>JAPKLX010000257.1:0-104350 GCA_026898415.1 Leonotis leonurus | reverse complement strand
CTCAGTTCTACTTTCACCAAGTTGGCAATATATATTATACTATATATATGCATTAGGTTCATTAATTAATCTATTAGAAACTAATTGTAATTATTTTTACATACATATCGTCAACTAGCTAGCTAGCTAGGAGAGATTAATGTTTCCAGCTTAAAAAAAAAGAACCAACAAATTAATTAAGGAAGATTAATTGAAAGAGAGATGTCATGTCACCATCCGAACGTTACATTTTATTATTTTTTTATGAAATTATTAAGCAAGCACTTGTTATTTATTTTTTGAAACCCTTTAATTAATTACAAGGATTATGTAATGATTAGGCCAGCATGATCGATTCAATACTTCTTTCTTTAATTTCTCTACATTGGATGCTATAATTTTTTCTAATTATATTAGGTTTGATGAAACTTTATAGAGCAAAATTAATTACTGAAATTTTCAGAACATCATGATCTTATTGTATCCAAATAGTTTTATAGTACAACTTTCTTTGTTGACTTGACCATATAACTTGAGTAATAATAAAATATTAATAATTAGGAAACCAATTTTTCATTACAAAATGTCAAAATATTTTTCTTAAACTTTATCAACTAATTAATTAAGTAAAATTAAGGGTGAGTTCAGCTTAATTAATTAGGTAGCAAACCAAATTAATTGAAAAATGAGAAATAATAAGTCAATTAATCCCCTGGAAGTCTAGGTAATTCGAATTCACACGTGTGCATCTTTCAAGTCTACATATATATATATATATATATATATATATATATCTGTACACACGTACGACACCAGTACTGAATTTTCCTTCATCAGTTCTTCCGACCACCTTAAAATTATGCCCTAAATTGAATTCCTTTCCCTTAATAAACTAATTCTAATAAATCCATCCAACTCTTACATTTGCTGCGCAAGACTCACTATGTATACATACATAAAGAGACACAGAGGGCGTACAACTTGTAGAAATAGAAAGCAATCTCGATCATTTATCATTATTGGTTACAAAATTTTAAACTTGAAACAAGATTTGAATTCTTTAAATTTCACAAACAACACAATATATTTTTACTGATTTATCATTTTTGCATTATTGTGTACTTTTTACCTCCGCAGTCCGCACACGCGGTTTTCACAAACCATTATTAAACATTTAATTATTGCAAATTGCACTAGATAATTAATTTGATGCCAATATGGTATTCATATTTATCATATATATATATATATACCACATCACGTGCTTATTTTAATGGATGGATTAAAATAGAATTGAAAAGAATCTAGGTAGCATGCACGTTATCTGCAAGTTGCGACAATGGAAAAATTGATGTGTAATTAAAGTAATGGGTAGCTAGCTCTTGTTTCTACGAAGCTGGCGCTTTCATTAGGGTTTCTTTCGTTTTTGTCGTCTTCTCATGATATTATATATAGCATGTTACTCTAATCTATGCTTTCTCCACATTTAATCAAGAATACTTAGGGATGGGTTTGGGTACCAACGGCTAGCCGACCCTAATGGAAAGGTATGACTCGGGGAGGAATAATAGGGTCCAACGAAGGCGGGTACAAGTTTTATATATATTTATATCCGAATTAGATATGGAATGGTTACGGAGCTATATATCTCCACTCCAAATCCGTTCTAATAAATTTTACAGATAATATATATATTCTTCAAAAAAAATATTTGATGGGTACCTGCTATCGCCCGATTTAAATGGATATGAAAGTAAATAAGAAGTTAATTATTGAAACTAGTACGAAAACGGGAAAATATATTACCCGTTCTATTCTTATCCTTAGTTATAATCTTACTAATTGTGGGGAAAAAAAAGTACTTTTAACAAAAGTAAAACTATAATAGTACAAAGTACAAATTTCATTACAAATATCATTTACTTAAAATAATTTTTTCCATCATAATATATATATATATATATATATATATTATTAGTGTATGCATATTTTTGTAGTTAAAAATTAATAATGAGTGTAATTCCACTATCATTAAAAATATATTCTTTTAGATTTCGGAGTATTCCATAACATCATCATATAATTCAAATTTGATAAAATAACTAATTTTTAAAAGGGGTTTATCTTGTATTGTCCTGTCACGTGCCCTTTCGACTACTATGATAAATCCAAATTTTATTCAATTATTGATTTTTGTAATTTACTCATTTTGTTAACACATATACGCCTTAATTCGTTGGTGCATATGGTGAGTGCAAACGAGATAATTATAATATATATATATATAACATTAATATTATTCTAATAAATATTGATGTTGGAGAAAATATTGTTGGGAAATATTTATGTTTTGATTCAGATCCCAAAATCTCCCCTGAAAGATGTATTAAGACCAAAACTGAATTTTAGTGTTTTGTCTAAGAACTCATATGTTAGAGAGTTCTATTTTTCGGGTACACTGAAGGACATTTCCACTGAAGATTCAAGCTATGCCAAAACTGAAGGACTACTCTACTGAAGTCTGTCCTGAAGTTTTGAACTTGAAGCAGAAGTCAAAGCCGTGTCACTAAAGATTCTCAAACTGAAGTAAAGCTCATCTACTGAAGGACTAAACTGAAGTCTATACTGAAGACCTATACTGAAGTCCCTACTGAGTTACAGCCTACTTCATAGGCTTTCTATTTATAGCAAAAATCTCGGTAGGTGAACACAATCTTGTGTCAGACACCTAAAATGGCAAAAAGGACGAAGACTCCAACGGGAAGAATTCAAAATAAAGCTTCTCTCTCAACGGTCATATTTTATGAGAGAGCTATAAATACTCTGCTACTTCAAAGGCTTCAACAACGGACCGGTTACCCAATTCTCTCAACTCGCTATCGCTATAACTGCATTCAAGCTCTCAAGCTCTCAGTCAGAACACTCCAAGCTTTCAGTTTCCATTCTTTAGTGTTCTTAGCGATCTTTCTGTAACCGAAGAACAATCTTAGTATTAGACTTAGTTCTAAGCTAGTAGTGATCAGTTTGACTGTAAATCCAACCTTCACGGTTGATCACTGTAAGATTGTTTTCTCTCCATTAAGTTGGAAACCCTCGACTAACATCGAGTACTCGTGGACGTAGGAGTTTTTATCTCCGAACCACGCAAACCAAACCACTGTCTCTCTCTCTCTTTAATTCAGTACTGATTATTCATTATATATCACAACTTGAATACTGATTAAGTGAAAAGAGAAACATTACATTAAAGTTTTCTGAAACAAACGAGTAAGATTTAAAGCCACCACATTCCGCACACTTAAGATATTAGTCCATCAGTCAAACACTCAGTGTAGACTGAAGGATTCCTATCTAAAGTACAACTCTCACACTGAAGTCCCTCCCTTCAGTTCAGGAGCACAAAAGTTTAACTTGCTAAAATTGACTGGTGTATCCCCCCCCATACACTCAGTTCACTCGTTTCGGGACCAACAAATATATATGCTTGTTTACTTAATTCCCACATTTTATCTCTAATGTTTTTTGGATTAATTGACCGTAAATTCATAAACTATTTGTAATTTTGGTTTTTTCCCATGACATTTTATTTTGGCGAATTAATCCATGAATTTGATGTTCTTTTTTATTTTTCTCACGATATTAAATTAGTTCCAAATTAAAGTTAATGTGACAATTTAAATTCCTACGTGACAATATTAGAGAACAAGTTGAATAAATTGGAAAAAAGACGAAACACAAAATATCTCCAATTATAGTAGAAGATAGATAAATTGAAAACGAGAGAGATATACATAACAAGGAGAAGATCGAGAAATCGAGGTAAATAGATTAACGATTGCGGGAAATGACCATGCATTTTTAATAAAACAATATCGGTACTCATTTTATGAGATGATAGCATTTTGAATTGTAACACATATGTATTTTTTTTTAATTTTATACAATTAAATTAAAATACCATATCAATTTTGTCAAAAAGTATAACATCATAAAAAAAATCAAAAAAATATTAAATTCATGGATTAATTGGCCAAAATAAAATATCATAAGAAAAAACTAAAATTTCAAAACGTTTATGAATTTATAGGGAATTAACCAATTTTTTTTAGAAGTAAATTTGGAAGCTGGCTATTAGATCATCCAATCCAATATATATAATTAATAATTTTCTTCATATGACTTCCTCGTTTTCCATAATATGTATATGTTTATATGTATGCATAAAATAATTACAAGTGCTATCCAACAATAGATTTTTTTTGGCATTTAAATTATAATATTAAACAATATATATGTTATATCCTCAACAGCTTGCTCGTATTTAAATAATATATGTCAATTTCTTTAAACACTCAGTACTGCAGATAGAACTGTAGCAGCTGTATTTCACCAAATTGTACAATATACTAATATATAGTTGATCAAATGTTTTTTTAAAAGACAATTAAAATAATCACTATATATAAAAATAGTTTAATTATGCCATTTAAATTAGAGACACGAGATACTGAAGATCCATATGACATCATCAACAAGTAACAACAATTTAAAACAAGATCATGAGGGTAACACGATCCAACATCTTATATCCTCTTCGATTTCTCTAATTACTTATTTAGTTTTATATGTGTCTTTCAAATTAATTAAGTATTTGTTAATAAAAAAGTTATTACTCTCTTATATATGATCTTAATTAAGATTACATTTGGTCATGACACTATATGCATATTTCAATTTTCTTATTAATTTCTACAAGAGTTAATTTAATTATCAATATATGCATAATCTTGGCTCGTGTAAATAAATTTAATTAAAATTTTAAAAAAATTAAAAGCTAAATTATAATTAATAATTATTTATAAATATTAACATTTTAAAAATGTATAAAAAGTGATAGTAAATATTAAAAAAATAAATTTAATTATAGGGCTGTGGGATATACAAATTGAACATTTAATAAGTTTGAGAGAGATACATTATTTAATAACTTTATGAAAAGTTAAATTAATTACTCCACCTTTTATTTTTATTATACAACATGTGTGTGTGTGTGCAGGGTTTGAGATATAGACGCTAACATAGATGGTGAGTATATAATTTGACTCTAGCTAGTAGCTAATTAGCAAATACTAATAATAATTAGTATAAAGAAAAGAAAAGAAAAGAATAAATTAAAGATGAATTAACGCGTTGAATTAATCTGCATTGAATCAGAAAAGCAAAGCAGAGATAATAATGATTGCCCACAAGAAACTTCCATTGCCTAGCTACCTCTGACCAACACATGTTTGTACATGAGAACCCAATTCACACCTACACCAAACCCCACACACACATATATATGTATATATTCCGACCATTCTATGATGAGCTGATCAGTACAAGAGTTTAATCTGTCCGAATTTCAGTTCAGATCTGTCTCTGCACAAATATTATCTATCTGATCTCAAGTCTCAACTCAATTATATATATATATTCCCAGAGAGACAGAGAGAGAGGACTTCAGGTGTTCCCAGCTCTAAGCCTCCAGCAAGCATCTAGATTAACTACATCAGAAGAAAACATCTTAATTTCAAGTTTCTTTCATTTTGATCAAGGTAATAATAACTCCTCCTATATATATATATATATATACATGCAAATTAAACGTTTTTATTTCATATATATTTTTCAAGAATTGATTCTTTAGTTTAACGAATCCTTTTTGGGGGATCGGAGTGAATTTAAAGGAGAATTTTACTTTAAGGTTGAGACTGGATATTATTATTGTAACGACGACAGAAATATTCAAATTAGGAGTAACATAAAATGAGTTTCTTTCGAAAAGATTTTATTTTTCATTCTGATTTTAATCTTAATTAATTAATTGTAGGGCAAAGTAGCAAGGCATGGATTTATTGGAAGAAGACTTGGACAAATTGTTTTATGACAACCCTTTTCTTGCTGAAATCTACCACTCAACCGCCGCCACCAGCTCCGAGGCTTCTCCTCACGGTGCCGCCGCCACCACCGCGGCGGAGCAGCTGAAGATGAGCTTGATTAGTCCTCCTTGGGATGGGCAGGAGACATTAATTAGATGCCCAAGTAGTTCTAATGCAGGAATTGCTGCTGGTGTTTCTGCTCCACAGATAATTTCTTTTGAAAAGGAAATTAAGAATATTAATTCATCAATGAATAATTCTCCCAAAAATGCAGCTGATCATAACCTAAAAATCATAAGCTTCTCATCATCGCCTCTTAAGCCGCCGCTTGCTCATGATGAGGATGATGCAGGTTTTGCTGCAGCACAGCAGAGAGAGAGTGTTTTAACGGCAACGTCGTCGACGCGAACGCCGTCACAAGCTCAAGACCATCTCTTGTCGGAGAGGAAACGCCGTCAGAATTTGCGCCAGCTTTTCATCGATCTTTCCAAAGTCGTGCCTGGTTTGAGGAGGGTAAGTAATTTACTCACTAATTAATCCATTCCTCCTTTTTCATTTCCATTATTTAATTTCAAACTTATGTATATAGTGATTAACAATGCTTCAGTGCTTGATTGATTATTCAGTAGTAGTACTAATTAATGATTCCCTCTCTCAACTTAGGGTTTTGTTTTCCACTTGTTGCATTTTAATTTTCTTTCTTGCTTGATTTTGGTAATTAAGTATATATATATGATCTAAAATAATTTGATTGATTAATGAATTAGTTGGACAAGGCTACTCTACTTGAAGATGCTATAACACACTTGAAATCGCTTCAAGAACGAGTTGTGGCCCTAGAAAGAGAGGATGGTGAGATGACAAGCTCAACAAGTGCCGCCGATAACATGAGATGTGATCCGTACTGCACGGAGAGCCCGGCCTCGGCCTCGGCCTCTGGTAACGGTGGCAGTGAATGGGGGCCGCCGGGTCGGCCAGAGATCAGTGTAAGAGCTATGGACATGCAAGTCCTAATAAAAATATATTGCAAGAAAGAGATGGGATTGATGTCTAGAATTCCATTTGAACTGGAAAGGATACATCTAAATGTTATTGATTTCAGAATCATGCCTTTTGGACAAGAAGCTCTTGATGTCACCATTCTTGCTGAGGTAACCAACGCCTACATTTACTATCATTTAATTCCTTAATTGATTCACTACTATATACTCCACAATACATTTTGCTAATTAAGTGTGAATGTTATTAATTAACTAGGGGCCTAATTAGATTTTACTGACAAATTAATGTAACAATTAATATTCTTGTTCTTGAGGCCATTGAGCATGTCGCACTACTCTATGCCATTCATCTAAATATTAACATATACGTTGTCTTTGTATTGTGCGAACAAATTAATTAATTAGTAGCTGCAACAAATTATATATGCTAATTTAAACCTCTTAATTACTATAAAGGGCGTAATCTTTAATAAAAGACACTAATTAATTAATTAAGCTTTCGTTATGGGATTGTCATTAATCTAATAGTATGTATGTATGTTTGTTATTTCATGCTTGCTTCAATTAGTATTTCTCATTTTCCCAATTGAGCATGCATGCATCAATCTTAATTTTCCCTTTTTAATTTTCAAATTATTATATATTTTTTTCAATGATCTTAATTACCCCCTAGCTATATATATACATACATTTACAAGTAAGCAAGCTATATGATGGATGCAGATGAAGAGAGAATTTGTTGGGACAGTGAAGGACATTGTTGACCACATGCAAGCTGTTCTTGCACAAATCTAGCTACCTAATTAAGGAAGAAGAAGAAGATGATGAAGAGAAGAGAAGAGAAGACACGCATATATTTATGCATCCTTAATTCCTGGCACTAATATTAATTATTCATACGATTATCACTACTGTAGCACTTCCTAGCTAGCTAGCTTACATTAATTATTTTGTACTTAGCAATTAGCCCACGTTTACATTTAGAGGTAATAAATAAGAATGAATTAATATTCAAAGTTGGACAGCTAGCTAGTTAATTTTCTTGGTCTCCTAAAGTAGACATGTATATACAAAAATTAGGGCTTCCTAGGTTCCATGCACTCTCCCAATCTCCTTTATTTTCTTATCATCTTTTAAATGGGACCACCTTTTTCTAAAATCGCACTAATCTATATATTCTCTTTTGTGTCTAAATCAAAGAAATATGTTAAGAGCGTGAACAAAACAAATGGGACACAACACTATCAAGCACTTTTTGGTGGAAATTTTATAATTAATTAATCACGAGCTAGAGAGATGATAATTAATTTTATATGCATATATGGGGAGCTAGACTAATTAATTAATTAATTGCTTTTGAATTATATATTTATTACTTGAATTACATACCCTCTTTATCTTTTAACTCAAAAGGGTGTGTGTTTTCACCTTAATTTCCAAAATACAGTGGACTTTGACATTTATTAAAATGTGAACAAGTGGAAACTATATTATTAGAGGTCAATCTAAGTAGTGGTTGAGTGTTCTTCAATTTCCTACTCCTTTTTTCACAATAATAATGATGCTTGAAACTTCTATTACTACTTTTACATTTTAAATACTCAACCTTTGTGGAATTCATGAGTGCACATGTGTAGATTAATCTATTGAAATTAAATCACTTTTCTTCATTTTTAAAGGCTGGCCTCATTTCTTTCCACTCTGTTGACATCTAATCCATTAGCAAATTAAATATTTATTTTTCTTGTGCATATTTATTCATAACCTTTTATATTGGGCCCAATAAAATTTCCCCAAACTGGATTTTTACAAAATTGGGCTTACAGGTGTATTGGCCCAATTGATAGTGTATGATTTCAGCCCAAAAGCCCATTAAACCACCAACAATACAAAGAATAGAAGAAAATTGAAATTTCCGCAGATTCTGTGACTGATCAAAAAATGGAGAATTCATCATCAAATCTAAGCTCGCTTGCTGAAGATGAATCGCAGAATGGAGAAACTGCAGCTCAGAGTGCAACCAAATCTCCATCAGCCTATTCGTCCAAGCCTGATCGACCTCCAATTCAGTATGTGCGCAGTCATTTCTCGCGACTTTATTTTTTTTATTTTTTTTTTACATATTTTCATCGATTTATGTATTGATTAATCGAATATCATTCAGTTTCTTCTTCTTTTTTATTTTCTGAACTTGTTTGTGAGTTTTTCTTTTTTTCAGCTTTCTGGATTTTGTTATGTTCTGTTGGAAGTATTATGAGTATAAATTGTTCAGTGCTGTTTGAGCTAAAGAATGGTATGGTATTACTGCAGTTTATCAATTTATCATATTAGAATGGGATGAGAGGTTCTGATAGAGTGATTTGAAGTTACTAGTGAATGGAAGAAGTTTCCCCATAAAATAAATATATGAATGAATGAAAATTAAAGGATTCAAGATAAAAACTTGATCTGTAGCAAAAATGGTCGTGGGAAACTCACAGTTCAGGTAGCTTGAATCGCTTCAACCTTACAGAGTTAATTTTTCTTTCTTTCTCCAACGGAGCTACTCCATTTCAAGATCAGAGGCAAATTTAAGTACTATATGGGTCGTGAGAATCGAAAAGGCACAAGTGTTGTTGGATTTTTATTCCCTGTTCATGTGAAATTTTATTTGTCTACTTCCTCGATGAGCTAACGTGTTAAGTTTTATCATCCCGACCTCTCAGAAAGATGGCTTATTTGATTTATTATTGTAACTCTTGTTTTATTTGTGATTTTTGTAGGACTTCATCACAAAAGTATGCACCTTTAGATTGGTCAGACTACTTTGACCAAGAAGATGATGTTCACATCCCAGACTCAGAAAATGTGAGTGGCTATCTTCAGTTGATCTGCCAATTTTCTTTTTCATATTGTAATCCTGAAAACGTCTCTGTCTCTTCTTTCAAATTCAGGTATTTCATATCTATAAAGCTGGAAGCGAGGGTCCAGTTGTTTTATGTCTTCATGGTGGTGGTTATTCAGGGTAGACCAGCAATTGCCTTTTGTCTTATTAACATACAAAGTTGGCTGAATGTAAAACTTGTATCCAATAGAATTTATAATATTCTCTGTTTGCTTGGGTTTTCTTTCTAATTAGTTTTGGTAGACCCATGCATAGATGAGTCTGAAGCTTTATATCGTTCTTTGTTATGTTATTAATGTCTGTGCTGTGCCTTCATTTCAAATCTTGATGTCAATGTTCATGCTGAGAAAATATGTGTTGATGTAGTAAAGTTTCAGAATCATGATAGAAGTATTCCAGCTATAGATAGTAGTAATATTTAGTAGTGGTCTCTTTCAAAATGAAAATTAATGAAAATATAGATTTCTTATGCTTCTTAAGATTCAAATGCTAGAAAAGGATACTCTTTCTGATTTTCTTGCTAAGAACTTAGTCGGACCTCATTTGTTTCTATTCAAAAAAATTTCCCAGGCTCTCATTTGCTTTGTCAGCAAGTCAAATTAAAGAGAAAGCTAGAGTAGTAGCCTTGGATTTGAGGGGACATGGGAAATCATCCACTGAGAATGATCAAGATCTATCTATTGAGGTATATACTTCTCAAATTGCAATCTAAGTAGTTTATGATGCGTTTTAATCTAAATTATTCTTTTGTTCTAGGATCAGAGAGGCCTTCTAATTGAACATTGTTTTCTAAACATTGTGTGTTGACATTTTCATCTATAATTGCAGACTCTTTGCAATGACGTAGTGACTGTCGTGAAGACAATATATGGGGATTCTCCTCCAGCTATTGTGATGATTGGTCACAGGTAATATCTCTATGAGAGGTGTAGAATATGTTTTATATAATATTCAAATTGTTTGAACATCACTTGGCCTTGAGAATGGTGGCTGATTCTTGGGGCAGCTTGGGACTCTGTTTTTCTTGTTCACTTGTGATTATCAATTCCTGATCCTTCTATCAGTTACTAGTTGAATATCATCTAATTTAACGTGCATGATTCAGCATGGGAGGCGCACTCGCTGTTCATATTGCTGCTAAGAAAGCGCTTCCTAGCCTGGCTGGGATGGTTGTTGTAGATGTTGTTGAGGTTGGCTCGATCATAATTCCAATGATGCTCAAACACTTGTGAAACATTACTCCCAAATATTCAGTTATGTGAAACATTAGTTGCACAATCTCAGGGTACAGCAATGGCTTCGTTAATGCATATGCAGAAGATCCTATCAAGTCGAATGCAGCATTTCTCCAGCATTCAGAAAGCGGTAATACAGTCTGGTGTTCACCTAGACTACCAACTTACTCTTCCTTTCATTTCTCCATCTTGTGCATTTTTTTTATTTGCTGTATAGTCCCATCAGTTGCCAATTATGCTTAGGAGCAGTGAGGAAAGCTTTTCAAAGCATAAGCAAGAAATGGAACACAAATCATTAATAAAATAAATTATGTCAAGAAAAACACTAGTTATTACCAATTTACCAATTTTCTAAAAGGTTAGCTTTGGTAACTGTGATTTTATATGTTATTAGATTGAATGGAGTATCAAAGGAGGTTCTTTAAGAAACGTTGAATCTGCTCGTGTCTCTATCCCCAGCACATTAATTTATGATGATTCAAGAAAGTGGTGAGTAGTTTAGCTAGTTTTTCCTCTTTGAGTAATGTTTTTCTTCTATGTTCTTTGATTAACATTCCCAACAAATAGTGTCAATTCCCTTGCCCCTTCTATTTATCTCAATTAACATGGCTCCACATATGTTTGATTTGCAGCTATACCCACCGAGCTAGGCTGGAAGAAACTGAGCAATATTGGAGGGGATGGTAATATGGGTCATTCTCTTTTATTTTATATATGCTGATTCTTAAAATGTTTTGGTTGGTGTTGTTGACAACCTCATTTCTTGGTTAATTGGTCTGGTATTTTCATGACATTAAAAATCCTGAGATTCTTTGTATTTCATTGACACTAAAAACTGAATAATCCTTTTCAGGTATGATGGTCTTTCAGAAAAGTTTTTGTCTAGTCCCGTTCCAAAACTCTTACTCCTGGCGGGGACTGATAGGCTAGACAGGTTAATCCTTAGGAATGCTATCCCAATTTAATAAAAGTATATGATTCTTATGTTATGTGATTATCCAAAGTATGTCCGGTTGCTATGAAGTAATTTGGCATATTTTATTTGGCAATCTTCAAACTTTCTGCATGACTAAGTAATTATTGGATACTCAAATGCATGACACCCATATTATTCGAAAAGCTGCATTGCGAAAGATGGCAGAATAAAAGAATCCATGAATGTATGACTGTGATATTTGTTTACCTTTGTCCCAGAACTCTTACAATAGGCCAAATGCAAGGAAAATTCCAAATGGTGGTTGTCAGGCACACAGGCCATGCCATACAGGTCTGATTTATGGAAAGCTTCTGTTTTGATCTTCAGCTAGGTGGTCTCCGTGAATGCTTACTTATTCAGGAATTGTAGGAGGACGTACCCGACGAATTCGCTAACTTGATTCTCACTTTTATACAACGCAATAGGATAGGCCCTCATGGAGTCGAGGTCAGTATCTCCAGTTTTATTTACTACTTGTTTTAAGCAAATTTATACGTCCGAAACATTACAGCTCTCATTCACCTTTCCCATATAGTGATTGGGGATACATCTAAGAATCCCTTCATCAACAGCTATCACAACTTTCTTGATTTCATAGTGATGGCAACATACAAAACCTCATCTTGATTTCAACTACATTTTCGTTATTAATACGGGTGGTTTATTATAACTAGTGAACAGGCTTCATGTTTCTGATGTGCTTTCTTGTTTCAGATTCCGGGACTTCGCCGTCCTTCACAGCAAAATCCAGGGAATTGAAGTAATGAAAGACGAGACAACTGAGTTATTTAATTACACAAACTAGGTTTTGTTGTAAGGGGAGTGTAATGGTTATATTCGAATTTTCTAGGTTAGACTTGAATGGTGGTGTGTGTAATGAAGCAAACGCAGTGAGACTGAAAGGTGGGCATAACATAACCCTCAGACTTCTTTGATAACATAAATAAGTACAAGCCTGTCCATTTATATTCCAATTGAGACATCTTAGTGTATTTGCAAAAGTTTATGCTTTAAATCTTTCACAGAGCAGATATGAGCAAATATTAAAAAGAATGCTGAATCAAAGATGCTTTGAAACTTGAATGTACTCAACTAGAATACTAGATAAGTATAAATCATAATGTACTCAATTTCATCTCGAATTTATTTCCATCCGACAAAGACTATATAACCTCTTTTAGAATAGGGGCTTCAAACTTGGGATTTGGTAAATAACCAAAAAAGTAGTCCAAAGAATTATTCGAGAGAACGAGTATTTGCTCCTCAAATGTAAATTGTGCCTCTCAACTGCAAAATGACAGGTTTGGCATCACATGCCACACACTTAATTTCCTGTGGACTCCTTCAGGTACGCAATAAGATCTGCACGGTCCTGAGGCTTCTTCAATCCCGGGAAAACCATCTTCGTTCCAGGTATGTACTGCAGGAATATGTTGAAATAATCAAAAATTAGACACACGGCACACGCAATGCAAAAATAAGGAAACAGAAAATTCTGTATTGCATGTATGGTGAGGTGCATTATTGTGGTCACACAATGCGAAAATAAGGAAACAGACAATTCTGTATTACCATGCCAACAGTGGAAGAAGACAACTGATCAAGAAAACAGTGAATCTTTAAGCAACGAGTAAACATTCTTGGCCATATAAGCTTGTGATGAGTCGTCAAATAAATAATATACTAGGATTATACATAAGTAAACCACATCCGATGGGCATATGGACTTCCTATGAACATAATAAAGGTATTGAATTCATCAATATTCCAAACAACTGTACCTTCTTGGGATTCAACAAATAGTCATATAGAGTCTTCTCTTCCCAGATGACAGCCATGTTCTTGTTAGCAGCAGAGTATGAGTACCCAGCTGTAGTTCCAGACTGCCTTCCAAAGAGCCCATTCAGGTTAGGTCCTGAAAATTTTAACCTTTAAATCAAACATCCAAAAGAAAACAAATGATACAAAAGCAAAATTGCACTTCTTTCAAACAAGGTTATTAGCACAAAAACTCGCATGGTAAAATCACCTCATGGAAACTCATGGCAGCTGTTGAATAACATAAACAAGCCTAGTTGTGTATAATAAATGCACAAAGACAAAAGTCAAACATCATAGTCCACAATTATTGAGCTAGAGAAAGATGCATGCCATTCATGTTTTTATTCATGCTATAGCAACCATGAAACTTTCATTTATCAATCTTGAGACTAAAAACATTAGAAAAAAAAAAATCCTACAATTCTTAGAGATGATATATCAAAAACTATACTACTTCCTCATGAGCCATGTACATGCACACAATGATACAAAAGAGAAACAGCAATTGCTTATTTCAGTATTCCAAATATAACATCAGACCAACCAAACCTACAGAATCAATCTACAAAAACAATACTTTGCCGGCATTCTAGATGAACCATTTCAAAAGACCTCAAATTTCTCAAATACTACTAGTTCCAATTGCTACTGAGAATCAGATAAATCCAAACTACAGATCCAATCAACAAAAATATTTAATTTGTCAGCATTTAAAACTATGTATTGCAATTACCCTCAAACATGCAATTGAATTCTGAATTGAAGTAAGAAGTGCAATTCCTGATCTTACAGCTAATCTATTCTGCTTCAATGCAACTAATAAAGATTCCTATGAACTTCGTCTATGTCAGAATTCAAATCTATAGCTCAAAATGCAAGATCTCAAGAATTCTACACAATATCTCAACAAATCAAGCCAATGGAACAGTTTACGAAAGAAAGATCGAGGCAACGGATCACATCTAGACATCGAAAACCGACTAAGCTTCTCTATACCTTGTTTGTGGCCAGCTCCTTTATCGACGGTGTGGCACTGGGCACACTTAGTCTTGAAAATCTTCTCCCCCGCGGCCTTGTTTCCAGGCGGCGCTTCCGCAAACGACGCCATCTCAGATTTTCCGAAAAAGGTTGGAGAATCAAATCTTTGTCTTCAAGAAATTAGGGGTAGAGAGAAGGCGCTAGATTTTCTGAAGGAGACTTTCTAGGGTTTGCGGAGACGGTGAAGTCGACGCTATATATATATATATATAAATAAATTGCGTTTCCTTCTTTTGCCTTTTTCAACTTTTCTTCTTTTACAGTCAAATATTTATGTTGTGATTTTTCTTTATAGTTAAAGAACATTTTCTATTAGTCTTTTTTAATTAGAAATTGAGAATATATAATGTTCTACAAATGCCATAGTAAAATCATAATTAAGATTAATATTTCTAAACAAATTTGTGCAAAAAGTAAACCTACCAAAAAAAGTTATTTTTCCAATTTTATCCCTCTTAAATAGGGATGGCAACGGGCCGGATTTGGGCCGGATCTAGCTTGGTCCAGATCCAGATCCGAAAATTTTAACCTTGGTCCAGATCCGGCCCAGATCCGTTGGATCTAAAAAGGCTTGGTCTAGATCTAGATCCGTGAGATCCGCGGATCCACGGATCTGTCCAGATCCATAAACTTAAATTTCAAAAATAAAATTCTAAATATTAATAATAATAACTTGATTAATCCACAATATCACCACAATGGATAAAAATAACACCACAATATAAAACTACAAAAATCCAAAATAAGTCCCAATATATTATAAGATTAGTGTTGTTAGCATCTATGTGCTAAGAAAATTTTTGATGAAACCGCAACAACCAAAGTCACAGTCTAAATTCCTCAAGAAAATCTCCAATGCTAGAGCTACTTTCAACATCATGAACATCCTAAGGAAATAAAAAAATAAACAACATAAGTCATAACAAATGCACACTTACTTCAATAATATAAAAAAAGATATAATATTACATAAAAATAGATATAATATTACATATATATATATAATTATAAAAAAAATTATATTAAATAAACGGATCCACGGGTCGGATCTGGACCAGATCTGGGATGGATCTACTAAATTCCAGATCCGGATCCGTGATTTTTATTAGTGGTCCGGATCCGGTCCGGATCCGCCGGATCCAAAGTTTTAATGCTCCAGATCCTAAAAAACGGATCTGGATCCCCGGATCCGGACCGGGTCCAAGGTCCACTGCCATCCCTACTCTTAAACCCAACACCCCTTCTTCCTCCTATGTTCTTCAAAATCACACTCGAGAGAGAGTGGAACAAGAAGAAGGATTGCAGCTGCAGAGACAAACAGCTGAGCCATTATGAACAAATTTAGCTCTGACCAGAATCTCTTCAGGTACTGCTTAAACTGCACTTCTTCCTCTCCTAAATCCCTATACCCCAAATCTCTAAACTCAACATCTTCTTTGCGCCATTCTGTGTTCATCCCTTCGGAACCTAGCCCACGTCAAAAAAGGCCAGCTTTGGGCATTTCCTCTTCTGGGTCTTCCTTAATTCTTCATTTTGGATTACGTTTTCTTCGAACTAAGCGTTCTAGTGGCATTTGTTCATCTAGGCTCACGTCATACTTCTTTTGCAATCCGTTTTTACCTTTCGAGAATCGTTTTCTGGGTGATTCCTTATGCGGGCTGCCTTCAAGATATAAACTTGATTTACCGACTCTATCAACAGATATGGTTAGATGCTACACTGCGTCATCGAATAAGATGCTTGGTTCTGGTTTCATTGTGGAGAGTGAAGTTCAGAGGAAAAAATCTCGGGGGAAGTTTGTGATGGAAGTTGTTGATATAGTTAGGAGTAATGGGGAGGATCTCGAGTGTAAGTTAAACAAGCTGCATCCTAGGTTCAGTACATACTTAATTACTGAGATTTTTGAGATTTTGAATTCTCAGAAAGTACCTGGATTGAGGTTCTTTAAGTGGATATGGAGTAGTAATCCTAAGCTTCGGAAGAATTCTTATGTTTGTAGTTTAGTTATTGATAACCTCGGAAGATTGGAAGATTATGGAACCATGCTTGCCTGGTTTAGGAAGTTCTATTGTGAAAATATTTGTCTGACGTATGTGGCCTTTGGATTTTTACACGTTTTCGCGTCCAGTGATGCTGAAGTGGAAGAATCCACTAAAACTGTGTTGGTTTTGTTGAATGAAGTTGGGGGTTCATTTCGAAGTTCTGGTGTTTGTGCCTTGATCGAGATGTTCTGTAAATTTCACTTGTTCGAGATGGCTAGGTATGTCATCAAAGTTGCAGGGGGGAAGGACTCGTATTATAGCCTATTGATTCGTGAGAAGTGTAGGAGTGGTCTCATAGAAGACGCTCATGATATAATTAGAGAGATGAGAGAGGCCCGTTGTGCCCCTACTACCACAGTGTATAACTACCTTCTTGGCAGTTTATGGAAGCATTCTAGGATCAATGAAGCCTCTGCACTGCTTGATGAAATGAAAGAAAACGACGTCCCTCTTGATGCAATAACCTTTGAGATTCTTATCATTTCTGCTTGTAGTTTGGGCAATATGGATACTGTCCACAAGCTTCTTGATCAAATGGTGGCTCAAGGACTTCAGCCTCGACTGTCAACTCATGCTTGCATTATCAAGGCTTTATTTGCTGCAGAGAGTTATGCCGCAGCATACAAATACGTTGTTGATTCAAGCGCCATTCATAAGACCTCTAGCAATGTGATGTACAGCTTAACAGCCAAACTTTATCGGGAAAAGGGGCATATTATGAGTGCTCAGAACACGCTTGTAGACATGATGGAGAAGGGTCTGAAGCCAGATTTCAGCATATACGTAAACATTGTGAAGGAACTTAGAAGAACTGGGAGGGGAAATCTTGCAAGAGACTTGGAAAGCAGGCACTCTAAGTTTATGTCCAATCCTCATGTATCATGTCTATGAGTTAATTACTGGACCATATAATTGTAGGGTACGGTGTGTCATAGATGATAATAGAAAACGTTTTCGGACTGTTTGAGACTGCTAGTCTTGCCCACAATCACATTTTTCATGAAATGAGAATGATACACAATGATCAATTCACACAATTGACTTTTCTTATCTCCCGTTTCTTGCAAATGCTTGCTCCTCGTTTTTATGATTATTACATGATCATTTACTGTATAGTTTTATTTGAAATATCCCTTTTTATCTGTATTCCAATCAATTGTTTTCATTTTCTCCTTTACGTGTTTATATTTGTCTGAACATGGTCCATTATTACGTTTATTTTGTGTTGGAGGGTTTGCGTTACATTTTAGAATGAGCTGAATCCACTTTCAGTATCAGATATTTGGATGTTCTTTTCTTCCTTTTGTTCTTCAGTGCATGTTTATCTTTATCTATGAGTGGTGATTACATCACTTGGTCTTCTATTATTTGGTTGTCAAAGCACAAATATTCTGTGGATCATCAACCCTCCTCACTGTTGCTGAAACATAATGTCTGCATCTTAATAATTCTTTTTCTCCCTTGGATTGACAAAATTCAAATTCTACTAACATATCCAACAAATTCATATGGTATGAATCTGGTCCCTCAGCCCCCTGAAATTAAAGAAGTGCAAAAGAGAAAATGAATTATAATCTGATATGTTTTTTTTTCTCAGGTTTGGTTGCATAGTTTCTTTTTTGAACTTAACTAACTGTATGTGTTTGATCAATATTGTCTTTGAAGAATTGCAGAAATTTTCCTTGCATCTTGTAGGGATGAAATTATGTTGTAACTGTTGTTGATTTAACCAATCCACATTCAATCTTCGAACTTGCAGTCAGACAACAATACATATTGATGAAGCCATTCTCATCAACTGCCTCAAGGAGACAAGGACAATGAATCAAGGTAGCTAAATATTTTAGTGTGACGGTTATTTTGTTTCTAGCAGTCATTTATCCTTCTCTTTTTATTTATATATTGCTTTATTAGGTTCACTTTTCCTTTTTGAATTCACGCAATGTTAAATCAGCTTTACATCATTACACGTGACATCTAAAACATGTCTAATCTTGTCCATTGTTTTTAACCATTAAAGGCTCACCAACTGAGATTCATTGAACTCTCAATTTATGGCTTGTTTAATGTACTGTTTGTAGATGAAGACAGTACTCAAAACTGCAAGTATGCATGAAAATTTGTGTTAAGCTATGGTACGATAAGTAGTAACTTCATTAGGTTTTGAAGTGACAAGGATAAGTGGCCTCAGAAGCGAATAGTTAAGGTCCTTCACCATACATGGAAATAGCAGAAAAGTAATGATGCTATTTATAAAAATAAGAGATTATGTGGAGAAGAAAAACGAAAGACTGAGAAACTTGACACAGAAAGGATAGATATTAGTTCCATTAGAATTTGAAATGAAACTGAAACAAATAAATTCTTGTTAGAAATGTGGCCTAAAAAATGGCCTCACAAACAAATAATGAAGGTCCTTACCTTACATGCCTGTCAATATCAATCCTATATATGCAGATGCATGGCATATGAAAAATGACCATTTCTCTGCTACAATACCATATCTTTTTTTCTAATAGAAAAAGGCGATGAGCCAACACATGCATGCTTAAACCTATGATATGAATGATTATATATAGTATAATAATAAAATATATATGTTAGTCCCAAATGGAATAGTTGGAATAATTTTCATTCTCATGGTATTCCTCCATCTCGAAATCATCATAACCGAAATGGTCTCCTACCTCCGACGGACCTGCTAGCTCCATCCACATTTTAGGTGAGTCAAGCGGTGCCTCGTTTATGGCTTGAATATCGCTAGGCGACAGCTTCACCCTTGCAGGGACAGCACCCCCTCCAGGCCCGATAACATCACCCCTCAACTGCATGGCTGCTTGTTGAGCTGCTTGGCGAACGTCGTCTGGATCAGCACTAGCCGGCTTCGGAAGACTCTCCACCAGCTCTGGGAAGTTGATACGTGCGTCCGGTCCCTTGAGGTACCATGCAGAGACGTCATAGGCTGCTGCCGCCATCTCAGGTGTGTCGAAACTTCCCAACCATATACGTGTCTTTTTACCTGGCTCACGAATCTCCGACACCCACCTCCCCCATTTCCGTTTCCGCACCCCGATATATCTCGCCCCCTCGTTCTTGTCCTGTTTGATCATGTTCTATATGTGTTCTTGGAAGTCGTGGCTGAATGTATGAGCATGGCTTAAGGTTTTATAGAGGTGAATGCTTGAGTGACATGTATGAGTTGAGATAGTGAGAGCTAAGCATATTTAGCTGAGATTAGTGGGTGAAGTGAGGTTCCACGTAGTTGCATGAAAGTGGGATTATCTGTTTTTCTTGGGAGATTTTGCTAATTGTTGTAATTAGCCGACACTTGTCATCCCTTAATCCTCCTCTTTTATGAATTTGAGGAGCAGCAGAATTTGTTTTCATCTGATAAAAAATGAATCTTTCACACACAAAAAGATCAAAATCTTGGTTTTTTTATTGTTTCTTCTTGCTGACCTTACTGTTGATGAGTTGAAACTTGCAACCTCAACCTCATCCGTGTCTAGATCAATTTTCTCTAAAACGAGTCAACATTTTTATAGATATTTCATCATTTTTAAAACCTTATTTTCCCTTTTTCTACACAATTTAATTTGTTTCACATTTGTTGAATTATGTACTAGATTTGAAGAATTTGTACTTGGAAATCTTTCATCTTACCTTTGATGTTACATCTCATATTATAAATAAAATGCCAGCTAATACAGTGCGTGCTTGTTTGATGAGATTTTTATAAGCTTGTAATAATATTTTATTAGGGTGATTTTATTATGCTCTTAAATAAGTCAGATTGCTTACTTAGAGGATCCCATTTACCTTTAATTTATAAGTCTTTGTTCATGGTTGTTTAATTTGATTTGTCATTAGTAACATAAAGAATGAATTCAACTTAATAAAATCTATAAAGAATTTATAATATGCACGATTTAATAATCTAATTAAAATAAAACTTAACCAACCCCCTTCATTATTAAGTTAAAACTTAGACAAATAGGTGACTGATAAAGGGATCTCATGTTTGTTTTTATATATAATTGTTTCTCTATCACCCATATAGAGTTTATTATATGTCATAAGAGCAGCTGCAGCGGTTGGGGCGCGCGAACCCCGGGCAGCTTTGGGGGAAGGGAGGGGCGCGCGCCCGGGCGTGAAACCCCCACTGCGGGTGCCCCGGGCGCGCGCCGGGGATGGCTGTTGTGAGACGGGCGCGCGGGCGCGCGCCCCGCGCGGGTTCACCGCTGCGGGTGGCCTGGGCGCGCGCCCCACCCCCTTTTTTATTTTATTTTTTCGTTTTTTTTAATTTTTTATTTTTTAAATACATATTTATTAAATAAAATAAAACATATTAAAATTTAAATACATATTTATTCATTTAAATTTGTAATTATAAATTAATAAATTAAATTAACAAATTAAATTAATACAAATTCAATCATTCTATAATGATTAGTAGAGTTTCCCAAACCCCAAAGTGTGAAACCCCCACTGCAACATACCAACAATCTCCCAAACCCCATCCTTCAAAAGTTCCATTTAATTACAAAAATGCCACCCAACCCCATTTTTGCCAACCCCAAGCTGCCCGCCGGGTGCTCTAATCTAAATTCTAGTAGTTTCATAACTTTGTATTTATTGCTTTACTCACACTTGAATTTCGACAATAGTAGTTGCAAATTTGCTCCTCACTAACATGAAAAAAAAAAAGAAAAAAAAGAAAAGAAATGAAAGAAAAGGAACTTAATCGGTTCGGTGCTGATTAACCAAAATCGGAGAAGTAGCTATTTATGGACCCGGGTACAAGACATGTCGGTTCTACTGATTAATCGATTGAACCGATTTAAAATTGATTTCTTTTTATATCTTTTGACATATTATTTCTCTTTTTTTTTATATTACGAACATATCAATTTAATCTAATAATAATTCAACATAAATAATTTTTAATAGCAATCCGACATAAATATACTCAAATTCAACTCGATAAATATTTAATATATAATATAACATATCGATTTTGATTGGTTAGCAGCTATACATGTATTGTTCATTATCAATTTCAAAATTCAATAATTGACATATTCACTTAGAAGCTGGTATTACCGGTCAGAATTGGACCATAACAGAATTTCGATCTACACCGACACCATAATATCAGATTGGGGAGGAAGATTAGAATTAGTACCGATTTTGAACCATTTCCAAGAAGCGATTGCCAGTTAAGATGGCTAATACATTAAGGTCGACTGAAGTGATATTAATCATTATAGTATCACTAACACACAAATATAGATTTGGAACATTTAGTTTCATTATTACGTGTAAAAATTGGCGAGCTAGACAAACTATAGAGAAGGAGATTAGTGTATGTGTTAATAATGTAATGATTAACAGGTGGATTAATAGAGACATATAGATCCGATGCGTTTATTTATTCCTAGATTTTTTAGGAAGAGATGAGAAACAGCTGTATCTAACAAAGCTTCATTGTATGTTTAACTGTCTCCCATTAATCCCTTTTTTTTAATGTTAACTCAACTCATTATTGTATTATAGTTTAATTTAATTTCAGTTGTACTCTTTCTCTAATCTTTTGACACCGGCATTGAAATGAGATGACACGCCCATATCTATATTTAATACAAGAAAAGAAAAGACATTCTTTTGATTCTGTTCCTCCTTTTGAAACGGTATCTTTGACTTCATTTATTAACTTAAAATCCACTCTTTTCATCTCATCAATGATCACCAAATAAATTGTAATCATACAAATACTATTTCCCTTTCTTTATGTGATATTTGTGAATTAACTCTAGCTAGTGAGCTCGAATATCAAATTATTGGTGAAATTCTAACTGTTTTTTTTTTCGATTAAATACAATTATATCATGTTAAGGAGTTACTTCCGACGATAAGGTAAACTTTTTTCTCTATTTAACATTTATTTTATTATCTTTCTACATACACATAGGGGGCAAGAGGAGCTTGTCTTACCAAACAAATAAGTTAGTATAAAAGTAAAGTTATCGGTATTTTACGAATAATAAATTTTTCTATGTCCGCCTTTGTCTAACAAGTAAGCAGATAGAAAAAGAGCAACTCTAATACTCATCTGTCCAAATAATGTTATCATTCATCACTCTTCAGTCTTAACTCAATTGAAGGATACTCACTTTACTGAATATAAAACTTTGAGTGCTAAATATGAAGCTTCAAAGAGCAAGTATGTAACTTGTAATACAAAGCCTAATGGTATACGTCTTAGTTAGATCACGGTCTCATACACTAATCCCTACATGTGGCCGTAAGGCCGAGACACCCTACCTATATCGATTATCATATCAGTCCAGTTAAAACTCGTATCAATCTTTAAAAAATTATAATTTTTTGAAACAAAGAGAGTATATATACTATATTGTTTCCTCGTCCAAATATCCAACATAAATATTATTCTAAAATTATCATATGAGCTTATTTCTAAGTGTGCCATAATCACAACATAAAAAGTGCATTGCAAAATAAAAAGAAAAAAGAATCCAAGTACTGTGGAAGACGCGGCTTCATATTGAAAAGTGGTCATAGTCACATCCTAATCTTCAAGACTAGTTATGGATTTCAAGTCTTTTAATATATAAGTACCTTTCATTTAAATTATACATATATATATATATATTTCTTCTTAGTATTAGTATTTGATAAGACATAGCTAATGGCTAATGCCATGAGCATTGAGCCCCCACATAATCCTATTTCCTCTCAACCGACAATCACAAACAAAACATAATCTTACAATATATTACATTTATATGCCCTCATTCACCGTACCTTATAAAGCTCTCCATTTTTTTATTTTTATGCAACCAAATCTCTCCACTCTATAATCAATCCACCTTTCTTCTCTTCATCATTGGATGCACCACAATTTTACACGCACAAAAGTGTTCTTTTTAGCTCTATTTTAACCTAAACTACTTTTGGAAAAGAGAGATGATGTCATTTGTTACTCATATTTAGGTATCACATAAATACACTTATTAAATGAGTCGGACCATATTTGTGTTGGGCCGACTTGTATCAGGATTGCTCGAGTTGTGGGTCATGCCAGACATAACCCTAGTCGGTTTAGGCTCGACCCGTTTCATAAGTATAGTATCACAAACATTTGGGTTTTCCTTTATTTGTTAGTAAGTCATTGGATTACTAACATAAACCATTCTTGTCCAATGACATGGTTCAAGAATATGAGCTAAAGAGAAACCTTATTCCAATTAAGTCAAAATATTGTCACCAAAATTTGTTGCAAGAATTCATCAACATAGTTTTGATTTGTAATTGGACAATATATCCGGCCCATTGGGCTTTAGCCCAATACCCACTAAAAATATACTGAACCGGCCCATTTAATGCTAACAGAGTGAGCCCAAACCTATCGCCGGCCCATTGGGCATAAATGTAAATTTACAATTAAACTCAATTTTAGGGTTTTACGCAGCGCTCATATTTATTTTCTCCTCCTTCTCCACACGCACTATCTCCACCGCAGATTTGCTGAGCTACGCGAGCCCCCGCCCTACTACTGAAGGAACAATGGAGTCCGCCGCCGCCGCCACGCCAGTTGTGCCCGATGAGGCGCAGGATAAGACACACTCCGATATCATGCTCTTCAACCGTTGGTCATATGACGGCGTTGAGGTAACACTTTCTCTTTCGCTCGTGTTAAATTATCAGTTTTTGTTGATTTGATTCGATTTTCGTGGGAAAATCCAATTCATTAGGGCGGTTTTGGTTTAATTATTAATGTTTTTCCTTCTTCTCTGTGATTTTTCCAGAATGCTTGTGAGTGATTTCGTTTTTAGCCTCTGATATTCATAGTGGAAGATCGATGCTTTAATATGTTCATATTTTTTCTTTCGTCAAGCTCTTTTTATTATTTCTTATGTCCCTTTCCTATTTTCATTGCGTTGCTGCCCGCCTCTTTCGCTGCGAACTGTAATTTAGGCTTAAGAAGTTTTTTATTGTTGTTTGTTTTATTGCCAATACATCTAAATTAGTTTAAAGACTAATAGCATTTTTTTTATTGAATATGCGTCGGTACTTATTTGATTGATTTTGCAGCGAATTCAAATTTCACCATATAATTCAAGTATTAAAAAGAAAATGCAATGCAGGATTGAAAAAAGAAAAATATTTTCTAGAAGCTTCACTTTGTTTATGAACGTCCTTAGTGGGGACATGCGAGTCCAATATTGCGGATTATAATGGCACATTAGGAGATGCTATTAGTTATTATTATGACTGATTAAATTACAATCAGCTAAAACATGTCTTTTAAAATACAATATACATGCTCTGTATAGGTTAGTGACATTTCCGTTGAGGATTACATCACTGCAACTGCTTCAAAGCGTCCTATCTACATGCCCCACACTGCTGGGAGGTACCAAGCGAAGCGCTTCAGGAAGGCTCAATGCCCAATTGTCGAGAGGTTGACCAACTCACTCATGATGCACGGTAGGAACAACGGAAAGAAATTGATGGCTGTTCGTATCATCAAGCATGCTATGGAAATCATCCACTTGCTAACGGACCAGAACCCAATTCAGGTCATTGTTGATGCTGTCATCAACAGGTATTGGAAGATCCGTGTCAGTTCATTATATCCTTAGTCATTACTATAGTTGTACTGTAAATATTCTGTCTTGGTAAAACATATTCTTTCTATATGTAGACTTATGATCTGTTTTAATATGCACTCATGGTGGAAAAGGTCACTGTATAATGTATGCTAGTCTTCTGTTGAGCCAATGTCTTCCTACATTTTGTGTTTACACTATGTTGCTTTGCAGTGGGCCGAGAGAAGATGCAACCAGGATTGGTTCTGCTGGTGTTGTGAGACGTCAAGCAGTTGATATATCGCCTCTTCGCCGTGTTAACCAGGCTATATACCTCCTGACAACTGGTGCCAGAGAGAGTTCCTTCAGGAACGTCAAAACCATAGCTGAATGCCTTGCTGATGAACTCATCAATGCAGCCAAAGGATCTTCTAACAGGTAAATGATTTACTCACATTTGTGCTTATTGAACTTTTACACTACATGTGTATCCATTGTTTTTTGATTACTGTTACGTAACGAATGCAGCTATGCTATCAAGAAGAAGGATGAAATTGAGAGGGTGGCCAAGGCCAATCGTTAAGATCATTATGAAAGCAGCAGTTTTGGTTTCAATTGTATCATGTTTTTAGAATATTTGAACATGATGGGATTTCATGATTTCATCTTCCATATTATGGTACTTTTGTTCTGTTTCCAGTTCTAAGATTAATCAGTGTTGAAAACCATTGAGTTGTTTTGATTTGCTATATAAATTGTCTCAATTCTTAATCACTTGTTTGTATTATGCAATTATTATACCTGGTAATCTTGTGCCATTCTTATATAGTGGTAATACCCTATTCTACCACTATATTTTTTTAAAGGGATAAATGGCCTTAAAAATCATGATTTTTTCATTTATTTGTAAATATAACATGAGTTTTCAATTTAGCTTTAAAATACACCACCTTTTAAATTGTTGTAATTTTTTCCAAAATTTATGATGATCTTGATTTGGATGAGGTGGTTCATTTGTGGCAATAAATTTTTTTGAAATACTTTAATACATCCTATGTGTCATTTCAATTATCATGTGTCATTTTAATTATATAATATAGCAATAATTTTATAAGTATGGTGTGTCATTTTATACATATTAATATAAATATTGCATTTTTATTTTTTTAAATATAGAACATTATATTATAAATATTAAACATAACAATGTAAATGTTAAATTTTTATCTATTAAAATATAAATCATTAAATCGTAAATTTTAAGCATAAGATACCCACACAAATCTTATCATATTATATTTATATACATAACAATTTATTATTTTTATAATAGTTCACATGCATTCTCAATATTGTTAGATATAAGGCTAAGAAAATAGTTTTGATCAATTCAGAGAATAAAATAAATAATTAAGTAAAGCATCATAAATTTTCTGTGTGCTAACAATATTAATTGATTTTATAAGATTTTTTATAATTAAATTTGTGAATGACATTATAAATATTTTCTTTGCTTTAAATGATATTGTCATTTTAAATTAAATAAACGTGACGATAGAGTAGAGGATACAGGGATACCCATAAGAAAAGAGAATATATAACCACTTAAACTAAAAAGACTGCAAAATATCAACACAGTTAACTGGAAAGAAAAGACAAACAGTTTGCTGAGATTGGGGAAGCAAAGGAACTGAGACTCATAAAATGATTCGCTCAATACCAACTGTCCCTTCTTCTTCTCCATCTCACCACCATACAGACTACGCCCAATTTCCCGCCATTGCTACTACTACCGTCCATCGCACTTCTCTCAGAACGACCATTTCACTCGATTATGGAACCGCTGCCCTCTCCGCCAGCGGTAGAGGTATCACTCTTCCGGTCCTCCGCTGCAGTACCCCTACGGCTGCTGAAGCGGCTTCCACCAATATCGACCTAGATTCTGCCGCCACCACCGTCAGAAAGTTCTACGACGCATTTAACTGCCGTGATTTGGCGGCAGTGGAGGACCTCATTGCTCCTGATTGTGTCTACGAAGACCTTATCTTCTCCCAGCCTTTTACCGGCCGTAAGGTTACCAAAATCTCCGAATTTACTGTTATTATTCTTTCTGGAGACTGCGAGCGAGATCGTATGTTCCTAATGAACAAATGAATCTATGAATTTACGATTATAGAATTGGAGATTGGGACGCTCTTTGAAGTAGTGGAATTCGCAATTCCCTATTTTCTGAGTGAAGTTTTATTTTGTTGAATTTCTGTGATTGGAGATGTGAAACATTGAGGCAGAAATGGAGAAGAAGGCTTAAGATAGAATTGGGGAAAATATGAGGACTTACATTGATTGCATTGTGATGTTGATTGAATGAAAAATACATGTGAATTTCTATTGATGATAAGTGAGTCTTGTAATTTTTCATATAAACTGAGATATTTCTTCCTAATTTAGAGAAACAAGCTAGTTTTTGACATAGGATTAAACTTGATGAATTTTACAAAATCTTCTGGTCATTTGTACGTGTAAATAACTTAAAGCATCAATCACCTCTGCAGGCGATCCTTGATTTCTTCAGGCATCTTATTGATTCCATTGCGGATTTGCAGTTCGCCATTGATGATATATCTGAGGACACTTCTGCTGTAGGAGTTACTTGGCATCTTGGTAACTTGCAATGTTATTTACCTTTTTCCTTTTTGTTTGTATGTTTTTGATATTTCGAAGTTCCTGAGGTTTGACATTAGTTCAATGCAATAGAATGGAAGGGGAAACCTTTTCCTATTAGCAGAGGATGCAGTTTTTATCGATTGGAAGTGATCGACGGTCGGAAGCAGATAGTGTGAGTTTTTGTTTGATTTTGATTTACCTCTTTTAATGAATTCCTATATTTGCCTTATTGCTCCAAACTTGTTGAAAACACTGATATGAATTTGGCTCATGATTGACTATGAAATCTACTCATCTTCACATATCTGAGAACAGATGATGAGCATTGAATTACCTTTTCGTTTCTCAATTTCACTTCTTCATATGAATCCTTACTTTGTGGCAAGCTTATTAATGCAACATTCTCAATCTTGCCTCTGTTTAGTGGATTGTGGATCTCATTCAAGCATTGAGAACACAATGTAAATGTAATTTTGGTCAAATTGATTTTCATTCCTTATTTCTCGGTCGAAGTTCATCTCATTAGTTATTAGGTACGGATACACTGATCTCGACTTTGTTGCACAGTTTCGGAAGGGACGCTGTGGAGCCTACCATCAAGCCTGGAGAGACGGCCTTGGTACACCATTTTTTTCTCAATGAGGGTCGATGTGCATTTACTTAAGAGTGATAGATTAGGCATCTCTAAGATATTGTCACATTCTTGCAGGTTGCTATCAGAGGAGTGACTTGGCTGCTGCAGAACATCCCTTTATTGGGTGACCGCTTATAGTTAAAACACGACGTAAGGAGATCGGATAATGTTGTAGCTACTTGAATCTATAGTAAACGAGCTTGTTTTTACACACACACATGTGAGTGTGTGTGAAATTGTATACATGCTTTGTAGCTCATTGTGTACATGAGAAAAGAATTAGTTGCAAGTATTAGTACTATGAGATAAGATGACTTTCTGTATCTATTGTATACTCAAGATACTTGGTTGATTGGCGACTGTCTTCCTTAAAAAAGTAGAGGATAATATTTAATTAACAATGTGCTTGAATTTACTTTTTGTCTGTGCCAAATTTCATCAACTGTAAGTTTCCTTTTTCATCATAATTTATGAACAATCTTTGGTGATTTTCAAGTTCCTTACTCTACTTCTGGAAACCTTTCCTCATCGTGATAGAACAGCAGCAACAAAGAAGGAAACTCAGTGGATTAGTAACCATAATTTTAGTATTTCCATTATTTGAATTAGTTAGTTTGAATAATTAAGTACTTATGTTTAGTTGAATTAGGACTTAGTGTTTTTATTATTAGTCTTTATAGGTCATTATTAGAGTCTAGAAATCAGATTGAAATTATTATTTGTATGAGTTTTTCTATCTTATATTTTATAAATTCTGTTTGATCATTCCCCACATTCGTTCTTGGCAACTTACTCTGTATTACATCGTAACAACATTGCTCTGATCCATAAATTGTGAGGGTGGAAAGATGAAGATACTTGAGTTTCCCATACTATCTTTTATATCTGGATCTCACATTTCCTTCATAATTTCATCGAATCAGTTTCTGCTCGTGAACTTGCGGTGTCATGGTGATTCAGCATCTCTAAAGAACAGAGGACCGTACAATGTCGCTTCAGCTGCTCTTGATGTTTTAGCTCTTTGCTCTGGGCTTGATTTGATACCAGAAAGTTATCGTTTCTGTACTTCTTTTCCACGACGTGGGATTATTCATCTCACTATTCGTATTTACTTCCTTTCCCTAGCTTGGTGCTCTGAAGCTCACTCCTCGGGTAGTAGTTGGCCACAACTTTGGTGGTAAAGGTAAAAATCCATCCATCCCTGTGTACATATAGTTAGCGAGATTTTACATGATGATGCATTTCCGGAGGCATCTTTTCATATTTCTGTTTTCACATAAAAACTTATTCATAACTTTCCTGCAGTTGCATTGAGGATGGTAGATCAGGTCCCAAAACCTCTCGCTCGCCCTGTTAGAGTAAGCATTGGATTTCTTTGATCGCTAGACTGTTCCTTTTCCTTTTTGCAGCTGACCAATTCAGAAGCATGAAGTATGCATGTAGCACAGTAGGCTTTCCGATCTGTACAATGAATCTTAAAAGCAGTGGTAGGCTTCCATATGGTTGATTTTAATGATTCCTTATTCCCTTTCTTTCTCTCGATAATGTCTTTTCAGGTCTGGGTATCAGATTCAACGCCTGGGAAAGTTAGGGCTGGTGCGGATGGAGACGACCATCCTGCCGAACTTATATCTTTCCTAAGTACCTTGCCGAAAGAGGTGAACCACAAGTTCATTTGCAGAAACAGTTCAATCTTTTCTTTATTATTCTTTCTTCTCTATGTTCTCCTTTTTCTGTCCTCAGAAGCATTTTATAGTGAAAAAATGGTCTGTGTTTAGAGCTCTGAATAGAAGTTTGTGGTGTCATAATACATCCCTCTTTTTGTGATGCCTAATCAGTTGTGCAGCAGATTTTTAACTAAGTTTTAGCGATACATTGAACCTTTTGCTCAAATTGTTTTTCAAGGAAGGTCTCTTCCAAACAGGATGTTGTGGATGCTCTTCTTCAGCACGGCTTCTCAAAAGACGTGGCACAGGTAAGGATCAGATGTACAATAATACGTGCTATCGTATTTCCATTCCTTGCCTTTGTTTTTCTAAACCAGATTTTTATGCCAATTACTGATTTTCACTCCTTCACAGAGGGTGGTCACTAATCTTCGACAAAAGAAGATCAACGGAGCGTCATCACCAAGCTTCTCCTGGGCGTTCGATTTCAATGGTGTTTTGGAGATGTATCAATCATACGAAGAGACAAATCTATGGTAATTTATCATTCTCAAGAAATATCATATTCCCTCCCTGAGTGATAGAGAGAGAGAGATAACAAAGACTGGACTTCATCTGTAAACACATGAAGCTAGTGGAAGACGTGCCTCGAGGCGTACACATAAATTTCCTCAAAGCAGAAAGAAGTTTGCATCGATGGGCTCTAGAAGACCTTCAAAGGATCCATACCGCAGAGCAACAAGCTGCTGAAGAGGGAGGTGGAGTCGAAATGCATGTCCTTGAAGATGCTGGTCACTGGGTACGTATTATCCGTACCTTTTCCTTGCTATGACATAAACACATATTTCAGTAAACCTCAAGTGATAGCTTTCTTTGATTGATGGACCCAACAAACTGCAATATCTGTTTCTCAGGTGCATGCAGACAACCCAGACGGGCTCTTCAGGATTCTCTGGTTCTCGTTCCAAGGATTTTAAGCACTAGCTGCACCGTACATCGGGCATAGAAAACACCCTCTCGATGTCCTCTACTAGTGCAATGAGGCTTAGTCTAGAAATTCCATAGGAGATGGAGTTGCAAGGCTTATTTGCAGTTTCTTGTGATAAATTTTATGTTTATCAAGAAATGATAGATTTTTGTAGTTGCATTTCAAGCACATGCATCCATGCAGATATGGAGATGCATCATTATAAGGGGAAAGAAAAGATGATAGAGTAGTGCCATTTTGTATTATAGGGACAATAGTTATTCATGATTATTAAGAGAATGTAAGAAATATATACTCATTTGTGTTTCTTTGAATTCTTCAATCTTGAATTTATTAGATTTTTCAACTTGAAGATTTTTAGGATAATCATTGGATTAAGTCCCAAATCTTCGATAATATCAATAATGGGCTCACACTAATGTGCTTGTCCCAAAACTTTCATGACCAGTAATAAAAGAAAATTAAATTAAATATTATCTCCATCTATTACTTTTAGCTTGGTTTGACTAAACGTGAATGTTTTCTAATCAAATAAAATTAGAAATAGAAATATGGGATAAGAGAATATAATAATTTGAGAAGCAAAGTTGAGGTACGTGTCATTATCCAACATGTGTGTGTGGCTATGGAGTTATTGTCTACTTCTCCATCATCAACACTCAACGCGCCTCCTCCCATAACCACCCATTATGGCCACCGCCGCATCTAAATTCACCACCGCCGCCATCTCCTCCGCCGCCCAACTTCCCTTCCGCCGCCGCATCCTACCCGCTCACCACCACTTCCCCAAGATTCCTCTAACATGCTCTCGCAGCATCGCCTGCAAGGCCACCGACGTCTCGCCTCCCTCACCGTCTCCGCCCCCGCCTGCCGCCGCGGAGGACGGCAAGAACTGGGTGCCCGTGGTGCCGCTGGCGGCGCTGCCCAAGGGAGAGCGGCGCGTGATATTGCAAGATGGGGAGACTATCTTGCTTTTGTGGTATAAAAATGACGTCTTTGCCATTGAGAATAGGTCTCCTGCTGAAGGTGCCTACTCTGAAGGCTTGCTCAATGCTAAACTCACTCAGGTATGTATATATGTGTAATGACTAATGAGTTGTTGGCAATTGCTTTATTGGATTAAACCATGTGAAAATTGAAATGCATTCACTGCTGACAAGTGAGAACAAATCATTTAGATATGATTTCTTGAATAGAAATATGGTGAACTCTGATTACATACTTTGATAAAGCATGTATGCGCATTTGCAGATATTTTTATATATAGCACTCGTTGTGGGATTGAGCAAATTTGAGTTGAAGTAGTGGAGATTGGAGAAGTTGGTGCCCTCTTGATTCCATCCCTAAATTTTTGAAATTTTTCCCAAGAATCAATAACTAAAAGTAGAATTTTTTTTTTTTTGAGAAACTAAAAGTAGAATCTTTGATTAGTCTAAGAATGTTTTTTGTGGTTATGAAGCTGTGACTTGCCGACCTCCATTCAAGCTGATTCAGTTTCAATGATGAAAGTATATATTGTTGTACCTCATGATTAAACACTCCCTTTGTCATGATCTAGTCCTTCGATTTAGGCTCATTTATCAGAATTGAGCCCATTGTCTTGCAGGATGTATGTGCCTTCGGCTTCAAAATTATTGAATTCTTCTCTTGTTTAGTAGTCTGTCATCTACCTTGTCAGTATCATTTATATAGATGACTGTTTTTATTTGTGTTACTTTGTTGGAATCATGTGTATATATCTAGAGATGTATAGATGACTGTTTCTTGTTGTGCTGGTCTTAACTAGAGAAGAATTGCAGCCCTCTTACTTTCATCCCTTTTACTTTTCCAAATGGTTGTTTAGTCTGTAATCTTTCTTGCATCCGTTTTGACATATTCAAATCACATTGTCGTGCAGGACGGGTGCATAGTCTGCCCGACAACGGACAGCACGTTTAATCTCCAAACGGGAGAGATCAAAGAGTGGTATCCTAAGAACCCTGTTCTCCGAGCCCTCACTCCGCCTCTGAGGGGGCTTTTCATCTACCCTGTCAAACTCGACAGCGACAACATCTACATCAGCATGGGAGGCGGCAGCGTCCCGTCTGACTTAGCAACGGAGATCGTCTTCAGTGGCAAGGCTCAGCCAGGTCTCACGTCAACGAATGTCAACGTTGATGAGGTAATAATCACTACAATAGCAACACACAATGTTTTTTTCTTTACACAATCTCATTTGACGACTTGTAGGTGAGGATGATTGTGGATGAAGGTCAAGAGGGATTCGGATTCACCAAGAAGAACGAGATTATTAACGGAAAAGCAGCCGTGATCGGGTTCCTGCTGCTGCTAGACTTCGAGCTACTGACAGGGAAAGGCTTGCTCAGGGGAACCGGTTTCTTGGACTTCATCTACTCCGTTTTGAACGCTCTGCAGTGATTCTTGCACGAGACGATGAAATCGAAACGGAGCCGGCCGGAATCCTCTATCCCACAACACGAGAGATAGGAGTTATAAGTAATGCTCATACATTTAATTTTATGATGAGAATCGAATACATTTAATAGGTAAAATTACTCATTTTCTTAAAACAAAAATAAGATATATCAATTTAAAAATAAAAGAAAAAGAAATAGACACAGCATAAACCCATAATCTACGAACATTATGGGAACTAAATTTATTACTTTGACATACCCTTTTAACTCATTTCACATGTTCAAGGATAATAACTCTTTGACTTTGGATATATGTCTATATTGTTGATTTTGTCTATAAATTAACAGCTAGCTAGCCTAGTGTGATCATGTCCTAAATCTAATCTAAAGTCCACAAGAATTTAGAATGGGGAAAAATTGGAGATGTTTTAATTATTACAACAATTGTCAAATCTTTAGATCGAGTTGTTTCGAACATATTGATGATTGGGTTGGGTTAGGTACTCTATTTCAAAATTTTCAATTGTATTTAAATCCCAAGTAATTTTCGACTACATAATTTTATTATGAAAATTAAAATTTATCCTCAACTGAATAATTTGACAATCCTATATCAAAGATAATATTTTTTTCTTCCACAAAAATTATTTATGTTTTGATCCGAACGAGTTTTAATAATGTGTTTTGACTTTAATAAATAATATACTTTAAATTTTACTTGATATAATATTTTTAATTGAGTTGTATGTACTTAGTGGAATTTGAGTCATATTTAATATATTAATTTAAATTAAATTTTGCGTATTAAGTGTGATGATTCTATTGTTATATACGAATGAAAAATTTCAAATAGAAATTATTATTATAAATATTTTAAAATGGCAAAATGTAAATAATTTATGTGGACGAAACTTCTAGAATAATATTAATGGAGTTAAGACTTAAGATTGCAAAAGAGCCACATATGCTTTGATCACTAATACTCTCTCTCTCCCACTAAGTTTGACACAATTTTCTTATTGGGATATAGTTTGACACATTCCTAATTATACGTTACTTTATACACTCTTTTTAATAATCGTACCTAAAAGTTTTTTATGATCCTTATTAGAAGAAGGAATTACATAATTAGTTGAGTTATTCCAGCGACCAAATAATTTAATGCGTACATTTGAATTAATTTATAAATGTAAATCTAATTATAGAGATGCACCGACCATATCCTGTGCATTGATGATGATGATGACTTAATGTAGCATAGCATTGGAATTGGCCAAACTTAATAAATGTTATGCTCCCTCCTCCAAGTGTCCAATTTTACTAAATCACACGCATCAATAAAATAAAAATTTTACTTATATACCTTTTATTGAATAACATAATAAATACATCCATACAAATAATATCAAATTCCAATAAGTATTAAATAAGGGTAAAATTAAAAAATTATCATAAATATACTATAAAATTTTGAAATATGACACTTATTTAAAAATAAGAAAAAAATTGAAATAGAACACTTATTAAAAAATGGAGAGAGTACGTATAAATCACTAATTAAATACATCCTATCCTGTTACATCAAAAGAAATACTTATAATGAAGAATTGACCAAAAATAAAATAAATATTACACTCAATTTTGGAGGCCTACTAGAATTTATGAATGTACTTTCACGGTGTCACCTAGGGTTGTGTATATATATATAGTGTGAAATAATTATTTACATAAAATAGACTACAATCTACCAGAGTAAAAGTATTGGAGGAATATATAATTATTTGAGCTAAATTAATTGGTCAAACACGAGTCAATTAAATTTCAGAGATTCGGACCTCTCTCTACCAAACCTTAAATAATTAATGTATTAATGAGTATCAAAATAATTAAATAATATAGCTATATATACAGCCGACAACATAAAGTGACGTCACGCATGACGAAAAATACCACAAACCTTACTAGTTTCTATACGCTTGAAAGACACATTTAATTTTGACCTAGTCTTAAATATGATCCTCATCATTATTATTATTATCATTATTTACTCAAATATAATTGCCATATTTACACACGTGAATCATTTTACTTTGGTCAATATTTTATTTAGGAATATAAAGTTAGGCGAATCATTTCAGTTTTGTTTTGTGTTACATACTCTATGTCAAATTAATGAATTTATTAATGTTAATTAAAATCGTAGATCCATCTATGTGTGTGTTATTATTTTATGACAAAATTAAAGTAGTAAAACTCACAAGGAATTAACTATTCATGAATTTTGAACATTATTTAGATATGGATGGATTAATCCTACAATTTAATATCTATTTAATTGTCAATCCTTAAATTAGTAGACCAGAAAAAGTATACCCCTTTAGTAATGAGGTTTTTCGGATTGTAGTCATCTTGAGTCTTGACTATAGAATTGAATATAATATATGGTAAAGTAAAAAAAAAAAATTATATATCAATATCTGCAGCTAACATAACTTAACATGTTTATGATTCATAGGGTTGAGAATCGGGACGTGACCAATAGCAGCCCCGAAGTCACAGTTTCGTAAAACATTAAATTTTTGGTCATGATTCTGGTTCCGATGGGGACATTGGACTCCTGAGTCCCAAAATTGGAAAATTTTAAGTCTCGATTTCGGTTTTGATTCCGATCCCGAATAAAAATATACCAAATGGTCCCGAAGTTCCAAACGAGATCACAATTTCTTGAATTTTTAAAATTAATTTTGAAAAATCGAGAGTTCGATCTAGATTCGGGATTCCCGAGTCCCGAGATTTCTAATTTCTCAATCCTGATTCCAATTTCAAAAAATTCGGGACTTGATCGGAACTTTGGGAAAGTCCCAATCCCCGGATACAAATTCTCACCATTTGTTCGTATGCTTATTTGATATTATATAATATATATGGGAATGATCTTGTAATATACATAGTGAATATAAATAATATTTTTAGTGCCCTAATATATATATATATATATATGACGGTGATAATAACTCGACTTCCACAAAGATGTTTAATTTAAAATGTCATTTTATTGAAATCACCAAAAGTCCATATGTAGAATAGAACTATTCAATTTTCCCCATTCACGTGCTGTAAAAAGAATTAGTAATAATTGTTGTTTAGTTGGATCAGTAGTTTGTGGTTTTTTTTCCAATCTTGATACATATGACATCATTTATATATTTTAATTAAATCATATAGTAGAATTGTTAAAATATACTAATGCTCATTTAGTTTTATGTCAATTATAATCACTTTTTTAGTTTTATGTCAATTATAATCACTTTTTAGTGAGTAGCCTATTTTTTGTCCTATAAATCATGTTTTTGACATTTTCCAAAATATTATATAGAAAAAATCTCAATAATGTACGTTGGTCCTGAGTATCAAATAATTTTGGTTCGATTCAATATTCGATTCAAAATTTGATGATTCGAATTCAAATACAAATATAGTGATTCTCGTGAATGAAAAGTTGGAGTAGTGTTGGATCGTGTTTGATCAAACAACATAAATTTAATTATGCGCGCACGCGCGCGCACACACACATATATATATATACACACTACCTCCGTCCACCAATGTCGTTAACGTTTTGCTATTTCGGGCCGTCCATCAATGTTGTTAACACTTAAAAGTTTCATTTTTTGGACACACATTTTTAACATTTTACCTTTACTAACTCCACTAACTTTTTATCATACCCTTACTAATTTTTTACTTTTTACTTTCCACTATCTCCATTTACTACATTTTTCCACAAAGTCAAAATAATGCATTAAAACTCGTGCCGGGTCAAAATGTTAACCACATTCGTGGACGGACGGAGTATATTTTTTAGGGTTTCTGCCTATATATATATTTTTTTCATTCTAAAATCTAAATATATAATTTAGTTTTCGATATCTCCCAAAGACTTAATAATCTTAGCACTAAATTAATTAAAAGTTAAGATTACGTTCAAATAAATAAGTATCAATTCAAATTCATTTAATTACAAAATAAATTTAAAATACACCGACGAGACCTAAGTACAGATCCCATTCACATGAAACAACATTTCCAAATTCAAAAGCATTAAATTCATGAATATATCAAATCAATCTTCATCTCTCATTAATTCTCCCCCAACTTGCTTCAAATATCTCTACTTAATTAATTAAAAAAGAAAAGGTAAAATCAGCTTACTTTGACCATTGAAAATATTGACTTTTCACCACCACAAACCCATACAATAATTAAACAATTAAAAGTTATACTTTTGACTTCCAAATCCTCAACCTATAAAAGCCCTTCACTTCTTCAACTCTCAAAGTCAGAATTCAAACCTCAAACAAGAAGAAAACCGCCACTTTTCAAGAAAATGAGCAGCTCATCGGAGGAGAGCTCCCACGGCGGCGCTGCGGCCAAGAAGTACAAGGGGATACGGCGGAGGAAGTGGGGGAAGTGGGTGTCGGAGATAAGGGTGCCGGGGACGGCGGAGCGGCTGTGGCTGGGCTCGTACGCCACCGCGGAGGCTGCCGCCGTGGCGCATGACGTGGCATTCTACTGCCTTAGAGGTGACTCTTCGCCGCAGAATCTCAATTTCCCGCTGGCCCTCCCCGCCGGTGCGAGGGCGGGGATGTCGCCCCGCTCGGTGCAGAAGGCGGCGTCGGACGCCGGATTAGCGACCGACGCCCGCTTCGTGGAATCGAGCTTTGGCCGGAATTTGAATTGCGAGGGGGAGTTATGGCAGCAGCAACAGCAGCAGCAGCAGCAGCAGCAGAAGAGCAGTGAATTTTTTGATATTTCAGTGGAAGATTATATGTATTTATGAAGCCATAGCCATGGTGATTGATGATTTATGCATGCTGTTTGCGAGAGAAAGAGATTTCTGTTTTTATTCTGTGAAGAATAATTCATCGATCGATCACGTGCTGGAATTCCTCCGACCTACCTGCATGCACCAATAATATATATATATATATATATTATATATATATGTGTGTGTGTGTTTAAGGTTGTTGCTCTGTTTTTAGTCAAAAATATGGTCATCTCCCGACAACCGATGTTGGAATGGAGTCGTTGAAGATGAGTATATTATTGATTTATATGTATATGTACTAATGTATGCTTATAGAGAGATTGTGTTATCATCTAGAGGTTTATATTCAATTGTTGTCGAGTCTTGTGAAGTTGAGATATATCCATTGGGATTCAAGCATCAGTTACTGGAAAAGTGAAATTAGCATTCATGCTGTCTCGAAGGCCTCATTATTGATATAATATTGTATCAGCTAATTTCAATTTTCAAGCAAGTGATACTCCAATAAATTTCTTAATTTGTCCCTTTTTATTGGACTCAATTCGACTACTACCCGATAACAATTATAAACACCACGATTTCATATTAAATTATTTCGTTAAAAATGATCATTTTCAATAAGGTATAGTCTGAACTGCATTTTAAAACACAATTTTTTTTATAAATATTTTTCAATAGTTGAAATGGGTATAAAGATTATTGATTTTACTATTAACAGCAAAAACACATGTACTCACAATATATGATTGGTAGAGAAGTTTAAACAATGTGCTCATTTGACTTTGATGCTAAAAAGTGTTGATTTGTTGGGATTGGTTTTATTCAATTTTACTCACATTGTAATCATTGTAAACCTTTTTAATTTAAAATTTGTCTTCCTCAAGTCAATTTTAGGAATTCATCATATAAAACAGTTCAACCCACTATTGACTAAACTATACTCTTGCCTAAAAAACTCAAACACAAACTCTCACTCTTTCAAACTCATTTACTATCACCTAACTTTGGAGAATAATATAAGATGAAAGCAAACAAAAATATAGACAAGTTTGCTATCCTTTTCTCCCTTTCTATTTCGAGTTTCTCTTTATATTGTTTAACTAAATTTCTTGTTATTCGAAGTGCCCCTTTTGATAAAGAAAGCCATAGCTTCAACAAGACGAAATAAAATATAATAGTATTAGAAGATCATTTATGTAGACAAAAGTCCCTCTTCACTCACTCACTCACTCACTCGGAGAACGACAATCTCCGACTGCTTGATCCCCTCGAGCCCCCATCCGGGCTTCCAAGGAATCTCCCTGGAGATGAAGCCTCGAGTAGAGGGCTTCCGATCCTCTGGGGTGAGGACGGCTCTAAAAGGGGCCGTCCGGTGCCGATGAAGGAGGTCGTCCGGGCGGCCCCACCGTTAGTCAAGAGAAAGCCGAATGTCCAGTGTAGGACTTTGGGTGCGAAGACTCTATAGAGGAAGAACACGTTGTACCAGCTCGGATACTTGACGTACGGATCTCCTCTGCATGCTCCCGAGACGATGTGCTTCGCAAAGTCCTCCACAGGACTCCCTCTTACATTCAGCTTGAAACATCGGACACATCGAACATTAATAACATGGTATTCTTAATCAAATGGAAAAAGAAATCAAGAAACTTGATCAGAGGAGAGACGATCTTACTTCTCTTTCTTCCTTCCATTGCATTTCGGCACCTTCCTCCATCATGAACTTGCCCTTCTTCATCTCCGTCCCGATCCACCCGTGAGTAGCGACCGTTATCCCCACCTCGTTCTTTACTTCGAACCTCAGTGTCTCGTAGAAGTTCTCGAGGGCCGATTTTGCAGCCTAAAACAAGAAAGAAAAGCATTATTAATTTACCAATGAGATCCCCTGTTTCAAAATGTTGATAAAATAAGAATCCCCGCTATTCTCCTACTCCCTCCGTCCCAACTAGATGAGTTGTATTCATTTTTAGACCGTTTTATCTTTAACTAAGATGGGTCATTTCCTTTATAAACACCTTTAGTTAAAATAATCGTCATTTTATGGAGTACTATCTTTCAACTCTAAACATACACTAATTACTATATTCAAAAGAAATGTCTCATCTTAACCGGACACACAGAGTATTTCATAACATATTGAAAAAGAGGATCTATGATGTTGTATAAACGTACAGAGTACAAGCTCATCCTAGGCAACGGCAGCCAGTTTTCGACGGAAGTGTTCACGACGATACGCCCGTTGCTCTCTCGCAAATACGGCAGCGCTGCGTACGTCGGGTACACATTGCCCCAAAAGTTTACATCCTGAATAAAATACACTAACACATTTGTTCTTGATGACGGTAAAATTAGAAAGCATGTATGCAACTAGTCCAGATTCAAGGTACCATAATCATCGGAAACAAATTCGTATCTGCAGCTTCCTCGAAGTAGAAAGTATGCCCTAATGTGACTGTATTCACTAGATGATCCACTACATCATGGAACCAAACAAATTTTAGAGAGTAAACATCAGCTTGAGGGAAATTTGAGGTTAAAACAAGGCTGTCCTTTTCTTTTTACCTCTTCCGTAGTAGTTGATAGTTTGGTTGATGAATCTCCGACACTCGTCTTCCTTGACGACATCAGCAGCTATTGTCAAGACATTTGGTGCTCCCAGCCTTGTTGCGTTCTCGCTTATGGCTCGTAGACGGTGGTCTCTTCGAGCCACCAGTACGAGGTTGGCCCCTCTCTTCGCGTACTGGTACGCGATTTGCTGTTGCATGTTTTGCAAGAGAAATCGGTTTGTTGAATGCATGTGGTTTGTGATCTTTCTGAATATGCTATCTGTATAAATATATTAATTTACCTCTCCAATACCGGAGGAAGCGCCGGTGATGAGCACAACCTTATTTAGCATGGATTGAGAGTTGAAGAAAGTGTCGTAAATCCATTGACAAGTGGTTATGAAGAAGAGAGTTGGCCATGCAAAAGCCAGCATCATCAAACTTGCCGGCGGCACCACAAAATTCAACACTGCGTTCACCAACTCCATTAATTCAACTGGTTAAGATGCCTGCAGATTCTTGATTTTCCTTTTTCCTTTTTCCTTTGAGGTTGTGGTGCAGTGTCCAAAGGGAGAGTGCCTCATTTGACTGGTATCATTGCATTGTATTGCATGCATGCATGCAGAAGAGAGGTTTCTCAAGCGTCAACACGTGTTCTTCTATGATGCCAACGTACTCACCGCTAACTGGACTACTATCCGCTTTCTTCATCACAAATACACACATATTAGTTTCAACTCAATATAATAAATAATCATCATTTTTATTTTTAATGCTTGCTACAATGTGTAACGTTGCAAGATGATTGCTTTTTTCATTTTTCATTATTGTTTTTTTTAGAAATTGAGCACTTCACTAGTTTTAGATATAGTCTCACTAAATATTTGATATTTTAAATTATATACATATATATTATGAATTATTTTTTTATATTATATATGTTATATATAAGACTAAACTCACCTCTTCTTCTAACTAGGGACTTAAAAGAACTAATGAAGAAAAGATGATTGCGAATGAATCTGTGATTCATTATTCCTTTTTATCTACTAAAATTCTTATTTAGTGGTCAAGTTACCTCTTGATGTAATTTCAGTCTCGGATCGAAAGAAATGGTAGCACGCAATTTTAGGTGCCAACATGTCCCATAATTTTCTCTCTTGCCATTTTTTCAATAATCAACATGTTTGATCATACCAAATTTCTTTTTTCATTTTTTAAAAAAATTATATTTTTTAAAAAATAAAGGAAACAAAAGTGTTGATACTATTACAATTTACAAAAAAAAGAAAAACAAAGTGTTTTCTGGAACCCAAAATCTCCCATTAGGCACCTCCAAACCTTGACCAGAACTCTTGCATCATATGATATAGGCATAGTTTCAATATATATACAAACATGTATATATATTGATATGCTTTGATATTAAAAACAAAACAAAAACAATTATATGAAAAACCTTTTTGATATAATGCTAAATTCTGGTCTAGGCTTTTGAAATTCAAACCCTATTCTCATTTTCCTTGAAGATCTTTGTCTTTCTCAAATATTTAATATTTTTCCATATACACAAACAGATTTTGGGATTTCTGGGAAAATTTTGAATTGAATTTTCAAGAGGTGCAAGAATTAATATGTATATATTATAAAGCATTTTTTGGAGGCCATTCCATGCATGCATATTGTTTGTCTTAATTTCTGAGAAATTAAGGAAGATTATATATATATATACTATGGGGTGCCTATGTTCTAAAGGAACCGATGCTAACGACCATGTTGCCCAATATGAAGCGGATAAAGAGAAGGAGAGAAGCTCTTCAGCTCAGTTGATTGCACCGGAGGCGGTTAAAGTGAAAAGCAACGACGGCTCCCAACGTTCGAGATCCTCATTACGATCGAGCTTGAGTTCTGTTCGAAAAGAAAGCGTCCAAGACAATCCTAAGGACAAGATCATCGACAGGCCTGCGAACGGGCATCGAAGGCATCTCACGCTGGACTCGATGAGAGAGCGTGGGAAGAAGGAGCCCGAATCGAGTATCACGAGCATCCCGCAAGGGGTCAAAGGCGAGCAGTCGGCTGCAGGATGGCCTCCCTGGCTCACTTCCGCAGCCGGGGATGCTGTCAAAGGCTGGACTCCTCGGAGTGCGGATTCGTATGAGAAGTTGAAGAAAGTAGGGTTTCTCTCGGCTCGTTCTAGTCGAGTTTACGCACAGTTGCTTCACTAACGCCTCTGTAATTTTCCGTGCAGATCGGACAGGGGACGTATAGTAGCGTGTACAAGGCGCGTGATCTCAAGAACGACAAGATTGTAGCCATGAAGAAAGTGAGATTCGTACAGATGGACCCGGAGAGTGTCCGTTTCATGGCGAGGGAGATTGGCATCCTTCGACGGTTAGATCACCCTAACGTAATGAAGCTCGAAGCCATAGTGATATCAAGCGTGTCGGGGAGTCTGTACCTCGTATTCGAGTACATGGAGCACGATCTTTCCGGACTTCTAGCGTCCTCGAAGGTCAAATTTACCGAACCACAGGTAAAACCTCCATAGACTTCCTTCGGTAATGTCTCTCTCTACTAACTACTATCATACGCAGATCAAATGCTATATGCAACAGATTCTATGCGGGCTGGAGCACTGCCATAGTCGAGGCATTCTTCATCGAGATATCAAGGGCGCAAACATCCTCGTCGACAGTAAGGGAGTTCTCAAGATCGCAGACTTTGGCTTGGCCACGATCCTTAACCCCACCAAGAAGCAACTGCTTACGAGCCGAGTCGTGACTCTCTGGTACAGAGCTCCAGAGCTGTTGCTGGGCGCAACAGACTATGGAGCAGCCATTGATTTGTGGAGTGTTGGTTGCATTCTTGCTGAACTCTTCACTGGGAAGCCTATCATGCCTGGAAGAACAGAGGTATCTCTTACATTTCAAAACAAAAGAAATTATAAAAGTGAGAAATCTATAGTCTGCAAATTTATATACAACAACATAAATGTCTTTTTCTTTCCTAGATAGAACAAACACACAAGATATTCAAGCTGTGTGGTTCACCAACAGAAGAATTCTGGAAAAAGAGTAACTTACCACTTGCTAGTAGCTTCAGAACGCAGCGCGTTTACAAGCGTAGCCTTTCTCAGACGTTCAAGGACTTCCCTTCGTCTGCGTTGGCTCTTCTCGAAGTCTTCCTCTCCATAGATCCACAGGAACGGGGCACTGCTTCGTCCGCCCTCATGAGTGGGGTAATAGACCATCTCCTTACTTCTGGTTAAGACAAGCGATTGAATCATTACCTGAAACGTGGCTCGTTTCTTGGTTACAGTTCTTCACTATGAAACCTCTGCCCTGCGATCCATCTAAGCTACCGAGGTGCCCTTCAAGTAAGGAGCTCGAGGCCAGGATTAGGTAAGAGTGCTAACAAATAGATCACACACTATTCTCTTTAGGAACTAGAACTGCTTTCTTTCTGAGAAAACAATGTTTTTTGTCCTAATTTCGACAAAGAGAAAGAGGTGAGAGTGGTAAAGGTGGCAAAGCTGATAACTCAAGCAAGATTTCAAGCAAACAGAAGGCTAATCCTAATCCAGAGGGACAGGTCTCTATCAGTTTTCATCATCCTTTAATTTTTCATGAATTTTGAATCATGATTGTGACTGAATCTATCAAAACAGGGACAACCAAGCACGAGCACCAAGTATCAGTATAATCCAGATAGTGGAAATGGCTTCCCTATTGTGCCAAACAGAGTCGGGAACGGATGTGCAGCTCACCAGTCAAAATCCGTGATCCACCCGAATGCAGCAGGGTACTCTTGGAACAAGAAGACAAACGACGACCCCGACCATTCCGCCCATGGAGTGTGCCATCATCCTGCAGGGCTCATGAGACAGGGTACTGAACTACGTCAACCTGTAGTTGACTCCTTCCATCCCAGGGGTGGTCGGAGGGGACAGAATAACGACTCAACGGTACATTTTCTCACAACATAGCAATCTTCTATCATTAACAAGTGTCACATGCATATGAAACTCGACTGCCTTGTTCTTTTCAGGGGTACGTGCCCAAGAAAACCAGGATCCTTTACTCGGGGCCGCTAGTGCCTCCAGGAGGGAACATGGAGGACATGCTCAAGGAGCACGAGAGGCAAATCCAAGTTGCCGTGCGCAAGGCAAAGCAGAGATAGACAAAGTCAGATCACACTTGAAAAACTAGACAAAGTTTGATGAAAGATGAACTGCAATCATCAAGAATAGATCTCTACCAAAAAATGCAGCAAACATTACAAAAAAAAAAAGACAAAAAAAGGGACTAACATGAAATGTATATGGAAGTAAATTTGTGCCTTGAGGATTAATGTCAAAAGCATAATTTGGACAGGAAAAGTTCCTAACATCGTAGAAAATGTAAATCATCTTATTTTTGAATAAATAGCTTCTAACTAGAAAATGTAGATTCTAAGTATAGGGATGAGATATAGAGTTAGGGAGCAGCGTTTTCTTTCTGCAAACTATTCAACCAAAACACGTAAATTAGAAGTACTGTCTGGAAACAAACATTCCATATAATTAGTGAAAAGGAACCTAATTTTCTAGGTATAAATAATAATTCATGCCAATAAAAGCTGCAGCTTGAATAAAGGTATGTCACAATATCATATTTCTAGCTACTTGCAAGCATAAATATAACTTCTTATTTATATAGAGAAAGAGAGGAAGACACAAAAGACTAAATTACTCTTTTACGACTCTCAAGTAAAATACTGTACATCTAAGGAAGCTTCTGTGATGAACTTGAACTCAAGTTGAAGTTGCTTGGGAAGCACTAGATATCTTGTTTAGGCTTGCGGCTCAACTCCGAGTATTGACCTCCCATTAGTTGCAGAATCTCTTCCCACAAATTTTCAGACGAAGAATTTTGGGATGCCTCAGATATCATGCTCGCACTACATGCAGCAACGTGCCAGTAATCCGAATCAATTTCCTCTCTTAACTGGTCCAGCTGCCATCCTGCGTATCCCATAAAAAATCTAAAGTCTTGAGGTCGCAGTCTCCCATTTTTAACCAATGCTGATGCTTCATGCAAACGATTTCGGGAACCAAAATATACCCCTGGAGTGACCTCCTCAAAACCAGCAAGCCCAGTGGTTTCCCCAGATCTTAGCAGAAACATACTAGCATCAAGGGGTCCTCCAAAATGCAGACAAGAGTCGGCAAAAGTAGTTCCCAACTCAATATTAGTGGGATTCATATGTTTCAACCTTTTGTGAAGGGGTCTGTTTATGACAACCCCAAACGGCCCCTCCTGTGGATTACTGGTTCCAGATCTGAGAAGTAGTATTACTGTCCTCTCAAAGGTGCGAACTCCATCAAGTTTTTCTGTAGCGATGAGGAGACAGCCGTTTTCAGGTGCTGATATAGGATGTGCCCACTTGGAGGGAAAATAATTTAGTATAGATACTATTTTATCTTGGTCATGACCATTAGCCTTTTCAGCCTGCAAGCATAATCAGTAAAATCCAACTTCAGGGCCAGCATTTTATAATTCAAATTCACATCCTCATACATAGCCAACAGTATACGTTGCCTATCATACCGAAAAAAAAACTAGACGTCCAGGAAATCAAATGAAGTTGTCAAGTGGAAAGATAAATACCAGTTCCCGAAGATAGAGCAGTGCCCTAAACTCTCTCCAATCTAAAGGTTTGCATTGGGGGTTCTCTGAGCTTGTATCATCGGATTTCTTCATTCCAGGAGGAGGATTGCTTCCTTTTAGGCCATCTCCCCCATCTTTTGAATTATCACTGTTTCCTCCTGCAAAGACAAACATTACAAGTCTATCCGAGTTCAAGATACTTGACAACCTATTTCACTAAATAATACTTGTTGTATGATACCTACCATGATAGAGATATATTTAATTACTGTTTGAGCATACGACCCAAGGTTAGGGAGAAATGTAGAACGCATACAAAATAAAGATGGTTAATTAATAGTCTGCTTGCAGAACTCGTCTTTCTTACGGAATAATACATGGTGTAGCAGATGATGAAAGTAATACAAGTACATATTGGTCCTAAATCCTAATCTAAAATTTCAGAAATATGAACAACCAAACCAAACTTCATTTCTTTTGTTTGGCAAAATTATTCATAGTGTTCTCTATATGCAGAAAAACAACCAAAATGAGGTTTTCATTTGGTCAAGAACAGTTTTTCTTCTTCTTTTTCTTTTGAAGGTTACCAACAAATACAACAGCCAAATTGAAATCTTTTACCAATCCTAAGCAATCACACAGAATTCACACACAAGACAAGAAAATAACTCAAGGATCACCAAATTTCAATACTGAAAGGACTTGATGACATCAGCAGCTTCTCTTCTACTCACCAAATTAGCTGGTCAATTGATCAGTAATTTCCCTCCAATCAAGTAAACAGCAATAATTAGAAAAAAATAATAATTACCAGAATTAGAAGAGGAGGAATTCGAATTAGGATCACTGGAATTTCCGGAGCTCCTTTTAGCCATAGCTTTAGCTGAAACCGATCGATACCTACAATTACTCGGCACATATTCCGCCTTGGATGAACGAAGCTCGAAATTCATCGAGCAATTCTTTGAACTCCAGAAAATACGTTTCTCTGGGAAGGAATTCCTGAATAGAAAGACATTGCTTTTCGCATGCAGGCACCACAGCTCCATAGTCTTGCTGGAAGTGAAAGAGAGAAAGAGAATAGAGAAGACGGTGAGTATGTGAAGGGAGTGTAGTGATAAGAGAGAGGGAAGGAAGGAAGGAAGGAAGGAAGGAAGAGTGATGATGAGTGGAGTATAAGTTAGCGAAATTGCGGCAGATACGTTATCATGCGCTGTCTCGGTGGGGCCTACACTCATAAGTTATGCCGTTCAAACTAGGTACATATATTTATTACACCACTATACATTTATTTCGTTACAAACCAAGCTCCGCACCTAATAATTTTGTCATTATATTATATTTATAACATAAATATATGTGCAGTCTTTTTATATGAAGTTAAATTAGAGAATATGTAATTATGCTAATTATAGATGACCCGTTATCCTAATTAGAGTAATTACGTTTCATATATAAGTATTTATCTATATCTAACAAGTAGATCAACCCTTAGATAATTTCTCGTAATTTTTAATAATCCATCCAATCTAGGTCAAAAATTTTCAATTCGACATCTCTAAATAAATGTTTGCAAGTATTCCCTCCGTCCCACTAAATTAGACTCATTTGAAAAGTAGATGAGTGTATTATTTTAATACAAATGAGTTTAATTTAGTGGGACAGGGGAGTAGTAATTTACTTGATCAAAGAAAAAACACGAGAAAAAAAAAATGAAATAAACACACACACACACAAAAGCATCCTCGTACTTGTACAGTGCAGCTCAGCCCACGAGCTTTCCCTTGTCTGGGAAAAGAAACGGCCACAAACACCACATATCTATCTATCTATCTATCTTCAATGCATTCCGCACCAATTTCTTCTCCAAATCCATCTTCAATCGCTGGAATATTTCACCAATGCTCCAACAAGAACATAAAATTCTGTGCAAGAGCTCAATTCTCACCTTCAAGCCCCATCAAATTCAAGCCTTTTGCAGCTGGGAATTTTTACAAGAACAATGTCGCTTCCTGCAAAAGAAACACACTTTATGTAAGAAATTCCCTCAATCAAGAAGAGGAAGCGCATATTTCTCAAGAAAAAGATGTTCTTAGCAATGGGGGCGGCGGCTCATCGACTAGTTTGCTGTCTTTCCTTTGCCCATTGCTTAAGCTCTTCTCTGTGAGTATTTATGATTCAAATTTGAAGAAAAAAAGTGTATCTTGGTTTGGAGAATGTGGGTTTTAATTGAATTTTTGGGTTCATAGTTTTGTTGCTGATTACACTATTTATTTTCTAGTTAAATATGTTGATGGCTGAAACTGTATCTGAATAATTTGGTCATTGACTAGTGATTTGTTTGTTAATAGTAGCTTTTTTAAATTTGATTCTATTAGCATATCAAATAATCCTGAACATACTTACATGTTTCATAGAATTTGAAGTTGCAGTCTCTCAATTCAGGTGAATATATATATATTGGGTTGTTTTTAGCATCTATTTTGACATTGGATGTCGAAATTCATTGCTGTCAGCAAGTACTGAGCATCAAACCGTAGACCATAAGGTTCCTCTCTTCGAGCCAGTGGAAACCAGTCTTTAATTTCTCGAATCAATGGTTTCGAACGATGATAGTTTGGTAGTTTGCATCGGCTGAAAATTTTGGGCAAGTTTTCATTGCAAAAAATTTTGATTTAGTTTGTAGTTATCCTAAAATATTAAGCTGCAAACTTTAGCTTAGTGAAAGCTTGATTCTGTGTTTAACCAAGTTTGAATAAGTTGTATGTTTGATTTGATTCTCGTTTACGCTACGTGCGAATTGTTTGTTTCATTGACGCAGGCAGGGGATCCCTCTGCAGAGCGGAACTATGTACTAGAGGTATTTCAAGCTTTCCATTTTGTTACAAGATTGATAGCAGAAATGAGTACTTAAGGGTTTTTTGTCGTTTTGATGTAGAAAGGAAATTTGAGCTCCATCTCTTTTATTGCATTGGTTTCACAAGATACATTTGTAGTTGAATTGTTTTACTACAGTATTTTGGGTATTTCCAAACCGACAATACATTTGTTCTCGTAGCGGTTGTTCTTCTATACACTGTTTATTCGATAGAAAAACAATTCCATTAACATTTACTATTCATGGAATTTCAGTATACAATTTGTTTAGCATCAGTCAAGGTCTGTGAAAGTTTTTGGGGTTCTACTTTCTTCCGACATTATTTATGTGCTTTAGTGTTTCTTTCGTTTTATTAGGAGGTTACATCTTCATTATCTACACTAGCGAGGCTGCCATGGGGTTCTCGATCGCTATCTGATGGGTTAAACAACGAAGGGAGATCAGATCCTCCGCTGCCTCTCCAACTCTATGAATTTGGTTCGTTCTCTTTTCTTGTTATGATAACCCCAAAATCCGATCGAATTTTTAAGCTTTTAGTACATTCACTTTCATATCATTGTGTTAGTTCTTGTATAACAATCATCTTGATCCTATGATATTTGTAAGTTTCTCATACCAAACGATTATCCCTTTTAACTCCGGATTAACTAAAAGTTTGTAGGAATTGTCAACAGAGGCATGTCCGTTCTGCAGGAGGGTCCGTGAGTCCATTACTGAGCTTGATCTCTCCGTGGAGGTAAGCGTGCTAACTTTGCATTTGGAATGTCTTTTTCATCTCACACTTTTTTCATCAAAAGGGCTTTCGTGCATATTCTACTTTTCATTTGCATTGAACTCTATGTACGTACGATTGATTTCATAACTGATTGTCATTTCATTTGTGCAGATATTTCCGTGCCCAAAAGGGTCAGTGAGACACCGGGCAGTGGTTCGACAACTTGGTGGCAGAGAACAGTACGGAATCTTCTTCCTGATTTCTTTGATGCTATAAACATTTTATTGTGCTCGTGCAAGATACATCTTTATATTATTTTGTCACTTTTGATCGGTCATCAAGAAAATGATGAAGACATCCAAAAAGTATGGAATTTTATAATTAATTTTTTGATTATTTAAATATATGTAATGAAAATAATTAATTCTAGATTAAAATACCTTCATTTCCTTATAAAAGCAACTCATATTCCTTTGCAGGTTTCCCTTCCTCGTAGACCCAAATGCTGGAACTTCAATATATGAAAGCAGTTAGTAACATCCACTCTTTTATGCCAAATGCTTCTCATTTATAAAATTTCTTGGATAGAAGCTGTGTTGATTAAATACTTGATCAGCAGCCTACTAAATGTGATACTTTTTCATCCGAGGAATTTAAATCGTTTCAGCAGTTCGAATTAGGTGCTTAAATGCGATAGTTTTGGATAGATTTGCATGTTTGTCCCCTACTAAAAATTGGATATATGCAATCATTCACTGTCGTGATTTCTTTTGCAGGCGACATTGTTAAATTCTTATTTCAGAAATATGGAGGAAATAGAAGTCCTTCATTCGGCATCCTAGAGAGGTTCCTCTTTTCCCCCATTGAAGACCTTTAAGCATAGCTTCATTCATTCAAAACATTTTGGTTTATATTTTTATTTGGGGATTGCTATTATCTTGCTCTTAAGACTCTTTGCAACTTGAATATGCTTATATTCATTTAGATTTTGTCGAACACAAGAGATTTGGAATGTCTTACCGGTTTGTATATTTTTTAGAAGGCTAAGTATCTTATTGTTACATCATCAACTCACAAGCACCAAAAAAATCGTACCTTCTTGACTTTGTCAAAAATTCGATTTGTAAGTTACTTGCAATTGATTCATCCCAATATGCAGCACACTTCTCACGGGATGGGTACCTACCCTACTTCGAGCAGGCCGAGGAATGACATTTTGGGAAAATTCGGTGAAAGAATCTCCTCCTCAAAAATTGGAACTCTTCTCATACGAAAATAACCCGGTAAGCAATACTCTTACTCAAGGTCGTCAACGGACTCCTTGTCTTTCGAGTAAAAGAAATCACCAAAGCACTTTCTTTACTTGCTCCTAATATTTCTCAGTAGGTATTGTTATAGGATTTTATACAGGCTCCGACCGTCTCCTATTGAGCAATGCAGGTTGAATGAGGCATTTTACCAGCATATTTTGGCACCCGTGTTTGAAATTTTCTCCTTTAAATGAGATCAAACCGATATGATGCATATCTTTCTCTTGTGCAGTATGCTCGAATTGTTCGTGAAGCGCTTTCTGAATTGGAACTTCCATATATTCTTCAGAGTGTGGGTAAAGGGTCTTTACGGGAAAGAATGCTCAACGAGATATCCGGATCAAAAGAGGTCAGCTTTCGTACTATTCATACGCTCTAGAACGATTTATCTTAGTGAAATTAGCGTGCCTGAGTCATTATAATTATCATTAAACTAAACCCTAATTGAAAACTAATCAATAAACTCTTGTCCAAAAATTATCTTGCATTTATATGACATTGTTGCATTAGCGACCGACACATTAACCGTGCTGGCTGTGGATAATTGATCGTTTTTAGTCTTGTCTCATCCTTCGGAGTTGTGTAATATGCGTGCATATATAGAGAGAACATGTATATATGGTGATTTATTGCTCGAATGGAACCCTCTTAAGCAAAATATAATGCAGGTACCTTACCTCATTGATCACAACACTGGCACAAGAATGGGAGATTACAAGAAGATCGTTTCGTACTTGTTCGAAACGTATAGTTCGAAGAGTGTTTCTGCATATAACCAGGTGTGAATGCTGCCACTAAACAAACTTGGAGCTGACATTGAATTGTGTGCTTATAAAAAACGCTCGCCCGCCGCGGGTTGGTGGGGTTAATACACTCGCGAAGGATGTGACATGCCTCGTGGATAAATATTAAATTTTTAATAAATTTTTTACTAATTCTCACTTTACGACTAGAGTTTATTGATTAAAGTATAATTTAATATTATTCAATATAAAATAACAAAAATCATAATAATATTAAAAAAATAAAAATTATAATGGCTCGTATACTGATGTGGCACGTTAAGCTGTGTACACCGCATGCGGTGGAGCGGACCTCAATAATTATATATATACTTAATTATCTTTCCATAACATAACCATTTCCCTAATATCATAATGTACCAAAAGTGGGACGTTGAGTTAACATTTTTTCTTCTTTTTGCAAACTATTGTTTTTGATCGGATGAGATTTGATGTTCCACATTCTAAATTTCTAAATTTATTGTTCAGTTCCACAACTAAATTTATTATTTTAATTAATATTCATTAAAAATATTTTTTATAATATAATGATAATACTGAACATCTATTTGAAAATTTAAAATTTTAAAAATACTACCGATTTTATGAATTAAGTATAGAATTAAATTAAGTATATAAAATTAAAATTGAAATATATTAGGTTGTGAAGCAATATGCTACGTCATTTCTATATTCGGTGCGGTTTGGAAGAATTTAAATTTACTAAAAGTAGTTGAAAACTGACAGAGTAGTCATCCACATCCTTGCTTTTATATAACACTAGCTTGCTCCAACATCCTTAAACAAACTTCAATTTCTATTACAAAACCTCAAAAATGCAGAACTACAATGAAACACTCTTAGCCATAGCACTTATAGCTGCCTTAGCCTTTCTATCACGACTGTTTTTCAAACGATCCTCTCAACAAAAACTCCCACCAGGACCAAAGCCATGGCCTATATATAATAGGTAACTTGAACCTTCTTGGTTCTCTACCACACAGATCTCTCCACTGTATATCTCAAAAATATGGCGAAATAATGCTCATACACTTCGGGAAATTCCCGGTTTTGGTAGCATCGTCTCCCGAGATGGCCAAACAGTTCCTAAAGGTGCATGATGCCAACTTCGCCACACGGCCTGCACTTGCTGCCGGTAAATACACGACCTACAATTACTCCGACATGACATGGGCGCCGTACGGCCCGTACTGGAAACAAGCGCGTAGAATATACCTCTCTGAGGTGTTCAGTGTAAAGAAGCTCGAGTTCTTTGAGCCCATTCGAGTTAAGGAGAGGCATAGCTTCCTCTCCCGTCTCTATTCCCTAGCAGGGAAGCCGGTGGTGTTGAGAGATCATTTATCATGTTACACGTTGTCGACCATATGTAGGATGGTCTTTAGCAACAAGTACTTCAGTGAAACAAGATCTGAACATCGAAGCTCGATTTTCAAGCTCCATGAATTGCAAGGTATGCTGGATGAGTGGTTTCTACTCAATGGAGTCATCAATATTGGAGATTGGATACCGTGGCTCCGTTTCCTCGACCTACAAGGATATGTTAAGAGAATGAAGGATTTGCACAAGAAACTCAGACAGGTTTAATGAGATTGTGGTCGATGATCATCAAGCTCGAAGAGCTTCACAGAAGGACTTTGTGGTGAGGGATGTGGTGGACATTTTATTGTCAATGGCTGAGGAATCTAATCTTGAGGTTAAATTGACAAGAGATTGTATCAAGGCTTTATTGCAGGTATCAATCTTTGTCTTTAATTTCAACCCCATTTCGGACAATTTTTTCAAGTTAGTCGTTAATTTAGGGTTTACGGTTTTAGGATTTAGGGTTTAATTAAGAGTATCTTCAACTTTGGATTTACTTGTAACATCGATAGGACTTGCTGGCTGGTGGTACGGATACCTCAGCTTCGACAATTGAATGGGCTATCCATGAAGTTATGAGACGCCCCGGTGTAGCCAAAAACGCCAAAGAATAACTAGACAAAGTAATTGGAAGAGATAGATGGGTTGAAGAGAATGACTTATCTCAATTGCCTTACATTAATGCCATAGTTATGGAAACGTGGAGGCTGCATCCACTAACTCCGTTGCTGCCACCCCATTGCGCCATTGAGGACTGCAAAGTTGCAGGGTACGACATACCAAAGGGGACGCCCGTGATCATCAATGTGTGGAGCATCGGACGGGATCCCAACATATGGGATTCACCAGAAGAGTTCTTTCCAGAAAGATTTCTTGGGCTCCTACCATTCGCGTCGACATATGGGAGCATCGGACGGGATCCCAACATATCGATATAACAACGGAAAGTAACTTTGGCCTCCTACCATTCGCGTCGGGAAGAAGGAGATGCCCCGGATACAAGCTTGGACTTAAAATTGCTCGGACAACGTTTGCCAATTTGTTGCATGGTTTCGAGCTGAGATTGGTCGACAGTATGAGGGCTGAAGATATATGTATGGAGGAAGTCTATGGACTTACTACTCATCCAAAAGAGTCTCTTACACTTGTTATGGAACCTACACTCCCATCCTATCTTTACTTTGAACAGTAATAGTATTTGTTGTCACCAAATAAAATGGAAGATCATGCCATTATCTGATATGATCAGACTGTATGAATTAATACATTGTTATTTAAACTGTCTTTTGAAGTATAATTCTGTACTGCATGACTAGGCAACATCTCGAATATACTGGGGCACTTTTGGGTGTATGGAAATCTTTTTTTTTTGTTGGTGTTGTAGTGAGTTGTTATAACATATTTAACAACTTTTTCTTAAAACTTGTGTTGGACCTCGTCTTTGCTATAGAGTTCAACTCATCGCTCTTATGTCCGATCTTTGCCATTTTCTACACTGCCACCGTCATTGTTGGTAAATGAAGCTGAAATTACCAACAAATTGCATCAAAGAGTGACTCTATTACTGTGAGGAATATAATCAAACACCTGGCCAACAATTTCAGAGTTATGGTGTTAGATTCTACTAACGTTACGTTGTTCTCTCTCTTTCCTAACATCTTGACTCCACCATTTTTGTGCCATCGGGTTAGAAGATATCTATCGAAATATAATAAAAGGAAAAAATAAAAATAAAACTACAATATATATATATATATATATATATCCACTATTATTTGATCGTGTGATATTTAGTGTTGCATTAATATTAATATGAGAGTGACACGTGTCATAATTAATAACTTAATATTCAATATATATATGTGTGTGTGTCTTCTTTATATGTATCCTAAATTTTGAATTCTAATCATATCATGTCACTTTTATGTCGTCACACGGTTAGACAATAGATAATATTAGTATTCTATATCTTTTATATTATTGTACCTTAATTTATTGCTTATTTCCTAAATTTTTGTTTCATTACATATTTTACTACTCGCACGCCTTTACCCTAATTGGCTATAAAATGTAAGGACGTGTAGTTATAAAACGAAATAGACTTAAGAAACTAGGCAATTGATTTCACGCAATATATAAATGCAATAACCCTAATTATACTTTCTTTATAACACATGCGTGTAATATGAAACGAAATACAGAACCCCATATATATATAACACTACCATTCTAGCTAGCTACAACATCCTAAAACAAACTTCAGTTTCTATTACAAAACCTAAAAAATGCAGAACTACAATGAAACTCTATTAGCCCTAGCACTTATAATAGCTTCCTTAGCCTTTCTCTCACGACTATTTTTCAAACGATCCTCACAACAAAAACTCCCACCAGGACCGAAGCCATGGCCTATAATAGGTAACTTGAACCTTCTTGGTTCTCTACCACACATATCTCTCCACTCTCTATCTCAAACATATGGTGAAATAATGCTCATACACTTCGGAAAATTCCCGGTTTTGGTAGCATCGTCTCCCGAGATGGCCAAACAGTTCCTAAAGGTGCATGATGCCAACTTCGCCACGAGGTCTGTAATTGCTGCCGGTAAATATACGAACTACAATTACTCCGACATGGTATGGGCGCCTTACGGCCCGTACTGGAAACAAGCGCGTGGAATATACCTCTCTGAGGTGTTCAGTGTAAAGAAACTCGAGTTCTTTGAGCCCATTCGAGTTGAGGAGAGGCGTAGCTTCCTCTCCCAACTCTATTCCCTAGCAGGGAAGCCGGTGGTGTTGAGAGATCATTTATCGTGTTACACGTTGTCGACCATATGTAGGATGGTGTTTAGCAACAAGTACTTCAGTGAAACAAGATCTGAACATCGAAGCTCGATTTTCAAGCTCCATGAATTGCAAGATATGCTGGATGAGTGGTTTCTGCTCAACGGAGTCATCGATATTGGAGATTGGATACCGTGGCTCCGTTTCCTTGACCTACAAGGATATGTTAAGAGAATGAAGGATTTGCACAAGAAACTCGACAGGTTTAATGAGATTGTGGTTGATGATCATCGAGCTCGAAGAGCTTCACAGAAGGACTTTGTCGCGAGGGATGTGACGGACATGTTATTGTCAATGGCTGAGAAACCTAATCTTGAGGTTAAATTGACAACAGATTGTATCAAAGCTTTATTGCAGGTATGAATCTTTGCCTTTTCAACCCCATTTAGGGTTTACGGTTTTAGGATTTAGGGTTTAATTAATTAAGAACTTTGGATTTACTTGTAACATTATCGATAGGACTTGCTGGCCGGTGGTACGGATACCGCAGCTACGACAGTTGAATGGGCTATCCATGAAGTTATGAGACGCCCCGGTGTAGCCAAAAAAGCCAAAGAAGAACTCGACAAAGTAATTGGAAGAGATAGATGGGTTGAAGAGAATGACTTATCTCAATTGCCTTACATTAATGCCATAGTTATGGAAACGTGGAGGCTGCATCCACTAACTCCGTTGCTGCCACCCCATTGCGCCATTGAGGACTGCAAAGTTGCAGGGTACGACGTACCAAAGGGGACGACCGTGATCATCAATACGTGGAGCATCGGACGGGATCCCAACACATGGGATTCACCAGAAGAGTTCTTTCCAGAAAGATTTCTTGGGGTAGATATCGATACGACAACGGGAAGTAACTTTGGCCTCCTACCATTCGGGTCGGGACGAAGGAGATGCCCCGGATACAAGCTTGGACTTAAAATTGCTAGGACAACGTTTGCCAATTTGTTGCATGGTTTCAAGCTGAGATTGGTCGACGGTATGAGGGCTGAAGATATATGTATGGAGGAAGTCTATGGACTTACTACACATCCAAAAGAGTCTCTTACACTTGTCATGGAACCTACACTCCCACCCTATCTTTACTTTGAACAGTAATAGTATTTGTTGTCTCCAAATAAAATAAAAGACCATGCCATTATCTGATATGATCAGACTTAGTATGAATTAATACATTGTTATTTAAACTTTGTTTTTTGAAGTATAATTCTCTACTGCATGCATGAATAGGCAACATCTCAACTTGCATAGGCTGAAGTTGTTATAACATGATATTTTACAACTTTTTCTTAAAACTTGTGCGGCTCCCTTAGCACTCATATCTCCGACCTTTGCCCTTTTCTACACTGCCACCGTCATTGTTGGTACTGAAATTACCAGAAAATTGCATCAAGGAGTGACTCTATTTGGCCTGCAATTCCAGGGTTACGGTGTTAGTTACTACTAACATTACGTTAGGTGAGGGTTTGAGTCAAGCGTACCAATATTTACTATAAAATATAGATTATTAATTTAATTAATGTATTGAGTTGAATTATTCGTTGTGACCAATCCGATAGAGAGCAAGGTGTTCGATCGAGGGACATGCAACAAAGGGAGCTCTCAAGGGTGGAAGTGCATATAACATGTTTGAGGAAATACCAGAAAGAGACCTCAAGGCTACAACCTTTCTACCTCTCTCCTGATATTATTGTATGATCGAGGAGTCCAAGATCTAGACGAGACAAAATTTTCTTTCAATCTTATCTATCATATCCTTCTAACCAAACAAAACCGCTATTCAAATTAAAACCTATAAATAAAATATATAACTTGGATAACCAAAAAAAGTAATTTTCATATTGAACCTACCACATTAAATTTATTCAATAGCCAAAATCTTGTCCATATGCACATGAAAGCTACGGATGAAATGCAATTTTTGTCCACCAACGTAACTATTAATGAATTGGTTTTTATTTTTTATTTTTTATTTCTTATGCCTTTGTTTCATAATTGTTTGCTTATTTAATAGTTTATTTTTAAATTTCAATTTCTTGTAAGTTTTAGTACATGCGCTTTACCCCTTAGTGGGTGTTTGGTAAGTGTGTTTTGTCGAGATAGGAAATGTATCGTACCTTATTTTGTTGTTTGGTATCCTGGTTACAAAAGTGGGCCGGCCTGGTATAATTATATGGCCCGTTCTAAAAATACTGTATGGTCTTGAAATGGCAACTGCTGAAAGACTTGAGTTAATATTTCTCAGAGAAACAATAATATGTGTTGAGCACAATAATTTTAAAATTACCCTCGTACATCTCTTGTAACCCTAATCTTTTCCATTTGTCGTCCAAAGATGAGAAGTCACACCGACATTCGTACTGAAAGAAAAACACAACTGTGTTTTGAGAATTCTTGTTGTTAATCTGAAATGGGATAAGGCCCATTCATCTGCTTCGTTTATTTTGGTAATCTTCGCCCCCTCCGCCCGTGTATTTGAGGTATTTCTATCCGTCCCCATGAAATGGGGTAAGGCCCAGAATTCTTGTTCATAAAGTTAGAATTTATGATGAGTTGTTTAATTTTGGGCAAGACGTGGAAGGATTGAAATTATATGTAATATGTATCAGAAGCTTGATACAGTAATATGTATCAGAAACTTGATGTGGAAGGATTGAAATTATATATCTTCTGGGCAAGATAGCGGCTAAGTTGCAGTGTAAAGCGACGGTTGGCGAAGTTATTAGTATCGATTAGAATGACGATGGAGAATTCTCATTGCATTCAAGTATTGAGGTATATTTCTATGGGAGGGAAACGGTGAGGAAACGAGTTCATGCCCTAATTTCTAAAATATATAAGTGCTTTCACATAAAGGGTAATAGAGTAAATTCAACCATATTCTATGTAAATAATCTTTGATACCAAACTAAGAAATAATATTATCAGTAATTTTAAACAACAATATATACCAAACAAGCGCTTTACAAAATGAATTTACTTAAATCTAATGAGTCAGCATTATTTAATCTTAACTAGCTAAAACCTAAATGTTAGGACTTACAAAACAAGCCCTTATTGGTTACAAAATGTAAAGGCGTGTACTTATAAAATCAAAGAAAAGACTTCAGAAATAAGGCTTTCGATTTCACACAATATATAAATGCAATAAGCCTAATATATTCTGGCAACAACCTTCTTTCTACAGCCCTAATTATTATATATTCAATGGAGATTTCATGGTTGCTATTAGCCCTAATATTGCACCTGCAGCTATCTTCATTCCGAAAATCATCAAAACTGGACGAGGGTCGAAGAGAAACCTCCCTCCCGGTCCGAAACTATGGCCTATAATCGGCAACTTGAACCTCGTTGGCTCTATCCCACATCAATCTTTTCACCAATTATCCCAACAATATGGTGATATAATGCTACTAATGTTTGGAAATTTTCCAGTTGTTGTTGCATCGTCGCCTAAGATGGCCGAACAATTCTTGGAGGTGCACGACCAGTCTTCGCCTCTAGTAACATTTCATCAAACAATTTGCAAACATCAATTGACAGCTCTCAAAATACCACGAGCTTCACAATTCATATATCCCTGGACAACAAATAAATATACAGATCCCCAGAAAAGAAAAATAAAAATGAAATACGAACATAATATAATTAATATATAGTATTTCACCCTATTAAATCATCTTTTTCTCTTCTTCTTTGAGCCATTCGTTCATGTTCATATGTCCAGCTATAAATCGAACACCACGTTCTTGGGTTCTTTCCTGAGCCATAAATTCACATTCATGTGTTTGTCTTTTTTCCTGAACCAATAGTTCCATTCAACATCGAGGTAATAATCGAACGCCACCAATTGTGTTGGTAATAGAGTTAAAATCATCACTCATATCTCCGATCTACGCCATTTTCTACGCTTCCACCGTCATTGTTGGTAATGAAGCTGAAATTACCAGCAAACTGCAATTTCAGAGTTATGGTGTTAGTTGCTAATAACATTACGTTAGGTCAGGGTTTGTGTCAAGCGTACCAATCTCTACTACAAAACATAGATTATTACTTTAATTAATTTATTGAGTTGAATTATTCGTTGTGACCAATCTGATAGAGCGCAAGGTGTTCGATCGAGGGACATGCAGCAAAAGGAGCTCTCAGGGATGGAAGTGCATATAACATAATATGTTTGAGGAAATACCAGAAAGAGACCACAAGGCTGCAACCTTTCTACTACATCTTTCCTGATGTTAAATTATTGTATGATTAGTATGGCATATCACCACTTCATCCTTATATTCTATCTGTCTCGATAAAAGTTGTCATGTTATTTTATTAGGTCGTTTCATTAAAAGCGATCACTTTTTTTAAAAGAAAAAAAGTTTGCTGTAAAATGCTAGCGCCTACTTTTTAATCTTCATGTTGGATCCATAGTTGCTGCTTTTAACGGGGCGAAAGGAATAATTATTATTCTCGGAAAATTTCAACTTTGTCTTTGTCAATATCACACCAAGTTTTTCTTGCTTATTTTGGATACCATTTTTAAATGTTAACATCAAAATTCTCAACACTTCGATTGATTCCAGTTCTTCCCTTCAGTCCTATTTCTCCCAAAAGTGGAGATGAAGAAAAATCAAAACTTCACCGTTTTGATCAAAATGACGTCGTTTTGATTACTCGTGAATTTAAAAAACATATTCTATACTTCACCTTTTTCCTAACATCTTGACTCCATCATCTTCGATAGAACTTGGATAATTGAAAAAATTATATACATATTTAACCCACCACACTAAATTTATTCAATAGCCAAAATCTTGTCCATATCATATGAAAGCTACGGATAAAATGCAATTTTATCCACCAACAACTATTAATAAATTGGGTTTTATTAATGAGTGCTCTAACTTTTCTTTTCTTATAGTCAATATTATCATCAAGGAGAGACCCAAAAATAGTCAATCTCCAAATATAAAAGTAAAAAATAATTACTTGTAAAAAAATAGTCATTATTACTCTAATACTCGGATCACAATTACATGACCCGTGATAATTAGATGACTAAAATCAAGTCATGCTCATGTAATTACATGTGTAATTGTGGAGATGAAATTACACGAGCACGACTGTCATTGGTCATGTTCGTGTAACTGCACGTCTGATACTGCAGATGAAATTACACGAGCACGACTGTCACTTGGTCATACTCGTGTATTTATCTATATAATTTTAAATATGAAATTATACGAAAATCAAATTTCAAGAGCATTAGTCATGTAAGTGTTCAATTACAGTATATGAAATTGAATGAATAAATAAATAACAAAACCACATCAAGATCATTAGTCATTGTAATCGTTCTATTTTGTTTACATTTAATTAAAGTCATTAAAATTAAATTAGTAAATTTACAGAAAAATGACTATAATTGATATATTTTATTTAAAATGACTATTATTTACTATTTAAAATTGTTTAAAAAATGATTGTTATGATATATTAATAATCCTATCATCAATCTCTATTTGCCACATTTTCCGTTGCTTCAATAATAAGATGACATGCACGTGTCATAATAATTAATTGTCAGTATATGTATTTTCTAATATGTTCTAAATCTTAAATTACAGTACTCATTTCACGCGTCACTCTCGTATGTATGTAACATGAAATATCACATCTTTAATTAGAAAATACCAACGTTTTGTATGTTTCTTATGGCTCTGTTTCTTAATTGTTTGCTTATTTCTTAGTTTTTATTTTTATTTTTAATTTCATTTTCTTGTTTTACTTAAGTTTATTACATGCACGTCATTACCCTTATTGGCTATAAAATGTAAAGGCGTTTTAGTTATAAAACGAAATAAAGAATTAAGAAATAAAGTAATCGATTCAACACAATATATAAATGCAATAAGCTTATTAACTTCTCTCAACAACTTTCTTTCTATTAGCCCTAATTAACATAAATGCAAATGGAGTTTTCATGGTTACTATTAACCCTAATATCTGCACTTGCAGCTATCTTCATTCCGAAAATCATCAAAAGCCGACGAGGACCGGAGAGAAAACTTCCTCCCGGTCCCAAACCATGGCCTATAATCGGCAACTTGAACCTCATTGGCTCTATCCCACATCAATCCTTTCACCAATTATCCCAACAATATGGTGATATAATGCTACTGAAGTTCGGAAAATTTCCAGTTGTCGTTGCATCGTCGCCTAAGATGGCCGAACAATTCTTGAAGGTGCACGACGCAGTCTTCGCCTCTAGGCCTGCACTTGCCTCTGGCAAACACATTAGCTACGATTACTCGGATGTTAGTTTCTCTCCTTACGGCCCATACTGGCGAGCAACGCGTAAAATATTCATGTCGGAGTTGCTGAGTGCTAAAAAACTCGAAAACTTTGAGCACATTCGTGTTGAGGAGAGGCGTTGCTTCCTTTCTCGCCTACAATCCTTGTCGGGGAAGCCAGTTGTGCTTAGAGACCACTTATCGCTTTATAATCTTTCAATGATTTGCAGGATGGTTGTAACGGATAAATATTTCGATGAATCGGAGGATAAGAGGTCGATAGTTGACATGAATGGGTTGCTCGAGATGGTGAATGATTGGTTTCTGTTCAATGGAACGTTGAATATCGGAGACTGGATACCGTGGCTCGACTTTCTCGATCTGCAGGGGTATGGTAAGAAAATGAAGGCTTTGCGCAAGAAAACAGACAGATTTTGTAGCTATGTGATTGATGATCACTTAGCAAGAAGGGCTGCAAGAGAAAGCTGTGCTAATACTAATACTAATTATAAGAAAGATTTTGTAGATGTGTTGTTGCAGATAGCTGAGGATCCTAATGCAGAAGTTGAACTCACAAGTGATTGTGTCAAGTCACTGATATTGGTACTACTTAGTAATTCTTTAAGTAATTAATATTCCAATTTTAATTATACTTCCTCTATCCAACAGATACCCACCAGAGTATATTTTTATATTTCGTTTGGAATCTCTATTAAAAGTGTATCATTTCTTTTTTTAGATTTGGTCTTATTTTAAGCTCTATAAACATATACTCCCTTCCACCAATGTAGTCTTTCTTTTTCGATTGGAACGTTCTACGAAAATAGTCTCATTTTTGTTTTTGAAAAATTTTATAAGTAAAAAGTAAGAGGTATTAAAGTAAATTTAATAAAGTAGAGAGGAATAAAGTAAGATATTGATTTTCTTGTAAAATAGAAGGGAACTAAAAACAAAATCTACAATTTCTTTTAAATATATGCATACTGCGTCAAAACACACTATTTATAGACGGATGGAGTGATTCTATTGTCTTGATTATTGCAGAATGTGCTAGTTGGTGGCTCAGATACCATCACTAAAACACTTGAATGGGCTATACACGAAATACTCAAACAACCATTGATAATCGAGAGGGCGAAAGAAGAGCTAGACATGGTGATTGGAAGGAATAGATGGGTTGAGGAGAGTGACTTTAGTGAGTTGCCATACATAGATGCCATCATCACTGAGACATTCCGGTTACATCCGACGGCTACGTTATTAGCTCCACATTACGCGATCCAGGATTGCAACGTCGCAGGTAATCTCATCAACTCGTTTATTTATTGTAACGTGATGATAAGGATTGATATGTTTGACTAGCTAGGATGATGTCTTTTGCTAAGAAACTATCAACATTACGTGACATTATTACATCCGTGATGATAAGGCACATTAACAATACTCACCCCACCTAGATAAGGGTAACCCTAAACTCTGAACTCTAAATTAGACAAGCATGAATGAAATGATATAGGAAATATAACCTAGCTAGAAGCAGTGCAGGCTACGACATATCAAAAGGGACGACTGTCTACATAAATGCATGGAGTATAGGCAGGGATCCGAGCATCTGGGATGCAGCTGAGCAATTCTTGCCGGAGAGGTTTGTAGGGAAGAATACCAAACTCACCGGAGAAAATTTTGTGGTGTTGCCATTTGGGTCGGGCAGGAGGAAATGCCCGGGAGACAACCTTGGACTTAAGATTGTCCGAACAACGTTGACGAATTTGCTCCATGGATTCGAGCTAACATTAGGAGAGGGCATGAGTGCTGCAGACATAAGCATGGAGGAAAAATATGGACTAACTACAAATCCCACACACCCTGTTTCCCTCATTGTAAAACCTACACTTCCTCCCCACCTTTATATATAGCTAAACAAGACTATATGGATGCTACTTTGCATTACACACACACACACACACACATATATATATATATATAATTCTTTTTTGGGTTAAACTTGCCTGTTTAAAATGGGTAGCGTTAGTTCAATTTCATAATGGTGATATGACCAAGTGCACTATTCTAAACATAAAAATAGGTATAGAATAGAGCTAGCAGAGTATTGTATCCACAAAGACTGATAAACGAAAACACACTGAATAATTCGTGTAGAGATTCAATTATTATCTAGGCAAAGAGAAATTTGAATATGATATCGAATCAATATAAATTAGCCTACGAGCTCGCGAAACAATAATAATAAAGAGATAATAAAGAGAAGATTCTAGGGATAATGTATGGACACTAAATCAATTAATGAATTCATCAATTAAATCTAATTACCATATTTTAATCATAATGCATGTGAAAGTTCGCATAAATAACCATGTACATCAAAGGACAGTCTATAATAGTGGGCTAATTTAATCCTTATCTCCGCTACGTATCAAGAGAATTAAATCAGTTAAAAAAAGCACACAAAGAATATCCTCCTACAGTTCTCCTATCTCCGCTATTTCTTAAGGGGAAACATGTATAATGATTCATGGGATCGACTATGAATTCAATTCCAGATAAGACATCAAAATCATAACTTGCATGCAATAATAATGACCAATTATCAAAACATGAGAATTAAATTCATAAATCACAAACAAGTATAGGAAGGAAACTTAGGAAATAATACAAATTCATTAATCAAAATAAGTTTTACAAAATCCCTAGAATCTCAAAACGTCATAATCTAAAATTTAAACTATGAAAAATAAAAGTGTAGAATGTGGAAGAGAGAGTCTAGGACTCAAGAATGAAGCCTTTATATAGTGTATGGAGCATGAATTAGAAATAGAGTTTGAAATCCCGTGAAAATAACCAAAAAACGAGAAAACTACGAGACTTCGGCGATCGCCGAGGCGGGTCGCCGAAGTCACACCTAAATTTCGGCGACTTCGGCGATCGCCGACTGGATTGCCGTAGCTGCTATTCTTCGGCAATGACCCCAGCTCGATCGCCATCGTTTTGGTCTTGAGTTCAGCGACCGAAGCCCCGGGTCGCCGAACTTGTTGCTTCTTGGTGTAAATGTGATTTTTCGGGCTCCGCGCACTCGTGCCTCTACTCTTGGTCTATTTCTTGGCTCGATGCACATCTTTGCTCGTTGGTTATACCACTAGGCTTCCAATCAACCCATTTGTACCACCAATACCTATAAAAAACTATAAAACACGACAAAACGTAAAACAAACACAAAAACGTAAAATAAATGAAATATACGACACAAAATACTGCAAAATATAACACGAAATGATATCAATCGTATCAATTAAGGCATATAAAATGAGTGTTTAATTATGACCAAATCACGTCCAAGTCTATATAAAGAGAAAGATACGAGGATATTTAAGTGTGGGTGCGCTAGCTATATTTTAATTTAAAGATATACCGATTCAAAGTTATCAAAAATAACATATTAATTTATGCTAGTATTTTCGATTTTTTTTTCTCAGCTTGATTTTTGTACATTCACTTATATGGAATAATGAATATTTTATTTTGAGATATATATATATATATATATATATATAATGGTTTTTTTCTCTAATGGTTTTTTTCTCTTTTATATATCTAATGGTTTTTTTTTTTTGCATAAATCAATTTTCGCTGTAATTAATTACTTTCAAATTGCTTAATTACTTTAATATTCACCAAGTTATTGATTACTTTGGTGGATAAGTCTTTCAAATTAGGTAAATTACCATTAAAATTCCCAACATTTCACAAAAATCAAGCTTGTTGAATAGATCTTTCCCGCTACAAGAAAAATTATATTTAATGACGGAAGTATTAACGAAGGGAGATATACCCCATTAATTATAAGAAAATAATTTTAGTAAGAGTAAAATCTATAGTTAAAAGTTCAAATTTCATCACTAATAACTTTTTTTGTCTGTCGTCACCTCTCGTTATTATTTTTCTAATTAAATGTCAATAATGACGGTCTAATGAAATTTTTACTATCATTAAATGTATGTTTTTTTATAGTACCCTCTGTTCAATTTCTCCCAAATTGCAGATGAGATCGATGTGACTTGACGAACGAATGTTGAGTTGACAATTAGAACGAATGATACTAGTAGAAAATAGAGGAGAAAGGAGGAAATATAAGAAGATAAAATAGGTTTAACAAGCTTTAGAAGCTTAAAAATAATGTATATTTCTTAATCCTCCCCAAAAAAATGTATATTTCTTAATTTTTCAAGTTGCTTGGAGCATTACAAATGGTTCCCTTTTACTGATAAAACTTAGGTAATATAAAGGCATAAATTAATAAATAATAGCTAGGAATCTGTAAATGTTTATTATCTTTTAATGATCAATGAAATGAATTCCAACAATTAGAAAGAAAATCAAAAGATTAAAGATCTCTTAACTTTCCATATTTGTGTAGCAGACTCCTAATTCATAGCTAATAAAAAATTTATTTATTAAAGTTGACGGTTTCTCTATGAACTATTTGTGTTAGAACTTAGAAGATCTATCGAAATAAAAGAAAAAGTTAAAAACTACAAGAGAGTATTAATTAAAACCTAAAAATAAAATATAGAACTTGATTAATAACAAGAAAAGACGTGAATCTCATATTCATTTACCACATTAAATTAGTTCAATAGTCAAAATCTTGTCCATATATACATGAAAGGCAAGGATGAAATGCAAACCAACTATTAAATTAATTAGTTTTTTATATTAATGAGTGCTCTAAGTTTTCTTTTCATTCATATATAATTCCTAATCACATTTTCACATGAATGATATAGTATCATTATTGCGAATTGACTATATTTCTATTGATTACTCGAGATTTCCTTACAGCCAATAGAATGCGATATACCAACCTCATATATCCCTTCCAACCATATTGTCTGCTATATTTTAATCATGTGATATCTTCTATTGTATTAATACGAGAATGACTTGTCTCATAATTAATAACTTAAGATTCAATATATATGTGTGTGCGGGAGTTTCCTTTTATATATCCTAAATTTTGAACTATAATTTGACCGTATGTCACTATGATATTAATGTAACACGTAACACGAGATGTCAAAAAAAATCTCAATATTAATACTCCATATCTTTTGTCTCTGTCTCTGTCTCTGAATCTATTGCTTATTTCCTGGATTTTGTTTCATTTGCTTGTTTTAACTAAGTTTTAGTACATGCACGCCTTAACCCTAAATGGCTATAAAATGTAAAGGCGTGAAGTTATAAAACGAAATAGAGACTTAAGAAACAAGCCATTCAATTTCACACAATATATAAATGCAATAACCCTTCTCTGCAACAAACAACCTGCTTTGATTATCACTCTCAAATGGAGATTTCATGGTTGCTATTAGCCCTATTATCTGCACTTGCAACTTTTCTCATCCCAAAAATCATCAAAACTCAACGAGGGCCGGAGAGAAACCTCCCTCCCGGCCCCAAACCATGGCCTATAATCGGAAACTTGAACCTCCTTGGCTCTATCCCACATCAATCCTTCCACCAATTATCCCAAAAATATGGTGATATAATGCTACTAAAGTTGGGAAAATTTCCGGTTGTCGTCGCATCGTCGCCTAAGATGGCCGAGCAATTCTTGAAGGTGCACGATACAGTCTTCGCCTCTAGGCCTACACTTGCATCTGGCAAACACATTAGCTACAATTACTCCGATGTAACGTCCTCCCCTTACGGCCCGTATTGGCGAGAAGCTCGTAAAATATTCATGTTGGAGTTGCTGAGTACTAAAAGGCTCAGACATTTTGAGGACATTCGTGTTGAGGAGAGGCGTTGCTTCCACTCTCGCCTGCAATCCTCGTCGGGGGAGCCGTTTCTTCTTCGAGACCAGTTATCGCGTTATACTCTATCGATGATTTGCAGGATGGTTATAACGGATAAATATTTCGATGGATCGGAGGAGAAGAGGTCTATAGTGGACATGAATGAGTTGCGGAAGATGATAAATGATTGGTTTATGCTCAGCGGAGCGTTTAATGTCGGAGACTGGATACCGTGGCTCGACTTCATCGATCTGCAGGGTTATGTTAGGAAAATGAAGGCTTTGCGCAAGAAAACAGACAGATTTTATGGCTATGTGATTGATGATCACTTAGCTAGAAGGGCTGCAGGAGAAGAGTATAAGGATTTTGTAGATGTATTGTTGCAGATAGCTGAGGATCCTAATGCAGAAGTTGAACTTTCAAGGGATTGTGTCAAGTCATTGATGATTGTATATACATATTAATCTCTTCATGAATCTTCTCTAAAACATTGAAACCATGCATGGATGTGTTCAATACTTGTATATAATTCTTTTGTTTCTTGAATATTGCAGAATGTGCTAGTTGGTGGCACAGATTCCATCGCTACGACAATCGAATGGGCTATACACGAAATACTGGGGCAACCACGGGTAATAGAGAAGGCGAAAGAAGAGTTAGACATGGTGATTGGAAGGAAAAGATGGGTTGAGGAGAGTGACTTTAGTGAGTTGCCATACATAGATGCCATCATCACTGAGACATTCCGGTTACATCCGACTGCTACGTTACTAGCTCCACATTACGCGATCCAAGATTGCAACGTTGCAGGTATCGATTCGTTTATTTCTTGGAACCCGATGATATAGAGTGATATGTTTGACTATAGGATGATGTCTTCTGCTAATATGGGTCATTGTCACATTAGTTGTGGGCAGATTCAAGTTTTCTGTGTCATTGTCACATCAATTGTGGCCAGATAAGATGCAACTTTAAACCCTCGATCACTACAAGAAAAACGGGTATAGACCACAGGCGATACCTGTGGTCGATTACAAAATTGACTGTGGTTAATGAGGCTGTTGTCTATTAGGGGGCTGTTATAGACCACAGTCCCCTACCTGTGGTCTATTATATTATAGACCACAGACAAATTGTCTGTTGTCTATTAAAATAAAGACCACAGTCAATGTATCCGTTGTCTATTATACTATAGACTACAGATAAGTCGCCTGTTGTCTATTCTACTATAAACCACACACCATACAACAAAGAAATGTTGTTATAGTACAAAGTCCCTGATAATTTAATATTATATATATAACAAAATTCTCACAAATAATAGTAATAACACATAATATTAATACTAAAATATCATTTATACAAACTAATTTCGTCTAATAATCCATCAAATCATAATCAAACTTCTTTAAACTAAATTTTTTCGATAGACAAAAATAATAATGGTACATTGTTTTGATAAAATACAAAGTTGTATTTTCATCTCTCTGTCCATTCATTCAGCATCACAACTCCAACTTTAATCTGCATTACCAAAATACAATGTAACTTAAAAATGATACTTACGACTTCAAAAAAATTATAGAAAATTAACATGACTATACATATCAACTTACCATCATGAAAAACTAATAATAAAACAATATATATGTATATATATCAATATACTAAACAAGTAAACTTAAAATAAAATGCGATTTTAAAACTAATTACCAGTGTAGTTAGTGGAAGGGAGGTATCAGATCCGCAATTTTCAATAATATCTCTCATGTATCGCATGACATAGTATCCACATTGCTTTCCGTCAGGCTGTTGTTGACACTATTGAAATTTATATAAAGTTACTAACATAATGGTAATTCTTCAAATTAAGAAGTAGTATAAAACTTTAATACCTTAATCACTTCCCAAAAAGGACTTTGTCTCCCCCTTATTCCACTATTCATGTTGAACATTTTGATAGCTCTTCAAAATAAAAGATTCAAAGTTAAAACAAAAGTAATATAAGTATAACATTAACAAACAAATAACTTACGTTGTCATTATGCTCTTCCAGTTGTCAAAATGAATGTTATGATGCATTGGATCCAATACATAAACAATCTCATTATGTGGATCAATCACCATAAGAATCCAATGGTAACTAAAAAATAGACACAATTAATCATTGGGAAAGTATAAAGCTCATGTATTAACAAAAATATCAACCATAGACACTTACCCTACATTGCACGACATCAGAACAATTTGATTAGGTACAGTACTAATCAATCTCTGACTTACAATTTTCGCCTTTTCTGATGTATCAACATTTGGATTATTTGATACGGAATATGGATCGATAAACATAAATCTATCACATATATTTGTATTCTCACAACTCCATCTTCATACTCCTTTGATAATCTATTTTTGTACATCCATCCTTTATCCATTGTTGTAAGATCTATTATCATTTGGAATATTATCATTTGAAAATAAATTAATGATGAATGTAACTATTAAAATAATTAATAACTAATATTTGATTTGCAATACACGAAATTGAATTGACTAACAAAATTAATATTTTTAATTTATTACTATTTGACTAATATATTTAATGATAAGGACAACTATTGGCCGTGAAAGAATGAACCGATAATAGTATATATAGAGACTAAGTAACTAGATAATTTGATCCACTTACTTGGTTCTTGGGTCACCTCACCAGAATTAAAATTCTCAAGTTGAAGTAGGTATACGCTAGCCTATGTGTAAATTATATATGGAGTGATATATATGTTGTAATATGTATCTATATAACCTCCCACTTGATGTTTGCCTTTTGGCTATCACTTCAAGTTGGTTTATGTGGTCCATTTATGTTTCGTTGAATTAATTAATATATTCTTGTATTGTATTTATTGCAACTCATCTTGGAGTAGTATATTTTTGTTATGAAATTTCCCATCTCCTAGTTTTTGAGGTCGATGAGATCTTCAATTAGTAATATTTGTCTTATTTTGAAATTGGTACAATGATAAATAAGTATTGAATATATTATGAATATTAATTGGAAGCAAACTGCAAATTGACACAATAATTCTGAACCAATACCTAATGCAACATGTTACATTAATAATGACCTAGCTTCAATTGGAATAAGGTGAATATGTATAATTTAAAAATATTTGATGACAGGAATGTCACATGATATTAAACGAATTAATTAAATAGAGATTCGATAAGTTAGACTTAATGGATGTTTAATTTAATAATTCGTGTCACGTAGATACATTAACAAAACTAAATTCTAAGTAATGTGCTTAAATTATGCCGTTCAACTACTCTAATTGATTGTATCACAAACTCCTAATTTCTTATTAAGAGATAAGCATTGAGCACCAATCAAGAATATGCTGTTTAAATACATTGTTAATAGCAAATTTTATCAATCTTACAAATTTTAGTCAATCATTTAGGATCATTTTGAAAGGAACAAATGCTCATAATATTACTATTTAATAGACTCTGATTCTTACCTCTTCAATGGAGAAATGGAGAGATCAACAATGGGAATGAAGAGTGGCCCCCCTTCCCTTCTTACTCAGCAACAACATGAACAATAAAAAATAAAAATAACACTTTATATATATATTATATATACAAAGACTCATACACACATATATATACAAAATCTCCATTAACGAGCATTCAAAGTACATACCTCAAATATGCAGCACCTCAATCCTTTGCTCTGAATTTTTTCATAGTTTTCCTACACAAGTGCAGAACTTGAAAAATCCAACACTCAGAATGAGTCATTATCGGATTCTTTAAACTGTGGCTCCAAGAAAACTCAAAGATGATCTTACTGGTTTGGAGAAATCGATGATTGGAAGAAGAAATTAGAACAGTAAATTGGGGATGAATTTACGGCAGTAGAAATGGGGATGAATTTAGGAAAATAAAATTGGGGGAGAATGGGGTGAAATGGGGAGAAATAGATGAAGTAGGGTAAATATTTTCGCATTATATGATAGAATACTGTATTATATATATTTAATACTGCATAAATAAAAACTAATTTAGTTGGCGCAGAGGTTTAATGCCTCTATCTAAGTTGAGGCACTAGAGTTTACACTAGAGTTCTATTCCTCTTCATGGCGAATTTTATTTTTCCTTTTAATATGAAAAAAACCATATTAATCTATTAATTGCTAGCATGAAATACAAAGAGGCATAGTGGTTTAATGCAATAAATTAATTTTAGGTCAAATCTGGTGTTGAAAAATAATTTTAATGAAAAATAATTTTTTATTGGTCTATAGGTGTGGTCTAATTTTTTGTAATAGACCACAGATTCAACTCCTATGATTAAAAAAAAACGGTAATAGACCACAGTGAAGATATATCTATGGTCTAAGTTATAATAGACCACAGATCCAACGCCTGTGGTTAAAAAAAAAGCGGTAATAGACCACAGTGATAATAATACCTGTGGTCTAATTTATATTAGACTACGAATTTGACACGTGGTTAAAAATGAAACGCTAATAGACCACAGTGATGATGATACCTGTGGTCTAATTTATATATAGACAACACTATATTTGGAACTGTGGTCTATTTGGTGTGGTCTATATCAGTTTTTCTTGTAGTGCCTGAACCCTAAATTACACAATGTGTATGAATGAGATGATATATGACAAATAACCTAGAGACATTGCAGGCTACGACATATCAAAAGGGACGACCGTCTTCATAAATGCATGGAGTATAGGCAGGGATCCGAGGTTCTGGGAGGCGGCTGAGCAGTTCTTGCCGGAGAGGTTTGTAGGGAAGAATACCAAACTCACCGGAGATAATTTTGCAGTGTTGCCATTTGGGTCGGGCCGGAGGAAGTGCCCGGGAGACAACCTTGGACTTAAGATTGTCCGAACAACATTAGCGAATTTGCTCCATGGATTTGACCTAGAATTGGGAGAGGGCTTTAGTGCTGCAGACATAAGCATGGAGGAAACATATGGACTGGCCACATATCCTAAACACCCTCTTTCCCTCATTGTGAAACCTACACTTCCACCCAACCTTTATACCTAAACACATAGATTTGGCGATGTCTATAGTACTATATGTATGGATGCTACTTTGCATTGTACATAGTGTTCTTTTACCATCATGCTTGTTTTTCTTATTACAACCATCATGCACATATGTATTAACAATAATCATGGTTTAATTACAGCTTTATGCTTTTTAGTCAACGATCAAAATGAGTTCATTATTCCTAGCTATAACATGATTGAATGGTTTTTATGTACGTGAATAGCAAACAATTCACATATAGAAGTTGTGAAATATTGAGATTTGGTGTGAATGGGATGAGGTTGTTAATATAAGTTGTGGACAACTCAAACGAGAGAAGCAGACATTGTAAGATATATATATATGTTTCTCCAAACTTTTTGCTAGACATAATAATTCTTGTCTTCATTCTCCCTTGATCTTTTAAGGAAATAAATCGGTTTAATTTTCCTGTGATTGAGTAAAAAATATACAAAACGGATGAAAATATCATTATTCATTAACGTCACTTTTGAAATGGGTCGAAATGAAAATAGTGGAAATGTTTTAAGTATTAATATTTGATTTTCTATCAATTTATCATATCAAAGTTAATTATCAAAACAACATTTTAATGAAATATTTTTTTTTTGTCAGAAAAAAATATTTTTACTGGAAGAAAAATACAAGTATTAAAAGTACCGAAACATATCAGGCTCCACACCTATTATTAAAAGCGGCAAAAGCCTATTCCGATTCCCAATTCCTTGTGGGTAGGGATGACAATGTACTTGTGGGTACCCAACACCCACGGGCACCCGATCGGGTGAGTTTGAGAGACATTTAGTATCCATTTAGTTTGTGGGTATGTGTATGGATAGTTACTATTCATACCCGCGAAACTCATATACCCATGAAAATTTACCCATAAAATACTCGTAAAATATCAAATCCCTCATATTGACCATATTTATCTATTTTTTATATAAAATTATTATATATGATTCTCATCAAAAATTATATATAATACATCTTAAATATTAAAATTATATATTTTGGGTTTGATAGATACCCACGAGTGGTGGACTAATGGTATACAACGGGTGGTGGGTTGCAGGTACCCGATGGGTGGCGGGTTCGCCGGTATCCGACGGGTGGTAAGTTTGAGTGAATTTAATATCCATTTAGTTTGTGGGTATGGGTACGAATAATTACTATAAATGAAAAACTGTCCAACAAAGACCAAATCAAGTTACCGAGCAAGATATAACGCGACTCAAATTCAAATGACAACTAAATTAAAAAGGAACATATGCTATAATTCGATCATACACAATAATATAATGGAAACTCAAATTTATAAAGTGTAAAAAAATAAAAATAAAAATAAAATGTGTATTACAAGACTGGGTATATTATAAGAAAATAAAAATAATATAGACGTGTAATACAGTTTATGCACTTTCCAATTTGTTTTTATTCTTTTTCTTTTTTACCTTATAAATAATTGTTTTTGGGGTAACTTCTATAATAACCATTTTGTTATAGTAAATCCAAATAATAGCCACACGTATAAAAAATCATAAATCTAGCCTTCTATGTCTATAATACCCTCCATCTAATTAATTCCTTCAAAATACTACATAATTTAAAAATAAAATTTGGTTTATAGTTAAATACTATACCCTACCATATGAACCCTAGACATGAATCTATAATAATAATTTATTTTACAATACGAACCAAATCAAGTTAGTTATTGGATTATGAGCAGTTATTCTTCAAAATATATATAATGAATAAGTATGTTAATTTAATTAATGAAAGGGCAATAAAGGAAAAATAAATACAGAATTGTTACTATTTTATTATTTTTATTTGTATGGTTATTTTTTGTGTTTTGAATATTAAACTGGCTAGTTTAGCCTATTTCCCCTTGTTTTTGCCTATATTTGATTTCAAAAGTAAATGATTACTTACATTAATATAAATCATCATATAATATTAATTTAATTGTAAATCAATTTAAAAGCCTCCAGTTATTATTATCTTAATTTAGGAAACATTAATATTTTATGGAAAAAAAATAAAAAAGTACTCCCCTCCGTCCCAATAAGCTTGACACAATTCCCTTATTAGAACGTCCCACTAAGCTTGACACATTCCTAAAATAGTATGTGGACTCTATCACCTTTATCACTCTTACATTACTTTATACACTCTCCTTAATAACGGTGTTCAAAAGTTTTGTGCTAAGTTTATTGGGATGGAGGGAGTATTTGAAATAAAAGTTTATTTTGGCCTGAAAAAGCGGGATTTGTTGAACTAAATAATAGCTTGATTTGTTTACATAAGAAAGTAGTTCTATTCTTTAGGAATTGAGAAAATATAAAAACTGAATTCGGCATTCATTCATAATCTTGAGTGTTATCTTGTAGAAGGAAAGATACACATTGAAAGCGAAAACAAGTGACGAGAGCAATGGCCAACGATTCCAAGATCGTGTTCAACCTCCAAATAGAAGAAATGATCGCCGTCCCCCGTCGCAGGGGCCTACTGGAGGATGCACTGACCAAGGAGGAGGCGGAGTATCTGGGCCGCGAGTTCCACCGTGTGTTCGACAACGGCGCCGTCGCCTGCAACATCACGCGAATGTTGAAACAGGAGAGGTTGCCTACCCGAAATAACTTGCGTAGGTGGCACGGAGAGGCGTCGTCGTCTTGGCACGCTCTAAACTTCAACTTCTTCAATCTTTACGTCAAGGGTTTGGTGGAAGGGGCGGCGAGCGGAATGGGCATCGCGATTTACGACGCTAATGATGTTTTTCTGTTCGAGAGTAGTAAGGATTTAGAAGGCAATGAATACCAAATGAAAAATTTGGTTGAATTGAAAGCTGTGGCTGAAGGGCTCGAAGCTGCCTTGAAGCTGAATTTGAAGAGGATTACCATTTTTACCGATAATTCGTTCATTCATCAACACGTGCGATTTTGGGTATATAGTTTAATTTTTTACAGATTCGCATTTAATTGCCGTATCTTTTTAGATTGATAATCCGTCATTGTTTAATTGTCTTTCTCACACACGAAGATGCTCGTGTAAAATCATGCTTTCTTAGTTCTTAGTTATACACTCTTTCTTGGACTTCATTTTTGCTCCTTTTAAGTAGGATGTATTTGTTCTGAGTTATACGGCGCTTTGCATATTTGCGAGTGTTTGATGCTGTCCTTTATACAAGCTCTCTCTTGTACTTAGGGGTGGCAATCGGGGCACGGCGGGTATAGATAGTAGCTATCCATACCCACGAACTAAATGAATATTAAATTCGCTCAAACCCACTCCTATTAGGTTCGGGTACCCACGGATAAATTGTCATCCTACTTGTACTTGTACGTCTAGGAAGCTATTTATTTGTCAAAGGAGCCAAGAGTTAAGTGTTGATTACTTTATTCGTGTCCTACGTCATTGGATTGAGTAACATAAAGTGCTTCTTCCAAAGTTTGTCTAAGGCCGCTGTGTCATTCACGAATGCTATATATATACATCATTGTGTTCCCAAGATTTAAAGAGACCTTATTTCTAAATGCAGGTTGTTAGTGACAACTTTCGAATAGACAGTCAAATAAGGCAAATGAGTAAAACTTATTCGGAAGCAGCTGCAGCGTTATCAAACCAGATAATACGCCTCATGAGAAAATTTGATGTGTGCCGAATATCTTTTGTCACCTCTAATGACAATAAGTCTGTCAAACTTGCTAGAAAGGCACTTGGAACATCGGGAAGTAGCAATGGGAGGAACCGAACAGAGTGTTGTAATATTTGTACGGAGGACACGTATCTGGATCAGATGTTTGTCATTCCAAGGTGTCGACATAGCTACTGCTTCTCTTGCATGTCAAAACATGTCCAGTTTAAGTTGTATGAGGGAATGCTACCAGAATGCCCTCACGAAAATTGCAGGACTATGTTGACAATTGAAAGCTGCAAAGCATTTTTGACTACTGAATTACTTGAATTATTGAGGGAACGTGTGAAGGAAGCGTCAATTCCAGCAGAAGCAAAAATCTATTGCCCTTATCCCAAGTGTTCTACCCTGTTATCTAAAACAGAGCTTCAAGGATCTGTACGAAGTGGAAACTTTCTTGATGAAATTCTGAATTCCAAACAGTGTCCCAAATGCAGTGGCGTTTTTTGCATTGACTGCAAAGTTCCATGGCATAACAACATCCAATGTTCTGAATACAAAAGACAAAACCCCGAGTTTTGTCCTGACGACATGATATTGAAGTCTTTGGCATCTCAAAATCTATGGCGTCACTGTCCAAAATGCAACCATATGGTTTCACTTGCTTCAGGGTGCTACCACATTTCTTGCAGGTATATACTATTTATGCTTCTTTGAATTTGGGCTGTTTAACATGTTGAGACCGTTGGATGATGTTAAAACTTGCTATTAGTACCGTGCATGCTTTTACATATTATATCAATGATTGTACTTGTTGATGTATTTACTTGGTTCTTCTTGTCTCATATTGTGTATTATGTTTGTGCACATCAGATGTGGGAACGAGTTTTGCTATAGATGTGGTAGTGAATGGAAAAACAAAATGGCAACCTGCAAGTGTCCGATCTGGGACGAACACAATCTGATCATGTTCGAGCAAAATAGAGAATGAGCGTAGACTGCATTACTTATATGGTTTAGAGCTCTGGGTTTTTGGATGACTTTACTAGTATTCAGAATTTATCTTTCTTCCGTAATCTATATATATATAAAACACCTAACATTCAATTGCAAATTAATTGCAAATCAATTTCAATGGCAATTTTGTAAATATTTTTAATTCTAATGGCAATTTTGTAAATACTTTATATTTCAATTGTATTAGTAATTACATGATTAAATATATTAATTATTAATCTATTTTTATATCTATATAAAACACCAAACATTAAATTTCAAATCAATTGTAAATTATTTTTTAAAATCAATTTCAATGGCAATTTTGTAATTAACTTCAATTTAGTAGCAATCGTAATTTAAATAACAAAATTTCTAAAAATTACAACGTATTTCAATGTAAAATTACTTATTATTTCATTTGCAATCAACATTAAAATATTAGTATATATTAATCAACTATTAAACTAATTTGCAAAAAAAAATCTAAATATTTTAAAGTATTTGATATTATTTATAAATACATAAAAATATTTACAAATTATAATAAATAAATAGTCTAATAAAATGACGATGGAACACTTAAAAATTATCCAAGTATAAACTATACACATATTTAGGAAATCATAGATAATTACATTTATCAATTAAAAATGCACTAAATGAACAAGATCTAAAATATGTAAAAAAAAATGTAATTTGTAGTATCATTTGTATAAATAGTTTTAATTTCACTAGCATTCATAATTTAAATATTACTACTAATCCTCTAATTTTTAAGAGTTTTTAAAAACAAAATTAAAATTGTAATGAATTGTAGTTTCAATTAAGGAAACAATAATAATTTCATCAGCAACAATAATTTAAATATTATATATTAATCAATAATTTAATTATATTTACAAAAATTGAAAATCAAAATTCTAATAACGGTAAATTATTTTGTGACATTTAAAAATAAAAAAAAAAACATATTTTATAATTAAATTAGATGAATATATGATCTTATAAAGTTATGATGAAAAACTAATTAATTATGTAAATTCAAACTATACAATTATTAATTTACAAACTTTACAATTATTTACTTTTATATAATAAATTACATTTATCAATAAAAACATAATTAACATTTTTTTATATTTAAAAACTAAATCAGATAACTAACTAATCAAGTCCACTACTTTGGTGACACATTTAATTCAAATTTATCAAATTAGTAATTATTTTAAAATTACTATTAATGTCCACAACTCAGATTTTGTCCACCACTTTTCAATCTTTATTAGCCACTAAAATAATCCGTTATAACCACTACACGACACACTCACAAAAAACAATGAAACTCAATCCATTATAAATTGAGACCATGCATGCAAGTTCATTATAAAGTTTTTTTTAATGGATATCTTAATATTTTTAGAGAAAATATTTAAAATTATTTTTTTTATTATTTATATGACATTTTTCTTTACGACTACGATTCATTGATTAGAGTATAGTTTATATTTATTAAATATAAAATAATAAAAAATAATATAATATAAAAATATGAATCATTCATATTTATTTTTAGTTAACACAATGAGAGATATTTTTAGTATAATCAGCTATTTGTGACATAAATTATATGTAGATCAATATTAATAAAAAATTGTTCAAACAACTAAAAATTATAACACTTATAAATATGACTATGTCAATTTTATTATATGATCAATTAATTATTATTAGTATTTAAACCAATTAAAATTTCTAAAATTACAGAAGTAGAAGTGCTCATGATTGTAGTTTGGAACCTAACTCCTTCAAATATTTAAAATCAGAAACAAATCGTTTTTATGATAGTTCACGATTTGGAATCGAACCGTATAGAACGGCTAGAATTATATTTATGAACTATCCAAAAATTTAATATTAATATATTTGAAAATCTAAAAATTCTTATTATTATGATTACGTAATAATGTATATTATCATTTAACTTTTCAGATTTTCAATGTCATTTTATTTGTTAATTTTAAAACTAGAATGACTATAAAAATAAAATTTAAATATTATTATATTATTATATAAAATCACAAAGTGTTATTAATTTCCAAATTCAAAATTAAAATTTAATTTTTAATTTATTTTATTATTAGTATATTTATAAGTTTTAATTTGTTATTATGAATTATATAAAAGTACCTTTTACTAATAAGAAATAAATTGAATTGAGTAAAATAAATTGAAGTTACTGTTTCGGATCGCTGATCATGGTTTCAAAGTTTTGAAACTGTAACCGAACCGTTCTCTACACAGTCATCATTTGAAATCGAACTGTCGATTATGATTAAGGTTCTAAAACCACTGATTATGATCTAATTACAACATTTCCGATTATTTTAAATATCTCTATGCATAAATTATTGATAAATAACAGATTCCCGTGCATAGCACGGGTGCACAAACTAGTTTATACATTAAATATGTTGCTGTCTTGGTACCTTACAATTTAATTTACTCAAGAATTGTTGAGGCCAGTTTGTTCACTTCAAGATTATATGATATGATTTGTTTTTGTGGTCTTGGTAAACTTATTCCGATTGGTGCATATCCATTAATCTAATATGTGTAGAAATAGGGGTGTGCAAGAACCGAACCGAACCAAGAAAACTGATTGAACCGATAGGTTTTGGTTGATTTTGGTTTGATTTTTATTTGAATCGGTTAACAACAAGAAATTCGTTCATAGATAACGGTGAAATACTGTTATCTATATGTGCAAAAATATGTTATATATACTGTAATCTATTGTGCACACGCTCAATGTTTTAAAAAACGTTTTCTGCCTCGAGGCGTTTTCCCATCGCCTCACGAGGCGTACGTTTCGAGGCGATGCGAGGCATAACTTCGAGGCGTGAATCATAATTCACATATAAATTATAAGAAAATGCATAAAAACATATCAATTGTGTAAAAACACATCAAAATTATGATCCAAACTACTTATAAGTCTTAAAAATTTTAAATTTAAGTCTAAAATCCTCAATTAAAAGCAAAAGTCAGCAATAATCAAAGTTGTGGGAGAGGGTTGGTGTGACTTGTGAGGGGCTTTCGGAGAGGGTGGGCGTCTATGTTGCTCGGACTCGGGTACGGGTGTCGGACACGGGTGCGGAAATACGTGTCGGACTCACAATTTTCTTAAATTTAGGATACATGGACACTGCTAATAAGGATCCGAAATTAGGATACAGGTGCGACGACTCGTTTTATTTTTTTTATCTGTGTAAAATATTTTTATTAGGCTAAAAAGATTATAATAATTAAAATGAAAGATAATTTTTCATTAATTTCTTATACATTGTTTAACGTTACAGAAATTAATACAATACAAAAACTATTATCATCTTCTCTTAATTGAATTAATATAATTTAAATTAAAAGAGTAATAAATGCCCATACATCTTCACTTACAGGCTTACAGCCGCACTCATGTAAAAAAGAAACCCTATTTCTACCGCCTCCCTCCCTCACATATGGCCCTGCTTTTTCATCTCTCTTCTCAAACGTACAGAGGCTGTATCTACTACCTACAACAGCTACCCACCTCACCTCCTATCCTCGGTTATTGCGTGTGTGGGTTATTGTTTTTTTGGCTTCCGCTTCCTCTCTTCTTCTTCGCCCTTCTTTTCGCTCTTCTTCTTCTCATCTTCCGAAAGCGAACGGCTGGATATATGAGGCGTGCACCTCAGGTACGCCTCGTGCGCCTCGCTTCATCCGAGGCGTGCTCCTCATCCGGGCATCCCAAGGCGACGCCTCATAGACGTATTATGGACACTTTACATAACAGTAGAAACCGTTATCAATTCATACTTTTTGCGTAATCTATTGTACACTTAGATTATGTTTTTGTTCCATGTACATAATGATTTGTTAACGTTATCTATTTAAAGGTATACGTAACGGTTGTAGGCGTTATGTAATGTATTTTGTACGCTTTGTATTATTAGTTTAGAAAACGCTTCTTAGTCATATAGATAACAATTGTTTGCCGTTATAAAATGCTTGTTATATATATTATGCATTGTCTCTTTAGATTACACTTTTGGTCACTTAGATAATGGTTTTGTATCGTTATCTTAACTATTCAAATTTCTTTTGTCATCCAATTTATATTTAAAAAATAACAAGTAATGATATAACGAAAGACACCAAATAATACTCCCTCCGTCCACCAAGTATTTGCACACTTGGGTTCGGCACGGGTTTTAACGAATACTAAAATGTGTTGTGAGTGGAGTAAGGGTCCCATAATTTTTATTAATTAAATGTGTATATGAGTGGAAAAAAGTTAGTGATTGATTGATAAATAAATTAAATATGTTATGAGTGGAACGATTCTCCCACATTATTTATAGTTAAATATGTAATGTGAGTGATTAAAGTATAAGTGTGCAAATTTTTTGTGGACGCAATAAAGTGTGCACAAATGTGCAAATTTTTCGTGGACAGAGGGAGTATCATATTAAACCTGTTTAAAATATTTTCTACCATGCAAATATTCAACAAAAGTATATACAAACCAAATATAGCAAATGTGCTTGAAACAAAAGTATAGTCGTTTTATAATTCATAGTTTGTCTTCACATTGCACCCAAATATATGCCAAAATATCCACAAAAAAAGTTCTTCTTCACATTGCATCTGGAAAGTAATATGAATGTGATTTAATAATAATCAATAAACAACACAAAGATTAAAAATTTAGAAACAACAACAGCAACTCCACACTCACATAATCACCAATTCATACAAATGCTATTTAATGCAAGCAGGGCAGTCAATAATGAAACAATAAATCCTCAACAAAAACGCAAAATCAATTAAATTTTGTGAAATAAATGAGTCGTGGTACATCCTTGCTTGAATTAGCATAACATAAATTAATCAAGCAATGAATTAACTATACATGAAGTAAATGAAGGGGGCGATGAGAAAAGAAAAGAAGTGAATATTTTGTGAAGTAGTCAGAAGTACCTATATATTAAGTATACTTGATATTAATCTTAGACATAGTCAAGAACGCAGGTAAAAACTGATAGGTTTCGATTCGGTTTGCAATTTATGTTTTTGCTTCGGTCGGTAACCGAATTGACCGAAATATAGTAATATAATACTCATCCCTCCGTCCACGAAACATGTTCCTAATTTGACCTGGTGCGGGTTTTAATGTAGTGCTTTTGACTTTAATGATGATATGTAGTGAGTGGAATTAAGATCTCACATGATATATTTGTTTTAAATTGTGTTGTGTGTATTTAGTGGATTTTGGGTCCCACTTAATGTATTATATTAAATTGAATTGTGTGTAGAGAGTGTAGTGGGTCCACTTACTATAAATGGAAAGTTTAAAGTAGGAAGAAGTTTTGTGGACGGACGAAAATGACAAAATAGGAAGAAGTTTTGTGGACGGAGGGAGTATTAAATATATATGATTAATATAAATATTAAATAATTATGTTTATATTTTAATATATATATATGATTATATTATCTATTTTAATCTATAAAATGAAAACTCTAAAAAAATACTTTTTTATGATGGATAATATAAATTATTTATAAATTGAAAAATAAAAATAATATTTATTTTTTCGGTTCAAAATCGAACCGATTTATATTTTTTTGTTCGGTTTGGTTTAAGAAATTTTGACCAGTCGAACCAACTGATGCACACCCCTATACATATATGATCACCCGCATGTGCCCGTGCTAGATGAAGTTAATACGTGTGCGTACGATGTGACATGTTTCATAAATAAATATTAAAATTTTAATTAAAAGTTTATTAATTTTAATTTTATGGCTAGTGCTTATTAATTATGGTTTATTTTAATATGTATTTAATATAAATTAATTAAAATAAAAATAATAAAAAATGAAAATTATAGAGACTCATATACTAACGTGGCATTGACACTTTAATTGTCCGCATGTTAACTTTTGCCCATCGCATGTTAGTGTTTATAATTAATTATAGTAGTATATTTTCATATTCTTTTATTACTTTGATCCTCATATTCTGTTGTTATTAATATGAATAAATCAAAAGAAATAAATCATAAAATATTAGAATTAAATATGTGTAGAGGAGAGAAATACGTATCAAGATTTGGAATAATTTAAATAAAAAAATGTATTAGATTTAATTTTAATTAACACGTATAAGCATAGAAAACTAATTTTAGTATAATCATCTTCTCTCTATATATATATTCCGAATACTCTTTGTTTCTTCCTATGACTTTGAGGAATATCAACATTATTTAAGGGATTTTGATGGCTAGGAATAAGATTTGTTTTACTATTAATGAGTTATTTATATCTACGACTGGATGATATATATGTAGCTAATTTATAACTTTGATTGTTGTCAAGTAGGTTTATTAAGACAAAAAAACGCAAATATAATTCTTTTTTGTAGTACAACCTTGAATTAATTTAATTTATATTTGCTGCAATTTAAAAGTCGTTCCAAATGTTCGATGGAATGCCCATTAGAATCTTGTTTATTAATAAGTGCTGTAAGCATGTAACTACTTGATCGATTCATTCCCACATAAGTATCGTGAAAGTGTATCTCAACTGACAAATACGTGTTGAACTAACACTTAGCGTAGCAGCAGACAAAATATACCTTTCCAGTTGTGTTAAGCAAACACCAGTAGAAACACACTCATGCGAAAGAAAGGACACACCGGATATATTTCTGCGTGGGTTCAATAAGATAACCCACGCGAGTCTCACGACTAAAAATATTTTATTAAAAGAGTAAAAACAATAGTTACAGACAGTAGAATCCCTCTAGCTATCCTATCACTACTCTTATGAAAATCACAATCTCAAGAGCACAAGTTTGCCAATGAGATTATAAAAAATTCTCTAAAAAGGTACGTTAAAATATCAGCTTTAGAATGTGAGATTCATAAGCTGTACACAGTAAACAATGAAATTACACGAAATGTTGCCTCGACAACTTGTACAACATTCGCACAGACTCGAACCTCTCAAAGATATCTCTCTCAATTATAATCAAGGTCAGTCTGCTCTTCACTACAAAAAGACGCCTACTGGCGACGGAATATTCCGTCGTCCAGCCATTGAATTCCATCGTCCGTCGGGCTTAAAGACGGACTGGCGAAGGAATTTTCCTTCTGTATTTCGATCGTCGCTAGGCTCACGGACGACGGAATTCAAAAGTCCGTCGTTAGCTAGCGACGGACTGGCGACGGATAATTCCGTCGCTAGCTAGCGACGGACAGTAATCCGTCGTTAACTTTCCTCCGGCGACCATCAATGGTGCCGGAGAGCTAACGACGGAATTGTAGTCCGTCGTTAGCTGGCGACGGAATTATCCGTTGTTAGCTAACGACGGACTACAATTCCGTCGTTAGACTTTAAATTTTTTTTATTTGTTTTTTGTAATGCCAGTAATCTATAACCTGTCACAACAAACGATACAAATAAAATAAAATATCGAACAATAATTTAAATTTTACGAAATCGATTGAAATTTGAAATTTCGTATAATTAATTACCAAAGATGTTATAAATGTTTAAATACAAAATAATAGTATCAATGTGTGTAGCAGTCGTACAAATAGTCTATAAATCATAATCGGGAGGCGGAAACGGGGGGGGGGGGGAGGGGAACGGGGGGGAAACGGGGGAAATGAGGGTCCACCTGCTCCTCCCTGGGACTGAGACTGCATCCACTGCATCATCTGAGCGTACTGAGTTTGCACCATCGCCACCTAGTCAGCCAATCTCCATTGCTCGACAATGTACTCCTGTCGCTCATGCTCCTGCTCCTCGACTCGGCGCCGCAACTCCTCAACCTCGTTCCTGTTGGCTCGTGAGGCGGACGACGAGCCACTAAACCTGGAGGCTCTCAACGTCTTCCCTGCGCATCCTGTACCGAACAATCTCTTCTTCTTGTCTGGGGCGCCAAGAACCTCCAAGTATATCTCGTTGGTGTCCACCGTATCGTGGTCACCCTCAGGCAGCTGGGCCCGTTCCGCGTCAGCACGGGCAAACACCTCAGTCTGCATGTAAACAAGAAATAAACATTTGTTAATAACATATTATATATAAAGGTTGCAATTATAAACTATATATATTACTTTAAAATTAAAACTTACCGCTATCGCCTCCGATTTCGCATCAGTGTACGTCCCGTCTGGGTACCGATGCTCATCGAGAAAGGAGTCGAACATGCAGTCTATCGGCTGTACTCCCCTCTCAACAGCCTGTGCATGACATACCAATGTGGTTGTGTTATTGAATCATGTGTAATATGAAATAAAACTATAAAACATGTTTGAAATTATGATTTGAAATTACCTTTTCCTCAGCTCGTTGCATGACGGACTTCGACCCTCCCCTATGCTTGATAGGACCAGTCCCCGGTCCCTGTGGCTCAGACAGCCGGTTGCGCCTCGCTGCCTGGGATTTAGCAACAACATCATCCCTAGACCAGTAAGCGAGCCAACCCATCCAGACATCATCACTCCACCACTCAGGCTTCCCACCTCTGGGTGGCGGATCATTCCTCCTCCTCTTGATCCCGCAGATATAATTCTTGTACCTCTCCTGACACTTATCGTACCACAACTCTCGAATCTTGGCATCGAGAGACGGTTCCCAAGTAAACTTTTTCTAACATCCAAAATGTATGTTAAAAATTGTAGTTAATTACTTCAATATATAATTATAAGTCATAATTTAGAAATAATTTGAAAGTTGTAGAAATTTTTCGAACCTTAAACTCCTCCCAGTATCTCTGCCTCACGTCCTCAGGCGTCAGCTTCCAACTGTATCCAGTCGGATTGGGAACTATTTTAAATAGTTCCCAAATATAATCAGCCGGGGTGCCGTGTGGGTAAAATCCCCTACATAGATCATTTTAATTTGATTTATATTAGTCTTCTGAATTACTTATTAAATATTTGTTAAAATTGAATATGTAATTGTATTTACGTACCCCAGCTCACTCACTGAGAGAACAAAGTCCCCCGTGGGTCTCTGCTCCCCATGATGATCCGTATCGGAGCCAGACGACGGACCACCTAAATGTATGCCACCAATGTGGTGGCTCAGACCCCCTGTCCCGGAGTCATATCCGGATGATGAGCCCGGAGAACTACCCCGGCCGATAGTAGGATGAGAACGTCGTGCACCCCTTCCTCGAGGAGTAGACACATCATCTCGAGGTGAGGATCTCCGACCGGAAGACATCTATTATGTTGAAAATTCGAATTAAAGGAGAGTGCTTTATGAGAGTTGAATAGAGGATTTGAATTATTTGGAGTTGAATAGAAGGCGATGCTATTATTGGGATATTAAATTGCACATTTAAGGTTTTGTAAGTCATTGATATGCAGTTATGAATTATAAGTTGATGTTTAGATTGTTTAATGCTACGCATTTGGAGATCACGAGCATTTTAGTTGTTTGGGTCATTAATTTGGAGTTCAAGAGCATTGGGTCATTTGAGTTGCAAATAGAATCAAGATTTTTATATGTTATTATTTAAACTATTCTACCGAATTGCATCCAATATAACGAGTCATCTCCACACAATCAAACCATCCCAAGTCATATATCATCAAAACGTTATAACACACATGCATCTCATCAAAACATCCAAACATAATCGAAATTGAACGAGTTCGTATAATATTATTCATATTAGGAGAAGATCCTTAAGACGTAATTAAAATCTATCCCCAAAGGGAGAAGATCCTTAAGAAATTAATTACGTCTATCCCAATGTCATATATATACGCAAATCATTATACTAAATTACAAGAATTAAATTATTTAAAAACAATAATTTAAAGTAAATTAAATGAACAACATAAACAATGAATTAAATTTATAACTAATTAAGAAATTAGACATAAATTTAACACAAAGTATTAGATTATTAAATGCAACAATTAATAATCTAAATTGTTCTAAATTAGTCTAAATTGTTCAATTATTATTTGCAACAATTAACCTATTAATCTAAATCAAGATAATCCTAAACAATTTGACCTAAAGAATTATTAATCTAATTTAGTATAAATAATTTTAAACAAGTAATTGACCTAAAGATAAATTATTAATTCCACAATAATTCAACAATTGTTGATTTAATTAACAAAATTACATCTAATTAATTACCTAATATAATATAAAGTTAATTAAATATAAAGTTAATATAAAGTTAATTAACAAATTTAACTAATTAAATTAAGTAATTCTATACTAATTAACAATTAAACTAAACTAATTAAATTAATTAAACATATAGTATTACTTAACAATATAAACAAATTAAACAATTAACTTATTTCAACAATCTAACTAATTAAGTAAACTTATACTAATTAACAATCAATTAATACTAATTTAAATAACTAAACTAATTAAATTAAAAAATTAATTAAACTAATTAAATAATGAAACTATATAATTAAACCTATACTAATTAACAAACAATTAATACTAATTTAATTAAACACTAAAACTACAATTATCAAACAATTAACAATTAACAACAATAAACACTAATTTAACAATTAACTAAATTTAACACTAATTTAACAATTTATAACCACAATTAACACTAATTTAATAATTAACTTATTTAAACAACAATTCACAAAATAATTAATTAAAATTATCAAATAATTAACAAATTAAAAAAAAAAAAGGGAAATAACATACGTATGGAGGTGCTGGCCGGCGGCGGACAGAGGCGGCGACAGAAGTGGGCACTGCGCGGAGGTGGCCGGGGGCAAGGACGGGAGGAAAGGGGGTGCTTCTTCGGGGACAAAAACGGAGACAATTAATTATAAAAATGTCGAGATTAAGAGAAGGGGGAAGGGAAATCGAACTAATACACATACCTGGGGTTGCTTTGGCCGGTGGAAGGTTGGAATCGCCGGAATTCGCTTCGAATCGCCGGAGAAGAGAAATGTAGGCGCTGTGAGTGTTCTATTTCGCGAAATGGCCTGCTGCCCGATAAATAGGGCGGGACGACGGATTGGGCGACGGACCAGTCCGTCTTCCGGTATAAAAAAATAAAAAATAAAAAATAAAATTCTCACGACGGATCTAACGACGGACTATTCGGACGACGGACCAGTTCGTCGTTAACTTTGGCGCGTACTTATGCGCCAAAAAAACAGTCGCTAGTCCGTCGCCAGTCCGCCGTTAGCAAAATTTGTTGTAGTCCGTAGCCAGTCCGTCGCCAGTTTAATATTTTTTTGTAGTGCTTCCAGATATCCTTCTCATATATATAGGACTCAATGGGCTTCATTTATGGGCTCTAGAAGATCATGGAGAACTAAGTGGAGATGCTTGGAGTGAAATGTGGAAAGTAGTTGTGCTGCTGCAAAATTCCTGGAATGCTGTTGCGACAATTCAGGTAGCACGTATTGACTTGGTCAGCTGCTTAACTTCCTCTCCTAAAAATGATTTGACTAAGTCTTTAACGTCTCCTCCTTGATTTTCTCAACCACTTCATCGCATGTGCTGTTGCGACATTCGTGGAACATGAGGATTGACCAGGTCAGCTCCAACAGACTCCTCCTTGATTTTCTCAACCACTTCATGAAGTGGGTTAGTTGCACGAATGGTGGAGAAGCCCATGATTTTTGTTCCTCCTTTTGTGGTATGCTGTTGGGATAATTACGCCAGCAGCATTCACGTTTCACTTAGTTCAGAAGTCTTCTTTTTCTCACGTTCAAACGTGGATGGTGTTCCAGATTCTTCTCTCATGACTTCATTCATACCTTGAGCATACGTTCAGATTTCTGAAACATTTAAGAAGAAAGTAAAACACAAAAAATAAAAAAAACAGTGACACTTGAAAGTGTATCTCAACTCTAACATATCGTATATGAAAATTTGTGGTAACGAAATATCAGAGAAAATTAAACACTATTTTTAGTAACTTAAGTTTTTTTTTTATCTTTCCATTTATAGAGATTAAATATTAATAATATTATAATTTAATTACTCGTCAAATTTTCCAATCAACAATTATTAATGAAAAACCGTTACAAAATATGTGATGGAGATCAATTAATATTATTTTTCATCAATAATTGGTATTCAAATAACAAATGTTATGAAACTTAATTATTGAATACATAATTGTTGCCGTGAGAACCATGTCTTATATGTGAATTAAAATCTATATATATTACGTATTATTTTGATGAATTACACGTATAATCTTATTACATAACATGATAATGCATTTTTATTCATTTACTAATGCATTATAATTTGAATACATTATCTGTATAAATTTAATGTACAATTAAAACTTGTACTTCTCGTGCGTGCTAAAATCGAAACTTACTGCAAGGGAAGCCGACATTGTAAGATATGTTTCTCCAAACTTTTTGCTAGACATAATAATTCTCTTGTCTTCATTCTCCCTTTATCTTTTAAGAAAATAAATCGGTTCTCCTGTGATTGAGTAAAACATACTTCCTCCCTCCCACGAAATAGTCCGCCTTCTTTTCTACACGCAAATTAATATTTTATTTTATTCTCTCTACTTTATTAGTTTTACCTTAATACCCTTAACTTTTTACTTATAAAATTTATAAAAAAGGGAAATGAGACTACATTGGTGGGACGGAGGGAGTATATGAAACGGATAAAAGTAAATCTTTTATGTATTAATATTTGATTTTCTATCAATTTATCATATCAAAGTTAATTATCTAAACAAAATTTTAATGAAACATTTTTGTTTTTTTTGGTAAATTTTATTACTGGAAGAAAAGTACGGGTATCAAAGGTATTAGAACATGCCAGACAAAAAAGAAGGGGTAATAGCTAAAATTTCTCATTTTCATAAAATAAAGATAAAAAATATCTATTTAAAAATAAAGAATAAAAAAATAACATGAGGACATGATCAATTTCCTCATATTATCATATAAAATGAGTATTTTTTTATCTTTTTTTTAATGGGTATTTTTTATCTTTTACTTATTAAAGTTGATATTTTAGCATTTTCCCCGAAAAAAATATAGAACAACCTAGAAAAGAATAGAGATCGCTTAACCAAGACTTAAATGAAAGACTACCCATCCAAGACCAATTCAAGTGTTGTTTTTGGCTATATTTGATTTCAAAAGTAAATGATTTCTTAAATTAATATAAACCAATTAATTTTCATATAATATTAATTCAACTGTAGAACAATTCAAAAGTCTCCGGCTATTATGGGAAAAAATTAGAAAAGTCTCCGGCTATTATGGGAAAAAATAAGAAAAGTATCTAAAATAAAAGTTTATTTTGGCCTGAAGAAGCGGATTTGTTAAACTCAAAGAATAGTTTGACATGTTTACATAAAAAAAGTAGTTTTAATTTTTAGGAATTGGCATTCATTCATAATCCTGACTATAGTGAAATCAAAGCAACGAGAAATTGAAGGCATAAAATATTGTTGCATGTGAAAAACGAGTGACTAGACCAGTAAAAGCAAAATGGCCTACCATTCTCAGATGGCGTTCAACTTCCAAAACTTCAAAGAAGCCACCGCCGCTACAATGTACAGAGAGGCGTCGTCGTCTTCGCACGCCCAAAACTTCAAATTCTTGAAGATTTACGTCAAAGGTTTGGTGGAGAGGGCGGTGATCGGAATCGGCATCGCGATTTGCGATGGTAATGATGTTCTATTGTTCGAGAGTAGTGAGAGTTTGAGAGACAGGCCCTTAATGCCTGAATTGACTGCTGTGGCTGAAGGGCTCGATGCTGCCTTGAAGCTGAATTTGACGAGCATTACCATTTTTACCGATAATCCGTTCATTCATCAACATGTGGCATCGTGGGTACATAGTTCAATTTTTTGTGTTATTGTCCTTTTAGATTGATAATCCATCGTTGTTTAATTGTCTTTCTCACGAATGCTATATATACACGTTACTGTGTTCCCAAGATTTAAAGAGACCATATTTCTAAAATGCAGGTTACTAGTGACAACACTCGAATAAGTCGAATAAGCAAAGTTCATGCGGAAACAACTGTAGCGTTATCAAACCAGATAAAACGTCTCATGAGAAAATTTGACAACTGCGAACTATCTCTTATCACCTCTAGTGACAATAAATCTGCCAAACTTGCCAGAAAGGCACTTGGATTCGAGGTGAATAGCAATGGGTGGAACCGGACATTGTGTTGTACTATTTGTATGGAGGACACGTATCTGGACCAGATGTTCATTATTAAAAGTTGTCGACATAGCTACTGCTTCTCATGCATGTCAAAACATGTCCAGTATAAGTTGCGTGAGGGAGTGCTACCAGGATGCCCTCACGACAATTGCAGGACTATGTTGAAACCTGAAAGCTGCAGAGCATTTTTGACTCCTGAATTACTTGAATTATTGAGTGAACGTGTGAAGGAAGCGTCAATTCCATTAGAAGCAAAAATCTATTGCCCTTATCCCAAGTGTTCTACCCTATTATCTAAAACAGAGCTTCAAGAATCTGTACGAATTGGAAACACTCCTAATGAAATGCTGAATTCCAAACAGTGTCCCAAATGCAGTGGCGTTTTTTGCATTGACTGCAAAGTTCCATGGCATAACAACATCCAATGTTCTGAATACAAAAGACAAAATCCCGAGTTTTGTCCTGAAGACATGATATTGAAGTCTTTGGCATCTCAAAATCGATGGCGCCAGTGTCCAAAATGCAACTATATGGTTTCACTTGCTTCAGGGTGCTACCACATTTCTTGCAGGTATATACTATTTATGCTTCTTTGAAGTTGTGTTGTTTAACATGTTGAGACCGTTGGATATTGATGTTAAAACTTGCTATTAGTACCGTGCAAGCTTTTACATATCATCAATGATTGCACTTCTTGATGTATGTACTTGGTTCTTCTTGTCTCATAATGTGTATTATGTTTGTGCACATCAGATGTGGGAACGAGTTTTGCTATAGATGTGGTAGTGAAAGGAAAAACAAAAGGGCAACCTGCAAGTGTCCGACTTGGGACGAACGCAATCTCATGTTCGAGCCAAATAGAGAATGATGTAGATGAGATGATTGCATTACTTATATGGTTTAGAGCTCTGGGTTTTTGGATGACTTTACTAGTATTCAAAATGTATCTTTCTTCCGTAATTTATACATTAAGTATGTTGCTGTCTTGGTACCTTACAATTTAATTTACTCAATAATTGTTGAGGCCAGTTTGTTCATTTCAAGATTATATATATGATATGATTTGTCTTGTGGCCTTGGTATTTAACTGTAAACAAATCCCGATTGGTGCATATGTCCATTAATCTAGTAGTATATATATAAATAGAGGTGTGTAAGAATCGAACTGAATCAATAAAACACACCAAATCGATAGGTTTTGGTTGGTTTTATTTATGTCGTTTTGTGGTTCGATTCTAAATTTTAAAACTGATAGGTTTCGGTTTGGTTTGCCATTTATTTTCTTTGTTCGATTGGTAACTGAACTGACCGGAATATAGTAATATAAATATTAAATAATTATGTTTATATTTTTGTTGTTAGGAATCAATTCGGATACTGATATGATGTACAGCTATTATGGATATCACATAATTGAAATATGTAACTTTTACATAATAATTTATGAAGAGAATTTTATGATAAATTGCACGATCAAATGTCTCTATTTTTTTTTTTATTAATATACATTTATGATTTTGTAATACACATAATATACACGTTATCTCACGATCTGGAATTATGGGAATTTTAATTGGGGATTTTAATTTTATGCGATTTTGATTCACAATCAAACGTGTGATGTATTATGTTATATTTATTGATCACTTATCTAGAAGAGCTGCAGGAGAAAGCTATACTAATACTAATAATAAGAAGGATTTTATAGATGTGTTGTTGCAGATAGCTGAGGATCCTAATGCAGATGTTGAACTTTCAAGAGATTGTATCAAGTCATTGATAATTGTATACATATTGATTTCTTCATCTCTGTTAATTCTAGAACATTGAAACAATGCATGGATGTGTTCAATACTTATATTTCTTTTTATATTGAATATTGCAGAATGTGCTAGTTGGTGGCAAAGATTCCATCGCTATGACACTCGAATGGGCTCTCCACGAAATAATGAGGGCAACCACGGATAATCGAGAGGGCGAAGAAAATTATTTCTTATAGTATTTTTTTGTTATTTTAAAAAATATATATATATATTGTTGTGTATAATAGGACCGAGCTAATATGAGAGAAAAATACTTGTATTACTTTCAAGAATAGAAAGAAGAGACATACAAGCTCTAACTAAAAACCTCTCAAAAATACACCTCACATATCTCTCATGGATATTCACAACTCTTCTTGGTTATAATGAAAATAGATTTGTTTGTGTTAACTAAAAATACATTTGAACCATCCATATTTTTCATCCAATGGATATAATTAAACTATACCCTAATCAAAAAACCCTAGTCAGAAAGAATAACAGATTCCCTATTTTTAGGGATAAAATAATTTAAATAAGATATATACCAAAATTATCTTTTAATATATACCGTTGATCTAAATAATTTAACAGTCATGATTTATTTTTAGTTAATTCATATGGAACCATTTTTATTTGATCCCTTCCATATATAAATATATATATATATATATATATATTTATATATATATATATTTATATATATATATATACAATATTTATTACCATTAAATAATGTACATAAATGTAAATTATTATTATTATTATTATAGTCAATTAGAAATGATACAAATTAATGAATTAATTAAAGATATAATAGTTAGGTAGTTGGGAGTGGGCAAATGAATAGTTTCAAAGTGATTTCTATATATTTATAAAATATATAAATTAATAAAATAACAAATATAATAACATAAATGGAATTAAAAAAAATAATTATTGATAATATGAAGAAAAAAATATATAAAAGATATAACTATATATATATATATATATACATGCATATACATATATATTATTCACTTATAGTGTCATAATTTAAGTAAAATAAAACAAAGAATTGAAAATAAAATAAATAATATACATATTTCCACTAATTATATATAATTTCATAAAATAAATAAACTAATAAAATAATAAATATAATTTTAAAAGTAATTAAAAAATAACTATTGATAGTATGATAAAAATAAATTAAAATATATATAATTATATTTGTATATAAGTTTTTATTCATTTATAATGTTATAACTTAAAAAAAATAAAAATAAGAAGTGAAAAGATAATGCATAAATATAATAAAAAATATAATTTTTTATTAATTATATATAAATTTATAATATATATAAATTAGTAAAATAATAAATATAATTTTATAAATGAAATTAAATATTATAATATGAAGAAAGTGAAACGAAAAGATAATAAAATAAGTAGAATAAAAGAACAGAGACAAATTAGGAAGAAATGGAGTTTTGCTTATATATATAAATCAATTATTTTTCATATAATATTAATTCATTAATTGAAGAAAATTTAAAAGCCTCTAGCTATTAATACCGGAAAATTTGCGTCTATTTGGCTATTAATAGCTATTAAAACCAGGTCAGCAACTTTAGGGTTTAGGGTAACGCTATTATCATCCTAATTAAGGAAACATTGATATTTTAATAAAAAAAATGTTAAATTTCCTATTTAAAATAAAAGTTTATTTTGGCATGAAGAAGCGGGATTTGTTGAACTGAAAGAAGGGATGAGAATCATGAGATCATATGTCTCACATTTGTGTTCCATACTTCCATTCCATCTTCTATGTCCCATAGTTAAATTTTAATTATTTTTTAATTTTAATTTTTGATTTCAACCTTGTATGTTTTAGTTTAATTTTATACATAATATTAGGTTCATCCCACCTCAAATAGGATTTATAATTACTTTTAATATTAAATATCACTTTTAATTGATTTTTAGGGTTCATAAATTCAAAAATAGAAATAGAGTAGGTAATTTTTAAAAATTTTGATCTTTTAATTAATTGTTAATTATGATTCATTATATCATAAAACAAATTTATTTTTAAAAATTATTAATTAAAATGATAAATTTAGCTATGGAACATAAAAGATGAGAGACAATTCTGAAACACAAGATTTCATCCCCTGAAAGAATAGTTTAATTTGCTCACTTAAGAAAGTTTGGCATTCATTCATTTATAATCAAAACAAGGAGAAACTGAAGGCAAATAATAATATTGTTGAACGAAAAACCAGTGACGAGAGCAATGGCCGACGATTCCGAAATGGCATTCATCGAGGAGGAGTGGTTGCCTACCGGAGAGCCGGAGAGGCGTCGTCGTCTTCGGATGCCCAAAACTTCAACTTTTTCAAGGTTTACGCCTAGGGTTTTTTGGTAGAGGGAGAGGTGACGGATGCCCAAAACTTCAACTTGTTCAAGGTTTACGTCAAGGGTTTGGTAGTGGGGGAGGTGACCGGAATCGGCACCGCCATTTGCAACGCTAATGATGATTTTCTGTTGGAGAGTAGTAGGAGTCCCAGAGGCAAACTCTTATGCAAACCTTTACCGGCTGAATTGATAGCTCTAGCTGAAGGGCCCAATGCTGCCTTCAAGCTAAATTTGAAGAGGATTACCATTTTTACAGATAATTATTTGATTCATCAACGGGTGGGATTGTGGGTATATAGTTCACTTTTTTACATATTCACACTTAATTAATGAGCTTTAATTGCCATATCATTAATTTTTATTGATTAGATGTTTCTGGTTCTTCGCTATTATTTATTGAGTTTTATTGTCCTTTTAGATTGATAATCCATTGTTGTTTTATATTGCCTTTCTCACATACGCAAAGATTGTCCTTTTATCATTATTCGAGCAAGAATCACACAGCATGACAATTGTTTCCATAGGCAGTAGCTTATACACTCTTTCTTGGACTTGATTTTTGCTGCTTTTGAGTAGAAATTAGGTTATTTGCGAGATGTATTTGTTCTGAGTTCTATGCCCTTTGCATATTAGCTGAAAACTATATTGAAATAGGGGGACGCAGATAACAAGTGTACCAACAAGTTCAGTTGGCTATTTATGAGCAAATGATTTACGAGTGTTTGATGTTGTCCTTTATAGAAGCTATTTATTTGTCAAAGGATTGAGTTACATAAAGTGTTTCTTCCAAAGTTTGTATGTCATTCACGAATGCTATATATATACATCATTGTGTTCCCAAGATTTAAAGAGACCTTATTTCTAAATGCAGGTTACTAGTGACAACACTCGAATAAGTGAAACTTATTCGGAAACCACCCTGTAGCGTTTTCAAACCACATAAAACGTCTCATGAGAAAATTTGACGAGTGCCAAGTATCTCTTGTCACCATTGGTGACAATAAATCTGTCAAACTTGCTAGAATGGCACTTGATTTCCAGGTGAATAGTACATCGGGAAGTAGCAATGGGAGCAACCGGACAGAGTGTTGTACTATTTGTACGGAGGACACGTATCTGGATCAGATGTTTCACATTCCAAGCTGTCAACATAGCTACTGCTTCTCATGTTCAGTTTAAGTTGCGTGAGGGGATGCTACCAGGATGCCCTCACGACAATTGCAGGACTATGTTGACACTTGAAAGCTGCGAAGCATTTTTGACTCCTAAATTACTTGAATTATTGAGTGAACGTGTGAAGGAAGCGTCAATTCCAGCAGAAGAAAAATTCTATTGCCCTTATCCGAGGTGTTCTACCCTGTTTTCTAAAACAGAGTTTCAAGGAGATGTACAAATTGGAAACATTCCTGATGAAATTCTGAATTCCTAGTGTGCTCTTGATGAAATGCTGAATTCCGAACAATGTCCCGAATGCAGTGGCATTTTTTGCATTGACTGCAAAGTTCCATGGCATAACAACATCCAATGTTCTGAATATAAAAGACAAAACCCCGAGTTTTGTCCTGAAGACATGATATTGAAGTCTTTGGCATCTCAAAATCGATGGCGCCAGTGTCCGAAATGCAACTATATGGTTTCACTTACTTCAGGGTGCTACCACATTTCTTGCAGGTATATACTATTTATGCTTCTTTGAATTTGGGTTGTTTAACATGTTGAGACCGTTGGATATTGATGTTAAAACTTGCTATTAGTACCGTGCATGCTTTTACATATCATCAATGATTGCACTTCTTGATGTATTTACTTGGTTCTCTTGTCTCATAATGTCTATTATGTTTGTGCACATCAGATGTGGGCACGAGTTTTGCTATAGATGTGGTAGTGAATGGAAAAACAAAAGGGCAACCTGCAAGTGTCCGACCTGGGACGAACGCAATCTCATGTTCGAGCAAAATAGAGAATGAGTCGGTTTGCAGTTTGGTTTCTAAAATTTAAAATCGATAGGTTTTGATTTGATTTGCGATTTATGTTTTTTGGTTCGTTTGGTAACCGAACCGACCGAAATATAGTACTCCCTCCGTCCCGGCTAAGATGGGGCGTATTCCATTTTGGGCTGTCCCGTCTTAGTTGGGGCGTTTCCTCTTTGGGATACCTTTATTACACTCACATGTTTAAATAATATATATTTCAATCATCACTTTATACTCCTTTTTCACACTCCTTAGTTACCGTGCCCAAAAGTAACGTCTCATCTTAGCCGGGACGGAGGGAGTAATATAAATATTAAATATTTAAATAATTATGTTTATATTTTTGTAGCTAGGAATCCATTCGGATACTGATATGATGTATAACTAGATATCACATAATTGAAATATGTAATTTTTACATAATAATTTATAAAGTGAATTTATGATAATTTGGACGATCAAATGTCACTATTTTTTTTATTAATGTACATGTATAATTTTGTAACACACATAAAGAAATTTATTTTTTACGTGTACACTAAATTAACTAGTGTGAATTAATTTAATGTAAATCCTATTCTATTCCATATATACACATAGACATAGAGGTAATATGTGAATTCACATCATGTGAAAACACTTGTTGCATATCATCATATGAAACTAATTCAATATAATTATGTAATTCTATACCAAAAAAGGTAGATATCAAATCTAATTACCAATGCATCTTAAAATAAGTAAGTAGTTTAATAAACACTTCATAAGTTTTTCATATTAATGAATCAATAAGTACCTATCATATGATATATTTTTCATATTATCACTTTTTGCATGTTCTCAACATTTTAAAATAGGTACAATTCTCTCAATTTATGACTTACCATAGGATCCCTTAAGACTCTTATATAAATAAGCAATAATATTTCCCATTATTAATGACAATCTATGGCCAATTGTAGGTATAATGGTAGATGCACGAGACCAAGTTACAATTTTTCGGCCTTTTTATTAACTTTATCATTTTTTAATACATTTTTGGTTATAAAATAATTTTTTTAGTGAACACATCACACCTGCTATTTTTCGAAATAGGATATAGCATTAGTTGATCCAAGACAGTCTAGATTTTAATGGTCTATATAGTCTTTTAAAGTTTTGAGTGTACATTTTGGACCTCATAAATTTGGATCAGATTCAGATTAAAGATAATAGATTTGGATTTTAATTTGAAAAATTATTTTTGAGATCTAGATTCGATCTAAATTTGATCCGGTACTTGCATACTATGAATATAATTAACATTGTATATTAATCTTTATTTACAACTGTTTACACTTAAATAAATTATAAAAATAGAAACTTCTATTTGGGGCGAGTTGCTTAATAAATATTAATTTTATCTATAAAGTTAGCTATAAAAATGATCATCATTCTACGGTTGATATGACATGCTAATATAATTCAAATTATATTGTTAAATAAAATACATGAGTACAAAATCAATTTTCTTATGTGCTCATGTAAGTAGATATTTTTTCTATTTTATTTTTAAGTGTGTATTTTTTTTTATCTTTTGCTTATTTGAGTGTTTTAAGTTTTAGCCAAATGTAAAATGCGTGTTATAGACACATTGTAATTCATGTTTCGTTACAACTTATTTTAAAATACTTGTTATATTTTTATCGTTATTGTCCCTAAAACCCAGGCTTAATCATATCATATATGAATATGACTACTTTGAAATTTGAATTATTCTAATATTATTTTTTTCATTCGAAATTTTTATTAGGAAAAAGTTTATATATGAGCCGACTAGGGCTGAGAATCGGGACGGGACTGGATACGTGAAGTCCCGAAGTCTCGATTTTGAAATACACTAATTTTTTGGTTCTGGCTCCGGTCCCAATCCCAATTTAGGGACTTTCGAGTTCCGAAATTTAAAAATTTTAAGTCCCAATTTCGGTCTTGGTCCTGCTCTCGAATAAAATTATCCTTAATGGTGCCAAATTCTCGAATGAGACTAAATTTTCTGAATGGTACCAAATTTTCCCGAATTTTAAAATTAATTTAGAAAAATCGGGAGTTTGGGTCAGGATTGAGGACTCCCGAGTCATGGAAATTTATAATTTCTCAATACTAGTTCCGGTCTCGGTCCCGAAAAATCAGGACTACGAGTCCCAAATCCTGTCGGAACTCGGGTCAGAATCAAGAAAGTCCTAAGTCCCGTTCCCAAAATTGTACCCCTAAATCGGATTGTATTGTTTTAGACCTGATTGGTGCAATGTTTTAAAAACCGGACCGGTCATCGAACCGGTCTCGTAAAAGGGTCATTGGGTCACTGGTTCAACCGGTCGAACTGTTTCAAAAAAACCGGATGACCCGTAATATATATATATATTCTATTATATTTCAGAATATATAGATACAAAAAATTGTATTTAATTTTACAACTTTATAGATATAATAAATTAATATTTATTAGTTATTAATATTGCTAAAAAATACAGATGTATGACAAGATAATATTTTAGAAATGTATGTGAAACTAAATGTTGTATAAAATCAAATAAAATTATTAATGTCTTTTATAATAATTCTAAAATTTAATAAAATTAATTTTAATAGTTATTTTCAAATCAAATAAAAATAATATTAATTCCTAATTTTAACATTTTAATGCATAAATGGCTTATCTAGCTTAGATGGTTATAAGATTTATATTTTTAAGTAAGGTCAAGGGTTCAATCCCTAATTCTAACTTTATTCACAAATTTTTAAGAAAAAAAATCAGTGAACCCGGTTTCCGGTTCACCGGTTCTGGCCGGTTTTGACCGGTTCTTATCGGTTTGCATTGGGTCATTGAATTGACCCCAAAATAGCATAACCAGACCGGTTACTTGGCCGGTTCGCGGTTAAATCGGTCGAACCGGCCGGTCCGGTCCGGTTTTTAAAACATTGGATTGGTGTGGACCGAACATGAAAAAAAATAAAAAATAAATAAATCAATCAATCAATCATGACCAATCATGAAGATTGGATTCAACTGTCGTCCCTAATGAGACAGATGATATGAAGTTATTATTACAGTCAAATACGCATAAATAATTGAAGTCTGCGGTCCAACTATAAAAAATAGAATTACATGCCAATTTAGACCTTGAATTCTTTAGTGCACCAATATATTCAACCTTTTATCCTTTTGTAGAATGTGCAATCACCTATTTTAATCACGAGTGATGGAGCCATGACATAATTGTAAACAATTCTAATCAATCTCCACATGCATGATAAGAAGATTTTTTAACATTGAAATAAGTAGCAATTTAAATATTTAAATAACACTTTATTTAAACAAGGATTTATCCATAAAAAGTTATATCTAAAGAAGAGGTGTTACAAATTAAAGAATAGTAAATGTAACCAAATTGTAACCGAAGGTTTCTGGAACCGTAAGCGTCTCCAACGATTCGATTCTGAACCGTAATCATGTATAGAACGGTTCAATTATGGTTCCAAATATTCGTAACAGTGGACGGCCCCTCAACATTTATTTTAATAGGTTTTTTCTAATCCTAATTCATTTGTATCTATTGTATTATATGAAATCATTGTTAATAATTCATAAAATTAAATTTTAACTTGCAAATTCATGTAAAAACACACAATTTTAAAGGCAATTATTAAAGAACAGTCAGTTCAAATTAAATCGGGACAGACAGCTCGAAATTGAAACTTTCTTGGACGATTCCGGTTTTGAACCGTGAACCGTAATCAGTGGCGGAGCCACCCTTTGCCATGGTGGGGCTGTTGCCCCACCTCAAATATTTTTACTAGCTATTAGTTGTGCTAAAATTTAACAATTTTATGTATAAATTCATAAAATTATTAACATCTTGCCCCACCAAAATTTTTTTAGATCGGGGGCCTGGCTCCGCCCCTGACCGTAATAACCACGGTGCAGTTACAGTTTCAAAATAATGTAATCATGAACACTTCCAATATAAAGGAAAAACTAAAGTTGTCAATCGGTAAGAGAATTTTGAAAGAATCGTTGGACTCGGTATGACTACCAATTTTTCAGTAAATAAGTTAGTTATCGACTTTGGGAATTTTAAAATTAACGATAATCAGATAATTGATACCGATTTATTATATATTTTACCAAACGCCATGAGTTTTTCTCATGTAAAGATATTTGCAAAACACTAGTTTTTGCAATCTAAACATATGCATTGGTTATGTTTAGTTAACTAAACATAACCAATGCATATGTTTAGATTGGTACAGAAATAAAATTTGAAAAACGTGTGAAAGCGTTTCAACAATACACATGCATATTATTATACCAACGTGATTGAATTAAGTAATTGAGTTTTTTTTTTTCTCTTTCAATTATTAAATTTTGTTATTTAATTATTATTTTTGGTTGACTAGCTACAAATAGATCTTAGTATTACATTTTTTCAATTATCCATTATGTCACACAACCTCGTTATCTATATATATATGTACGTAGATTAAAAATAAAACACCAAACCAAAAGTAACCTTCTTCTCACAAAGATATAAACTCTCTCAAATCTAAAACAACATGCTTCATTTCACCATTAAAACAATAATGGAAAATCCAGCATGGTTACTATTAACCCTACTATCTGCATTTCTTACAGCCTTATTATTGTCAAAAATAACCAAAACTCGAAAAGTTCAGACACAAAAACTCCCACCTGGTCCAAAACCATGGCCTATAATAGGCAACTTGAACCACATTGGCTCAATCCCTCATCAATCACTGCACCGTTTATCCCAAAAATACGGCGAAATAACGCTACTCAAGCTCGGAAAAGTTCCGGTGGTGATCGCGTCATCGCCTAAGATGGCAGAGCAGTTCCTTAAGGTGCACGACGAAGTTATTGGAATGATTGCATGGAGAAGAAGGAAAGAACTCAAGATGATATACAGTCGCTTTAGCGCATTTTATTTCTATTTGAATATTAGCCCTTGGATCATTTTGATTGATCAATGGCCCGGATTTGTTTTGTATCTTTTAAGTGTACTGAAATCGCTACGTGCTTTTCTTTCTTCCTTTTTACGTTTCTTTGGTTGTTAAGTGAACATGCATTCTAAGTGTTTGTATATATGTGATATACACACATATACGGTACTCAATTTGAGAATGAATAAAATTGTTCTTCGTCTTCGTTTCTCTCACTGATTTTAACTAAATACAGTTTCTCCAAACTTCAAACTGTAAATTCTACAGCAGTCTTCGCCTCGAGGCCTGCATTTGCTGCCGGCGAACACATCAG
>JAPKLX010000439.1:139105-157060 GCA_026898415.1 Leonotis leonurus | reverse complement strand
CATTAAATTATTGTCATCTATAATTAAAAAATGTCATTTATAAGCGAAAAGTTGACACATTTGGTTGCAATACATGACTTTTTCAGAATGTCATCTATAATTCATAAGAGACAGTAATTTAATGTCATCTATACTAAAAAATATCATTCATAAACGAGAAGTTGACACATTTTGGTGCAATACATGACTTTTTCCGAATGTCATCTATAATTCATAAGATGACAGTAATTTAATGTCATCTATAAATTGATAAATTTAACCATTTTCGTATTTTTTTCATTAACGAACCTGTATTTAATAATTTTGGTTTCATCAATATATTTCACAAAATAACCGTACTGCCAAATAGCGTAATCATACACGCACAAAAAATATTCAACTTCGTACACGAAAATTAAAAAAAAGTCCAATCCACCTTAACTAATTAATATTGTAACTTAAAGTAGTACACAGACCCAAAGCAATAGAAGTTTCAATCACCAAGCCCAAAATCCCAAACTTCTTCAGCGATCAAAGAATGAAACTTCACATGTCAATCTACAAGAAAATCAAGCTAGAGTGAGACTTTAGTTTTAGTTAAATATGTGAAAAGTACTTAGAAATTAAATTGAATGACACATTTTACTAACCTCATTGATCACAATGGTCGCTCAATCCTCACGAACCTCGTCAATCTCATTCAGAGAATATTCACTTCGATGGCACTGCAAAAAACCATTGAATATACGTAATGATTAGTATTTACAAAAACATATGGCTGGAATGCTAAGAATAATAAAGTATGTTACCAATGTGGTCATAGAATCTTTGAAGCTATCATTATCAAGTGAATTTACTATGTCTTTCATATAGCGCATCACATAAAATCCACATTGCTTTGAATCGGGTTGAGTAGGACCCTAATTTAAACAATAAAGTGAAGAGTTTTGTATACAAAATAGTGTAACATAGATATATAAATAATAACTCACTGACCTTGACAACTTCCCATTTTGGTGCCTTTTTGAATTTCTTTCTTCCCTTATTTGCATTGAAAATGGTAAGTGCGCTTCAAAGCAAATTCACAGTGAATATTATTAGCAATCACAGATTCTATAAATGGGAAAAGAAATAACTCTCAACAAATATTAAAACGTACGTCTCGACTACAGATTTTCAAGTGGCATCACGATTCCGATGAGTAAGAGGGTCCATCAAATAGACACAATCTTTGTATGGTTCAATAATTGTCAGAATCCAATGCTCACTATGACAAATGTTGAATGATAGTAAGCATAAAAATGCATTTCTAAATAAGTATCAAGTCTTAAGCAAGAAGACGTAATATAACACAGCATATAATGCTTACCCCACGTTGCATGGCACCAACACAAGCTGATTTTCCGTTGCATCAAGTAATCTATCTGCCAGCTTCCGAGCTCTATCTTCACGGGAGAGTTTAGGCATATATGATATCCCAAATGGACTCACAAATAGAAATTTCTTGGTCTTCTCCTCTTTCTTCAAGATGTTGTATAAGTGCCTACACAGCGCATAAAAAATAATGATTACCAAAGTAATATTAATTCAGTGAAAGAGAATTAAAATGAATAGAGCTAAATAATCTTCATACCATATGTAGATAACAATGCAATTGCCTGTAATCGGTTCCAATTCACAAAAGGGAATGAAATCCTCCTCCACAATCCAAACAGCAACATCATAACCAAAAACTTCAGCATCGAGGTGAACTTGCTGCCCTTGTCCAAGCTTAAATATAGGCTCAAGAATAAAACACAACGGTTTCATTGTGATGGGCAAAGATGAATGACATTTAACCATCTTTTCCTTCACAGGTTTTTTCTCATTCTTCTTTGCAATTTTCTAAGTTATATAGAGCAGGCATGTTAGAGGTATAATATTGCAGCAAAGTAATAAAACACTTGGAAAAAAAAATCAATAAATATAAAATAGTATTACCTCATCATTTCTTAGCACTTCAGAACCAATCTATATACTGGTACCAAAAACAAAGGAAATTTAGAGACAACTTAATTGATTAAGAAATAACGTACAGTTGTCGGCATTGTGGAGCTAAAAAGTCCAGAAACAGCTTCAAGAGAGGATAGCTCCATCTCTCCCCAAGATATCGATCCAACTCCCTCATTTGTCAACTGTTTCCCTTGCAAATACACAATATTCGGCTGCCACAAATCAAGAACTTTCCGGAATTCATCTGGTGTCAGATTCGTCAATCTCAATAAATTTCAGCAAAATAGGTCGATAGTTCCAATAAATGATCTTCAAGTGGAAGCCATTACCTGTTCTGTTCTAAGTCTTGAACGATCTGCACTAATCCTATTCCTTTCTAACTCATATAGCTTCGCACACAACAGTTTAATTGCTTTAGCCTTGTTCTGAAGAAACATTAAAGAAAGATAGACAAGACTCAGGTCAACAGGAGGCAAGAAACCAATCTGATTGCATGTAATGATCTTTATTGAGTAATCATGATTAACATATAAACAGGTCTAAAAGATTTATGAGTTTGAAGCAGTAGCCTATCTATAAAAAATGAAAAAAATGCAATATATTAGAATTTAGAAAGAACAATTATCTTCTTTAGAGAAATGATAATATAGGCAGAATGAGATGCGCATATTCATGTTTCATGAATATGCAACCCTTTCTCAAATATATAATTTCACTTAACACCCCATTTGGCATAAAAGCTTAAGAAAAAGACTTGCTTCTTACTTCAATTTACATAGAGAAAAGCTACTCAAATGACCTACAATTTGAAAGTGGGTAAATTTCTGTTTATATAAAGGAATTAAAACATGTATTATAAAATTTTCTGTATCATAGGAATATTGCCATGCGTGAGATTTTGATTCCAAGCATAATATGATTGCAAAAATACGTATAATAGGAATATAACTTGTTGTAACTTATTGTGCAGACCACTATTTTAATGCACAAGCTATTTTTCAGTCCTAGACGTATCAACATACATGAGATGTTACAAAAACTTTTCATAAGCAGACCAAAGATATGTTCAAGTCCATGCAACTAGCTCTACTCTTAGCAGCATTCCTTCATATTTCCAATTTAAATCACATGATGTCAAATCAACAAGCCACTTACCAGAGACGAGAAAAAATGGTATCTTAGAGCATTTCTCTACATAATATGTTGCAGGTCCAAATGCAGGAGTTAAAAGGCTTATGCAGAAGAAAACAACATGAGCCACACCCACTACTAGAAATTTAAACATACATGACACAGCATAGATGACATTTTTTTCACAAAATGTCATGTATGAGCGTATGTTTTTGCATAGATGACATTGTGAAAAAATAATGTGATCTATGAAGTGTGATTAAAAATATACATGACATTTTTTAAAATAATGTCATGCTATAATGTCATGTATCTATTACTTAGATGACAATATCACCAAAATGTGATCTATGAGTGTGTGTATAATTAATATACATGACACATTAATAAAAAATGTCATCTATATTAGTGTTTATTATCATAAACCCTTATTTTGGGACTTGTCGAATTTCCCTCCAAACCTTCTTCAATTTACTTCTCCCTCCACAAACCCACTCCCATCTCTGCGAACCCACTCCCATCTCTCAAACCCATTGTACTGCCACCGTCGCCATTTATCTCTGTCAGCTGTTGTGGACTTGTGGTAGACTCTGCACGCTCACACTCATTATCGTCTCTCTCCCGTTGCATTTCTCTCTCTCAGCAGCAATGGCTGCAAGTCTATCCTTCCCTCACTTCTCGCCGCAGGCCCTTCACGCGAGAGACTTCAGAAGAAAATTCAGCCCAGTTGTTAATCTGAAGTTCAATGGTACTATTCATGTTGCATAATGTACAATCGGATTAGCTCTTTCATGTTTTTGCTCGTTTTGCGGTGAATGTGGATTGGATTTGCAGGAAATTCTGTGATTAGTTGCTCGTTGTCGGGTAATGGGAGAGGAGGGCGAGGCGATGATGCGGTGAAAGATGTGGAGAGGCTTGTGGAGGAGAAGCGTCGGGCCGAGCTCTCGGCCCCTATTGCCTCCGGCGAATTTACAGTCGAGAAGCCAAGGTGAAAATGTTGTTTGCTTTTAGGGTTTCGCTTTGTGCTTTATTAGTTGTATCATTGGAGAAAAAATTGAAAGCTAATGACACAAACCAAGAGCGGATTTTGGGGATGATTGCAGAATTTACAGTACAATTAACTGCAGCACAACATGCTATTTATATTTTCAATGATGAATAATGAATTGTAAGAAGTTTTGTTATGCTGTATGTTTGTGGCGGATGATAGCTTCCAGTCAAAACTCAAAGATAGTTTGTCCAAATTGGGGTTGCCTAAAGAGATAGTTGAGTTCATAGTCAGTGTCACTGGTGGTTCAGGGAACTCTCTGAAGATTCCAGAAGCAAGAGGTTCAATTAGTGCCATCAGAGACGAACCATTTTTCAAACCCTTGTATGAGCTTTACCTAACTTATGGTGGAATTTTTAGACTAACATTTGGGCCTAAGGTTAGCTTCAACTCTATTAGTGTGCCTTCTTTCCCTCAATTTATGCTTTGTTGAGTAACTATGGTGGGTTTCTATTGCAGTCCTTTCTGATAGTATCGGATCCTTTAATCGCCAAACATATATTGAAAGACAATCCAAAATCTTATTCAAAGGTATTGCATTTGCAGAGTTGAGTTCTTTCACTGAATTGGGCCTATATTTTGAATACTAAATTCTTTTGTTCTTCAACCAGGGAATTTTAGCTCAAATTCTAGATTTTGTGATGGGAAAAGGACTTATACCTGCTGATGGGGAAATATGGCGTGTTAGAAGACGTGCAATAGTGCCTGCGCTGCATCAGAAGGTAGTACAAAGATGGTGCAACCATTATAATCCGCGAAAAAAATAAAAAGAAAGAACAAGAAAATTTTGATTTATAATGCCTAGTGAAGTATCCTACTTCATGTATATATGTCATGAAACTGATACCATTTCATTGTGTTCCTCTTAGTTCGTGGCTGCAATGTTTAGCCTGTTTGGAGAAGCAACTAATAGACTGTGCAAATGTGTGGATAATGGTTCTAATTTATTGATTTTGTGTCTCATAAGTTTAGAGTTTCCTAAATCTTAACTTAAGATCATTTAGAAGCTTTTAAACATGTATACTGAATCTGATACGTTGCTCTTTGTTTATAACATACTTTAAGTTCTAAAGTGAAGGTTGAGGAAAGAGTTTATCAATACTCTAATTTCAGTTTGTGTCTATGTCTTAAGTGTTGAGATTTCTAGATGGAATTAGGTTGAATAAAAGTCCTTAAGGTATAGGTAAATTATAATCTATTTTTTATTACATTTCCTATCACCTCTAATTAGATACAAGTCTCTAGCTAGCTGTATTGTTTTTCTGAAGTGGATGATCAGTCATGAGAAAGCTGCAATTAAGTAATGATTAAATGGGTTTGTGTTAAAATTGTCGAATATAAATGCATGTGTGTACATATTAAGAGCAGCCAAATTCTGACCATGCGTGTGGATGGTTGTTACTTGTTACCCAATAAAAATTATTAAGTTATTAAAAAATTTTGGTGTGGAATTTTTGCCTCATGATCATGAGACTATTATACTTATTTTTGTTTTTTCGTCATTAACCTATAATAATGGTTGGATTAATAGAACATGAAGTTGGAGGAGTCCATAAAGAAATCATAATTTCTTTGGTGACAAAAATCACTTATTACTACATAATTGATTTCTCTTAGATTTATGCTGTGGTTTAAAATATGCAGTTGCTCCATAATTGATTTTTCGTTCCTTGGCTATATTCTACTAACACTGCTGTCATGCAACTTACCTTCTTAACTGATGATCTACTTAATACTTTATCACAACTCTTTTATGACCTGATCACTTTGAGCCTATCATACCTGGTTGAACCCTTCCGTGAGCTACTTATTGAACTATAATGAATCTTTATACTAATTGATTACCATGATATTCCCTGATGAGAGTTAACTTCATCTCATAAATAGCTTATCTAGAGTCTAGACCACATCCACTGTAATGACTTGATTAACTTACACCCACTTCATGTACCCAATCCTTTTGGCTTATTAATTCCTTTTATTACTCGTTGCGGTTTGGTACAACCTTTAATGTCAATTTTCTTTCCTCATCTGAATTCTTAAGAACTGCATACTCTCTTATAGTTTGTGCTTTATGTAGTTGTTTTTAATTCTGTTAATTACTTATCTGATTTGAGTCATTTTTAGCTTGGCTAAATCTTAGTATTTCTTTATTTTTTTTGTTCAGTTTCTGATATTTCTGATTTGAACCATTTGTGAGCATGCTAGAAGGTTTAAGTCTTTGAAGTTTTGTTTCATTTGTTCACTCATCTAAGTTTTGAGTTCTAACTCTATATGAAAATTATTATAAACCTTAAGTTAGGCTTACATTTATGGAATATTACTTTCTAAGTTCTTGAAGTATGCCTCTGTATTTTCAGAAATTTAGGTCGCCCAACATACTGATCTTACTTCATTATATTTAAATGTATTGTTTTCTCTCTATTTAGTTAAGTTTTAGTATTCCCTTATCATGAGAAATTAAACTTTCAACTTATTCGAGGTGTTTTCTCTTGCATATGCAAGATGCTTTCAATACTTCCTGTTTAATATCTGCATGTTAACTGAGCTAGTAAGAGCCATACATCTTCTTGCACTTAATCATACAAATTGTGATATTTCTGACCTTGTGAATTATGATTAATAAAACTACTCTTTTGATTCTTAGTATGGATTTGTAACCAGTAATTTTGTTATACTGAACTTTCGTTTATAAGCTATCATCTCTCTCCTGTTCTGCAATAGGTCGTGTAAGAATTTCTTACTTGCAATCTAAGCATCATATAATATTGTCAAACATTTGTATATGTTAATCTATCTTGATAATCTGTCTTTCATTTTGTATTCAGTTAGTTAATATATAATCTCGCATTATAACATGCATGAAATTCATGAATTATACAGTTCATGCTACTCATTCGCTTTTACTTAGTAAAATTAATGTCATGCATATGTGGTTTGACATATGGATGTGCATTAATCATTGATGTTACTTGCTAATTTTGGAAGGTTTGTTATTTTCTAGGAGCAATTGCATGAAAAGGAGCAGAAGATACAGGAGCTGGAGAGAAGAATGGACGAAACAGAAAGAGAACTACATGCTATCAGATTGGACAATGAAGCAATAATTTGAAAACTATATATTTTCTCTTGGACTGGCAGCCTCAGCTACTGACTATTTTTGAGTTTATCATTTCCTCTATTCTTTTTATCAGGTTTGGGCCAAAGAGGATCTTTTAAGGGTACAAAGCAAAGAACTTCAGAGCTACAGGTATTTAGCTTTAATCTTGAATGTCATCGCTTGTTTGTCATTAAAATACACTTATATGTATTCAAGAAAAAGAGTGTCAGCTCATTGAACTGCAGGAACAGGTTTCTTGACTAGTTCGTGTATCACATATATTTTTCTCAGTGTGACAATGTCTCATGACTCTCATCCAAATTTTCTGCAGTTACTATATAATCACTATCTTAGTTTTTAACCTCTTTATTTCAGATTGGTAATTAGAATGCGTGTGAACAATGTGGGTTTGATCTTGTTTACTTGCACTTTGTTCATGTCTTTGAGATGTTAAACTGATAGTTCCACTAAGATGTATTAGTTCGTTCTCTATGTGAAGTTTTGTTGGATAGCATGACTAGGCTTTGCACTTTTATCTGCCTATATTTTTTGAAGGTTGCAATAAAGCAGGCTACCTTTTTCTGGTGCAGCATAGGATTGCTCAAGAAACTGTCCTTATCAAAGATGAGCAGATAAGAGAGGCACAGGCTTGGATAACTCGTGCTCAGGAAATTGATGCAATGCAAATAACCACTAATCACAATTTACAAGCTGAATTGAGTGATGGCAACCCACACTCTGCAAACGCTGGTAGCTTAGAAAATGGGAATTCTGAAACTTCTGGAGGGAGCACATTAACACAGGTAAACTATGAGCTTCTTTTGTTGGTATTTTCCCTTCTAAGTGTATGATATATGCTCTTCACTGTCTTTCCCCTTGTTCCAATCTTCTTCATTTCTCTGCTAAGACTATTTTTTCCCTCTTCCTTTTAATAGAGCGACCAAGTTCTTGGTGTTGCATATGCTCCATCATCCCTATTTGGCATGTCAGCCTACCTTCCGACTACATTGCATCCATATTTAGTGCATCAGATTAATGAAACTGGAAAAAGGATGGAGGTTGGTTCCGTGTCTGCCTCTAAATAACTCTTGAACAATTGTAGTTATCTTAATTTGTTTTATTCATAGCTTGATGTTTTCATCGCATACATTTATTCACTATAACATCTCTTTGAATCCGTCCTCTTTCTTAGATTTTGGAGCTCAAAGGCCATCCCTTCTATGTTGGGGCTCAGTTCCATCCAGAATTCAATTCAGGCCCCGGGAGGCCCTCCCCCCTCTTCTTAGGTCGAGTTGCAAATCTTATGACGCTCTCTATTATGATTATCAATGTTGGGATTCTTTTAACTAGTTGGACATGGTGATTCAAACTTCTACTTCTTTGGGTCCGTGTACTAGTTTAAGTTACATTAGTTAAGGTGGATTGAAATATTAACCCAAACTTTTTCGTATTTTGTCATTTTTATTTTCATTTCCGTGTACGAAATTGAATATTAGACAATTAATGCATATAAATATTTTTAGTGCGTGTATGAATTCTATATTTGGCATTGTTTTATTTTGTAAAATATATTGATGAAACCAAAATTATTAAATACAGGTTAATTAATGAAAAAATACGAAAATGGTTAAATTTATCAGATTATAGATGACATTCTGAAAAAGTCATATATTGCACCAAAACGTGTCAACTTCTCGTTTATAAATGACATTTTTTTAATATAGATGACATTAAATTATTGTCATCTTATGAATTATAGATAACATTCTAAAAAAGTCATTTATTTCACCTAAATGTGTCAACTTCTCGCTTATAAATGACATTTTTTTAATATAGATGACATTAAATTACTGTCATCTTTTGAATTATAGATGACATTCTAAAAAAGTCATGAATTTCACCTAAATGTGTCAACTTCTCGCTTATAAATGACATTTTTTTTTATATAGATGACATTATATAATGTCATGTATTATGAAATAGATGACATTATTTTAGTGTCATCTATGAGCGAGTAATGTCATCTATGAGCGCATAGATGACATTATTTCAGTGTCATCTATGAGCGAGGAATAGATGAGCCTACCATACTTGACATTCTTTTACCCTCATACATGACATTAAATTAATGTCATGTATGAGCGTTTTTCTAGTAGTGACCATGACCCATTCCACCTGCTGCAGGTAAAAAGTAATAAAATTCAAAACATAAATATAGCAAAAGGGACATGAATATTACTGCCAAGTGATCAGTTATAATTTGAGGGGTGGAAAGGTTTCAAATAAATGGCATGCTTCACATAAGATAGACTGAGTCATCTAGATTAACACTCATTTTATCATTTCAATACGACTTCAGAAGGATGGATTTAGTAATTATTTACCATGCTGGAAATCCCCTTTTGACTGGTTTCCAAATTTAATACTACAAGACTAGAATTGTAATAACTTAGAGGAGAAGCATGTGTGTGGACCCACAAAAGTTCATTAAACACGAGATTGTAACTTATTCTAAAAGACTAGAACTATAATGAATAATCAATTGGAGAAGCATGTGTGCAGACCACTAAAAGTATATTAAATATAGTCGTCACACAAATGCAAACAGCAGTTGACGTATATCAAGCAAAAATTGTTGGATCAACAAAAATGGGGACATTCATTATCCAATCATTTCGAAGAAACGCAAAGAAAGAGGAAACACACAAATAAACAAGATGATAGAAAGAACTCACCAAAACTTTGTAGTCTACTGTTTGTTCTTGGAATTCTATGGGGATTGTCTGAATCTTGTAATAATTGGAAGAAAAGAGAATCACCATTCACCACACGAGATAAGAGAGAATCAGAGAGAGATACAGAGAGGGAGATGATGATGATGCTTACTAGTGTTGATTTTTGTTGGGGATGGATGATTTCGCCGTAATCGAGCTCGATTTCTTAATCGAAACTGGTCTCCTCCTCACCGCAACGCTCGATTCCCTGCTCAATTTAGATCTGAGAGCGGCGATCTTAACTGGACTCGCATCGGAACTCTCGGATTTCCAGGTCTTCCGCTTCCCGCTCGCGCCGTTAGGGCTCTGCTTGGGCATCGGAGTTTCGCGAATCTCGATTTCGGTATCTGCATCGCTGATTTGAGTGTTTTGTGCAGAAATCTCGTCATTGGCCTTGAAAACTTTGAACTCGTCGAGCTTCATTCTGCTCTCCCATACTGAGCCTGCTTTAGGGGCACTGCCTCTTCTTCTGCTGCCACTTGAATCCATTGATTGGCTCACTAATCACTATTGAGTTTGTTTGTGTTTATAGAGTGGTATCAGTATTTCAAAATTTGGGGATTTTACCCCAATCAAGTCATATGTTTCAATTAGAGAGAAGAGAAGATAATTCTGGCCGGAATCGGAGTGGTTCGCCGGCGGAAGAAGAAGAAAGGAAGGAGGAGAGATGTTGTGTGAATTCGTGCAGAAGAAGGAATAAAAAAAAAGAACTATGAGGTCTTAGAAAGGAACTCTTCCGAAATTTTAATAAATAAAATAAGAGTAATAAGTAAAGTAAAGAAAAAAAAAAGGGAAAGAAGGGTGAAAAAGAGTTAGGCGATAATGGTGGGGAGAGGGAGTTTGGTTTGTTGATGAATAAGAAATAAGAAAAAGAGAGAGTAAAAGGAAATGAAATAATAATAATTAAAAAGGATATTCGGCTAGAAAATAGAATGGTTATGAAACACTAATATACATGACATTTTTTAATAAAGTGTCATGTATATTTAATTAAAACACACACATTATTGTCATCTAAGCAATAGATAGATGACACTATACCATGACATTATTTAACAAAATGTCATCTATATTTTTCCTGACACTTCATACATCACATTTTTTTTTCAAAATATCATCTATGCAAAAAAAGCGCTCATAGATGACATTTTTTGAAAAAAATGTCATCTATGATCAGTCATCTATGTTCATTTTTCTAGTAGTGTTAAAACATTAAAGATCCGATTTTTCTTAGATTATACCTCTGGAAAATATATATATAGCATCTTAAGATAAAAGTAGGAGACATAGGAGTATTATATGCTTATATACCATACTCAACTTCAAAAGAACAAAGAAGTCTATGAGATAGAATTCTACATTTCTAGATAGGAATATATGAACTTGAAAAAGCTTGAAATGTGGATCCTCATCCCTCTAGATGGTTGAAGCAATGCAAGAATATAGAAAGTTTGTAGGTGGTGAGTGGAGTGATGCGAGGATGGTGTTGGTGTGCAACAATGGAGGAATGAGTACTTGGAGCTTGAGAGTGCTTCAATGGAGGTTGTGGGGGGAGAGAGAGGTAGTACTGTGAGAGTTGCAAGAGTGAATGATTGCCATGAAGAGTGTAGAAGATAGGAAAGACTGTGTCTTTGAGTTATCTTGCATGGGGAGAAGAAGGTTGACGAAAATGATAAAAGAATGGGGATGTCTCTTCATCTTCCTACTCTATTTCTAACACTTGCATATATTCTTCTAACGAACATACTAAACATTATAATCCTAGTGTAGGTGTATTATATGTTATTTATTGGATAATCCCACATATAATAGATACATTATAACTCCTCTATTTATATACATATTATGTAATACACCAATACATGCTCATTACACACATTCACACACGTATATATATACACCTATATATATCACTTATATATGCATGCAAGCCATCTATAATATATATGCATATATAATATTGATTTATACGTATTATGTAATACACCAATACATGCTCATTACACACATTCACACACATATATATATATACACCTATATATATATCACTTATGTATGCATGCAAGCCATCTATATATATATATGCATATATAATATTGATTAATTATCTCACACATGTATAATCTAATTTTCTAAGCATTACAAGTTGAAATAAAATGACATGATAATTCTACATAAATAAAATTATGAACACAATTATTTAATAGAATAAAATGATGCAAATTTTCAAAATTTATGGATGCTAATGCAATGCAATTAAATATTTATTATAATAACGTATAAAAATTTTAAACGTGAAGTTAAGCAATAATATATATATATATTTATATAAATAAAAATCTTCGGGACAAGAATTTATAACTAAATATCTTAAACTTGATAATTATGATTTTTTTTTCAGGTTTTTACAGTAATACACGAGTCGAGCTCGAGCACTTTAATATATTAAATGAGCCAAGCTGACTAGTATTCGAATCGACTCGGCTCGATTATAGCCCTAGTCAATATCAATAACACGGTAACACCTTCCTCTGTACCTATCCCACATGTGTAATCAGGTCCACATATGCATAATTTTGACTAAAATATAGCCCGATATATTCAATTACGAAAAAAAATGATAGTTCGTGTATTGTGGGTCAAATTTTAGAATTCGTGTACAATACTAGAAATGGTGGTTAGTTTGTGTATTTACAGAAAATTATCCCTATAGAATATTGAAAAATTATCACAAACCTCTAATTTTCTTTTATATTGTAATTTTTGAATCATTATATGATAAATTTTGAACTTTCTATATATTGAAAATAAATATTTTTTCCATTACACTATAAGTGTTCATATTTTTTATTGGTCGTCTATTAAAAATGTTCATTTTTTAAAAAAAAAGAAAATATTTTATTTTTAAAATATTAAATTCTACTTTTTAAAATAGAATAATTTACTTTTTAACATTCATTACATTTTTAAATGTAATAAATATCAAACTAAAATGTATTTACTTATACATTTAATTTATTGTGTCCATTAATTTATATTTATAATATATTAAAATAATAATAATATTTATATTATTTTAGATTTATATTTTAAATATTAAATCTTTAAATGTCAGTTCAGAATTGGACAGATTTGGATATGCCATTTAACATAAATTGTGTAGTATAGGTTCTCGCAAATATACGAGGTCAATTGCATATGCCAAGTTAACCTCAGTCGACTCTTAACGGAAAGCTTAGCAGAGCGATTTTAATCCTAAGTGTTTTCAAGAACAAATAAATATATAGAAATCCTAAACACTCTAATTAATAATAAACATGAGAAAACAAGAATTAAATAAATAAACAAAATAATAAAAAGGTGAATTCCGGATTCAAGGGCTTAGAGTTAAGAAAATCTAAAATCAATTAAATCATTATCCTAAATTCATTCATGCTATTGTTCGTTAATTAAGAATTTCTTAATAGTTAGTCTAATTAATTACTTACGTATTTTTAATTAGACAGTAATCACGACTCACGTATTAAATTACCCTAAGAAGAATTCATCAATTAAGAATAATGGTTCGTAATTAATAAATGATTTCCTGGAGTTGCTTAATCACTAATTTTCGTGTTTGATAATTAAGCCGCAATTCTAACTTACGTATTCGAATCACACAATAGAAAAATCATAAATCAATAACGAATATAATTCATACGTCTCCGATTTGGAATTATTAATGATTTAACCCTAGTTCTCTATTGGAATTATTTCTCGATCTCAACCAATAAACAAATAATCAAAAATGGTGGTCAATCGTCTCAATTAAATAAGCACAAGTTAAATCATGAATCATGAATCAATAATAATCAATAATTAATCAAGAATTATGAACCCTAGGTAGAGAATGACAATTCAATCCATAAAAATAATTAAAGATAAGAATTAAATAAAACTTACTAAGATAGAATCTTGGATTGAGCATCAAACTCGCCCTCAATCCTTCGTCCCGAGACGAAATTACAAAGGAATTAACTAAAGAACATGTTCTAGGGTTTCTAAGAAAAAAATATGAAAAAGGGGTTGATACAAAACGTCTAAAAACGAGTTTAAATAACAAAATCCGCGTCCAACGCCTGCAAAGGGTCATCGGGCGCTGGAGTCGCGTTTATGTCTCGGCCGAAGCAGTGGGCCAGCCGATGCTGGGGTCCAGGTTCTCCTTCGCGCAACGATTTTGTTTCGGCTCGTTCTCTCTCGTTTGAACTCCGATTTTGGATCCATTTGCGGCTACGGACTCCTATCGAGATTAACTTTAATCTTATGCTATCCAAGCTTCATGGGTACAACTCCATTTCACGCAAATTTCCACACCAAACAATCTACATGCAATTATAAAAATCGGAAGTAATTACGAACCAAAATATATATAAAATGAACTTAAAGCTATGAAACGAGACTCAAAAAGTCGTGTAAAAACATGACCAAAACACACCAAACAATGTTGAACCTAAACATTGACCAAAATCCGTCCATCGAACTTAATATTTAGGCCCAAACCCAGTCCATGATATAATCGGATCGGGCTTGGATCGAACCAGACAAAATTATCGTCCTTACTCTATATATATATAAAACAGGAAGCATTCCAATTGAAATCGCAAATTTTGTAAATAAAACAGGAAGCATTCCAATTGAAATCGCAAATTTTGTAAATAACATTAATTTCAATGGCAAATATAATACTACAACTATTAAATTTAAAAATAAACATTAACAGGATTGAATTTCTATACCTTTCATAAGAAAGGCTATACTGTGAACCAATAGAGCAACAAATAATAATGAGTTCAAATATATTTATTATGAATTTTTATCAATATACACATATGTTTAAATAATTATGTTATATTATCTTATTTTTTAATTTTAATGTGTTGTTATAAATTAATAAAAAACGTCTCTTTATAAAATAAGAAATTGAATGAGGTAAAATAAATCGAAGTTATTGTATCAAATCGTTGATTCTGTTCTCAAATTTTGAAACTGTAACCGAATTGTCCCCGGCATAGTGACAATTGAGAAGAGTACTATCGATTACGGTTTTAAAACCACCAAATAAAATTGGATTACAATATTTTTGATTTCTTTAAGTATCTATATTATAAATTATTTATAAATAGATTATAAACCTGTGCACGGGTGCAATACCTAGTCATCATAACAGTGGAATCAATTATGATTATTGTTCCCAACCAAAATCAAACACAGTTACAATTTCTGAACCTGTCATTTCGATTCAATTCGAACACTTGCATGTTATTTGAACACGTATATAAATTTGGGGGGAAAATATACATTTAAGAAATTTGTGTATTTGTAAAACCAGCCCTAATTTTTTCTCGTGTGGAATATTTGGAGATGGAGAACAAAAATATGATGCGGGAGGCCCCACCGTATCCTCCGTGTTATCACTCAAGGAACTCGAGATATCGGTGAGGAATTGGATTCACTCTGAGTCTGAGTTTCCTTGTTTCTTAGGATTGTTTTTGCATTAAAAATGGCTTTCGCCGTTAGCAATTCATCTCTTCGGCGATATCCCTGCGATTATCCTCTCTTTTCCTCTACTAGCCACATTCCCCAACACCCATCCGCACTCAATTCTTCCTCATCTCATATAATTAATCACAAGGTGCGTCGATCGACACGCGCGCACAATTGTAATCATCAGCATTATTTATTTTTATACTTTTACTTCCTCTTTAAAACCCTAATTGTTTACAAAAGTTATTTTGAGATTGTTTAACTTTATAGCAGCACTTAGCAGGTTTTGCTCTTGGATTGTCGTAAACGGCGCGCCGCAATCACGAACTGCAAAACGACTGCGGAGAAAGCCGTCGTGTCTGGGAATAGAATGCTAGTAAGCTTGTGAGGCATAATGCTGATATATTTGAATATTAGAACAATGTTTACTTGAGCTGTTTCATTTTTTTTTTACTTGAGGAATCGAGTATAATGTTAGTTTGAGGTTTGATCATTGCAGGTGTTTGTCCCTCCCCACCCTTTAATTAAGCACTGGATTTCAGTTCTTCGGAATGAGCAAACGCCTTGTCCCGTATTTCGTAAGTCCAACTTTTGTTTGCGATAAGATTCTGTATTATTGTTTATATGATTCTATTAGCAGTTTCTTTCCTGTTCAATGTGAGGTGTAGTGAAGTATTGAAGATGACATTTGTCGCACTTGGATTTTATAAGAAGTTGTGACTGTCGAATTTGAGTAGTTTATTGAATTAGTGATGGAATATGCTCGGTATTTTAAACATTTCATTTTGATGAAGGGATGTTCTTGTACTCTTCCTGGTCTTGTCTTGTTTGTTTTTCTCTTTATATGTTAGATTGAACTGTTTCAGGGAATGCTATGGCTGAACTTGGGAGATTGCTAATATATGAGGCATCAAGAGACTGACTGGTAAGCTTTGACAACTTTCGTTTTTTGGATAACAGATGCTGCATTTTTTTTTTTTTTAGTATGTCCAACACACTACATGCTAACCAAAATAGAGTAATAAAAACGATATCTTTTGTGGCAAATTAAAAAATATCTTGAAATGTATCAACTGCATCAAACAATGTCTGCACTTTAGTTACTATTCTTTTAATAAGCTGCATATTAGCTACAAAATTGGATAATTTGAACTTTCAGTTTATTTAGGAAACTATTTCAGAAATTAGCTTAGCTTAAGCTTATTACTAGATCCGTATATATGCATATGCTTTTAAGTTAAAAGTTGATTGTTTCTGTGATTATTGCCAGCCAACTATCAGCGGAGAGATCAGGTCACCAATGGGTCCTGCCTCTGTGGAATTTATTGATCCAAGGGAACCCATTGCAGTTAGTCTCTCTCTCCATCTCTCTCTCTCTCTCTCACACACACACACAAACACTCACACATGTGCAAGCACACTTTTCATTCTTATTCCATATATCTATTATCTGTCGTTCTTAGGTATAATATCTAGGAAATAATGCTAATTGAAGTTGCCATACTTTGCCTTAAGGTTTTCGCTTTGACGATTGGGTATTTGCTTAAGACTTGACAATATTATCTCTACAGGTTGTTCCCGTATTAAGAGCAGGCCTAGCTTTGGCAGAGCATGCACAATCAGTTTTGCCGGCGACAAATACATATCATTTAGGTATGGATATGTTTCTTTTTCTATGACCCCCAACCATTGCAAGTTGTGCATGCTGAGTACCACTAAACACTGTGTTTCGTCTTGGATGTATGATTCGTTCATCTTGCGCTTACGCATATTACTCCCTCCGTCAGGAAAAGTGTGTTGTGAGGGAGTCCACGTGGGTTTTAAAAAAGCTAAAAAGTACTCCCTCCGTCTCATTATTCATGGCTCCATTTGACCAAAACTGTGAGTGCTTTAATGACTTTTTGGCCATGAATGATGGGACAGAGGGAGTATGTTTTTAGTGGTCCCACAAAATAGAATATACGTGATGTCTAAAATATGAAGTGTTTTCTATGACTATGTCTAAAAAAAGAAATAGTACACTCTTTGTGGACGGCACAAACGTGTTATAAGAGCACACTTTTTGTGGACGGAGGGAGTACAATATTCACAGATAAAATGAAATGTGTAAGTTTTAAGCACTTTTTAAGGTACTATATATTATTAACACTTGCTTTAGTAGCAAAGCTGCATTTTTCTAGATCTGAGTTGTTCTAGTTGTCCACCCTCACATTCTCTTTGATTCACTGAAATACTGAATTATCAATCATTTTTATTTATATAATTCTATTTAACCCTTGTTTGTCCCACTAGCCTTTTTGACTGAATATTTTTGGTTTTATGATGCCAGGGATCAGCAGAGATGAAGAAACACTTCAGCCAAGTGTATATTTGAACAAGTATGCATTGCAAACAAAATCTGGTGGATA
>JAPKLX010000439.1:114127-139095 GCA_026898415.1 Leonotis leonurus | reverse complement strand
GTGGCGATTCTTTTCTCTGTCCCGTTGTATTGGATCGTTGGACTCAACCCTTCGGCTTCCGCTTTCGCATTCTTCACCTTGGTTGTTTGGCTCATAGTGCTCATGGCAAGCTCTCTGGTGCTGTTCTTGAGTGTGATATCTCCAGATTTCATATCTGGGAATTCACTCATCTGTACTGCTCTCGGTGCATTCTTTCTCTTCTTGGGATACTTCATTCCTAAGGAGTTCATTCCCAAGTACTGGCTTTTCATGTACTATATATCTCTCTATAGGTACCCTCTTGATTCTCTGGTTCTTAACGAGTATTGGAGCGAAAGAGACGAGTGTTTCTCGAGGAGGGTGGGTGATCATAACGTGCAAGAGTGTGTCCTCACTGGAAGAGATGTGTTGAAGAGCAGAGGATTGGATGAGGACACCAGATGGATTAATGTTGGGATCATGCTGGCTTTTTTCGTCTTCTATCGCTTACTTTCTTGGATCCTTCTTACACGAAAGGTTTCCAAGACAACGCTGTAACATTGTGACTACGTCGGATCATCCCAAAACATGAACTATTTGTAATTGAGTAGGTTTGATCATAGCCAATATACTTTCTGCTTCATGAATATTTAGCTCTTTGTAGGTAGTTTTTTTTTTTTTTGGTAGTTTGTTGGTTTATTAATTATTACATCATCCGTCCATAAAAGAACTTGCACATTTGTGATACCCTTACTCCACTCACAAAGATATGTTGTTATCTCTGTTCCTACTCCAACCATTGTTCTTACTTCATCCGTTCACCAAGTATTAGAAATGGATATTGGGTCCATTTCCCCCTAAAAAAGGCCTTATTAAGGGGATGAGATATCTCACCTTATATTTAGGTTCTAGTAGCCATCCACAACCAATGTGGGACAAATTTAACACGCTCCCTCACGCGCAGCGTGGACAAACCAACGCTATTTGTTAACAGTCATATGTTGACAATGATATTGGGTGGCGGCCCATCATACGCCATCTGTTGACAACGATATTGGGTGGTGGCTCATCATTGAATTGGATAGGCTCTTATACCATATTAGATATAGATATTGAGTCTATTTTCCCATAAAAAAAGACCTTATTAAAGGGATACATCACCTTATATTTAGATTCTAGTAACCATCTCACCTTATATTTAGATTCTAGTAACCGTACGCAGTGAATGTGCGACAAACTTAACACTTTGACAAAGATAGTCAACCCATACGATATAACCCTGTCTTTACGATAGATAGATCGATATCATCTTGTGCTCTCAAAACAATAAAACAAGTATTTCCACTAATAAAACAAGTATTTCCACTAATAAAATAAAAGTCTGATATTTTGACCACTTATATTTCCTTCCTTTTACAACGTCAAACTCGGAATGAGATCGTAGCATTACCCAAGGCCCAAGGCTAAAGGCTTGATCAAATTCCCCCTAATAATTCTATAAATAGTGTTTAAAATCTTGCATTTTGTCTTCTGCCTATGAGAACCTAGAATATAATAGAATAGAATAGAATAGAATCGACACAGTTTATAGATCTAATGTATCCAAGTTGGCCAATGTCTTGAGCCGCCGGATGGGTCCACATCAACTAGGCATTAATTTACATTATATATATATAGTTATGGTTATGGATATCATATCATATCATATAGTATAATTTTGTAATATAAAATTAAAAAACCAAAGTTGACTATATTTTGTTGGGGGTGGTAGAGTTGAAATATTAGTTATAATTTTCACATTATCATATTATATATCAGCAAATCCAAATCAAAATCCAGTTTGTTCCAAGATGAGGGGGGAAATTCTTGAAGCTCTGAATCTGGTGTTGTTATTGAGCCTCGCAGTGACTGCAGCAGCCTCCTCAAAAGTGAGTTTGGAGCGTGGCGATTCCATATCAGTGGGGAAAGAATCGGACTTCCTCACCTCTCCCGACAAGTCCTTCACCTGCGGCTTCTACAGCCTCGGAACCAATGCCTACTGGTTCGGAATCTGGTTCACAAACTCCCTCGACAAGACCGTGGTGTGGTTAGCCAATCGCAACAGGCCAGTCAACAGCTACGGCTCCAAAGCAACCATTCGAAAGGACGGAACCATGGTCCTTACCGACGTCGACGGCGCCGTTGTCTGGCAAACCAACACCACCTCCGAAAACGTCGCCGCCGCTCATCTCCTAAACACCGGCAACCTCGTGCTCATGAATCCCAGAGGCGACGTTCTATGGCAGAGCTTCGATTTCCCCGTCAACACCCTCTTACCTTCCCAGATCTTCACCAAGAACACGAAGCTCACCTCCTTCTCCTCGAGGGACAGCTTCGCCACCGGCATCTTCAACCTCAACTTCGGCAGCGACAATATTTTCAGACTCATCTCCGACAGCCCCGACACCTCCATCTCCTACTGGCCTAATCCCGATATTGGCATCTACGCCAGCGGCAGAACCAACTACAACAGCAGCAGAGTAGCAGTCCTCGATGACCTAGGCCGCTTTCTCTCCAGCGATCTTCTCCAGTTCAACGCCTCCGACGTCGGCCTCCGCGGCGTCAAGCGGCGCCTCACGGTGGACTACGATGGAAACCTCAGGCTCTACAGCCTCAACGACTCCACGGGGCTCTGGTCCGTGACGTGGCAGGCCCTCATCCAGCCCTGCAACGTCAAGGGCGTGTGTGGTAGGAACGCGATTTGCGTGTACGCGCCGCAACCCACGTGCACCTGCCCCCCCGGGTACGAGGTTGTCGACGCCTCCAACTGGAACGCAGGCTGCGAACCAACCTTCAATCAGACACTCTTGCTTTCAGGAAAAGTGAAGTTCTTGCAGATTCCTCACACCGATTTCTATGGCTTCGATCTCAATGCAACCAACCCAGTAACCTTGGATATTTGTAGGCATTCGTGCTTGTTGGATTCCCGTTGCCTCGCCTTCAGCTACCGACTTTTAGGGCAAGGCTATTGCTACGTTAAAAGTGCAATGCTTAATGGCTATGCTGCACCGGAGTTCCCCGCCAGCATATACATCAAAGTTCCCGACACTTTGGAGCCACCAAGGCCTAATATATTTCATGCCTCCTCCCTCAATTGTGGATCAGTGGAGAGAGAAGCTCCCTTTGGGTCTGCCTCGATGTATGATTTCAACAGCAGGAGGGTGAAATGGTGGTATATATATTCATTCGCAGCAGCTCTTGGAGCTATAGAGCTTACGTTTGTACTCCTGGGGTGGTGGTTTCTCTTCAGGAAACACGGGATCCCGGGCTCCGTTGAGGCCGGCTACAACATGGTCTTGAGCCAGTTCAGACAGTATAGCTACTCAGAGCTGAAGAAGGCAACCAAGAACTTTAAGGAGGTGCTGGGACGAGGCGGCTCCGGGGCGGTCTACAAAGGCGTGTTGTCGGATGATAGGGTGGTGGCAGTGAAGAAATTAGGGGATGTTTTTCAAGCACAGGAAGAGTTCTTTGCAGAGATTAGTACTATAGGAAAGATCAATCATATGAATCTTGCGAGGATATGGGGGTTCTGCAATGAGAAAAAGCATCGCCTCCTTGTCTATGAATACCTTGATCATTTGTCTTTAGACCGACACGTTTTTGGATCAAACTTCCTTGAGTGGAAACAGAGGTATGCAGTTGCATTAGGCACGGCTAAAGGCTTGGCTTATCTCCATCACGAGTGCTTGGAATGGGTGATACATTGCGATGTGAAGCCCGAAAACATACTTCTTGACAGTGACTTCCAGCCCAAGATCGCGGATTTCGGGCTGGCGAAGCTGCTGCAGAGAGAAGGGGCGGCCGGGTCAGAGTTTACGAGGATAAGAGGGACGAAAGGGTACATGGCTCCGGAGTGGGCATTGAGCCTTCCGATCACGTCGAAGGTGGATGTGTTTGGGTACGGAGTGGTGATCTTGGAAGTGGTGAGGGGTGTGAGGTTGTGTAATTGGAGTGTGGAGGGTGATGATATGCAGGAAGCTGTGCTCAAGAGCTTTGTGCAAAAAATGAAGGGGGTGATGGAGCAGGGTGGTTCCTCGTCGTGGGTGGAAAGTGTGGTGGATGCTAGATTGGAGGGGAGGTTTAGCCGGAGGCAGGCGGCGGCGTTGGTACGGATGGGGATTTCGTGCGTGGAGGAGGATCGGAATAAGCGGCCGACGATGGCCACGGTAGTGCAAGCTTTGATGGAGTATGAGTATGATGATCAACTTTAATTAAATTTCTTTATATATATTTTTGTTCATTTTGTAAAGATCGGCAACTACTATTTATGATATAAATGGCGATTGGTGAGCCTGTCGTAAGAGGTAAACACCCAATCATGTTTGAGTTCTTCCATTCATTATGGAACCATTGTTATGCAAAACATGAAAAATAACCATTTCATTTTAAAAAAATAAATTCTAACTAACCACTTAAAACTTGCCAAAGTAAGTTTTGGAACAAAACTGTTCTTATTGATAATTTTATTTATTTATCCTTTTTGTATGAATAGTACAAGACTTTCTAGTCAATAATGGAAGCGACGACTTGAAATTTGCCGATAAAACCAAATAGAGCCCCAGTGATTGATAAAAACAGTCCCCTCTTCTCCTTGTCTAATTTGTATTTCTAGTCAACACATTTTCCTTTTTTTTTTAATTAAAAAATGAATTTTAACTTATCCAATAATTGGAAACATGTACTACACAATATTATCTCATCTTTTATAGCACCATTCCAGGATGAAATTTATTACACCATCAATGTGGGAATATATATAATTTATTATTCACTACACTACATCATAAGACTTTGTAATATATAATTTATTCTAATATTATATGTGAATAAGTGACAAATAAATTAAAATAAATGTGGATAAATATTATGGTAATTAAACCGTTACACAATACATATTATGGTAACAGCTATTATAATAAACATATGTTGATGACACTATTTAACTTAATTTTTTATTTAAAATTTTATCCTTCTATTTATAGAAATTAAATATTAGACCATAACCAATAAATTTATAATATGTTAAGAAATATATCATTATGACAATAAAAATTGAAAAAAGTTAGTATAATAATAAGTGGCCGACTATTTAATAAACATTGCACCTATGTTACAGAATTTAATTTATTTTACATGCATAACTCCTAATTAAGTAGTAAAATATATGATGTCTTCCTAAAAGTTAGTAAAATATATGATGCAATCAAATAAAGCATCATATTTGTTATTATTTGGTGAAGACAACATATTTATCATTTGTTGTAGTTGATCAATCCAATTAAAATTTGGTTTACAATATCAAATATGGAAGTATAATGTTAATCTCCACACAATGATATTGGTAACGAAAAATTTTATGTCCGATATCAAATATGAATGAATTAACCGGATAATTCCACAACACAATGATCTCACAAATTACATTATAATTATAACATTTATTTTCGATAACATATTGATTTAAAGTACTCAATATTTTTTTATTTATATTAATTTATAATATAAAAATATTCCCGTCGAATTTCGACGAGTTGCAAACTAGTTTAGTTATACAATGATAGGAACAACTAGTCATAGTCATGCTAACTTCAACAATTGTATTTGTCCCACATTGATGGTGTAACAAATTTTATCTTAAGAGTGATGCTATAAAAGATGAGATATGTTGTAGTGTAGTAGTAAAAATAGAAAAAAAAATAGAAAAAAATTAAAAAAAATTAAAAAATTAACCAGGGACCGGCGGTTTCGGGCCTTGAACTTGGGATAGATTATCCGGCCCGCATATAATCAATGAATTCTTTGATTATTAATCAACTCAATCTTGACTTGATTAGGCTTGATTACTAATCAAGCATCATTCCAAAATGCAAATTTACAAAATTATCCTAATCAATTTTATTATTTACAAAAATACAAGTAAACACACACCCCCACATATCTCTAGAAAGGACGATTTATGTATTATTATATATTTTAGTCATAATCAAATAATTTATCAAACATTATAATCAATCAAACTAAACACATGATTATATAATCCAAATAATTCAACCATCTCTTATTCTATTAATATAATCTATCTCATCCACTAAACCAAACGCCCCCTAAGAGTGTGGATTGGGATGGATTCATTTTATTTATTTACTTTTGAGCAACCGGATCAACGAATATAATCACTCATCTAGAGCTGTCAATTTTCAACAAGACACGAACCGACACAATATTAATAGGTTTGAGTTGGCTATTATTGAGTTCAGATTCTTTTTAAGTTGACCATATAAGAATTCGAAAATTTCAGATTGAGATCGAATTGGGTTGAGGTTGAGTTCAATTTACATGAAATATATAAATATATTATTTAAAAATATTATTATTAATAATATATATTTATAGAATAGTCTCGTTGGGTCATTATCGGGTTGTTATTAGATTGGATTATTATCGTGTTGGATCACCCTAGAAAAAAAATCATTTTAAAACTTTTTTCTTTCTTTTTGCATAAAATCGAACCAAATCAAATCAAAATTTGAATTCAAAAAACAACAAAATCGAACCCACAAATCAAGTTAACCGAACCAAAATAATAAAATTTATTTCGATTTATTCGTAACTAATTTTGTTCAATTTTCAAAGTGATTAATTATTAAAATCTAATAATTTATATATATCTTCAATAGTTTTTATGTGTTTACTAAAAAATTTAAAAAATTAGAAATGATAATTATAATTAAAAATCATCTATATATCCTTAATATTTTTCAAATTTTAAAATATATTAAATGTTACATAATTGATTAAATATTATAATTCTGTTTATTTTAAATTTAAAAATGGTAAACAAAACCAAATAAGTAGGGGCATGCAATTCTCTACACAGTGATTAAATTTTAAAATATAAGATAAAATAAAATTAAAAAATATATAATAAAATAATATTATTTAATAAAAAATACTATCTTAGTATTATAAAGTAATTCAATTTTTTGAATTTTTCGATTTGATATTATCTAAATACAAATCATATCAAATTAAAATTCAATTCAAATAATAAAATTGAATAACTTATTTGGATTTAATATTTACGTTTAATTCGATTTGATTTTTTAAATTTGGTTAGTTTTGCTCATCTCTAATGAACAACAACATATGTGGTCATTTAACAACGCTAATTAATTATGTACATTCTAAAAGAGGATAATTTTGATTTGAATAATGATGAGGAGACATTATGTTCAAGACATAAATAGTTAATTAGAAAAGTTTATTATGATTATAGTAATTTAATATAAATAAAAATGTTAGTATTACATGTGTACCCCTACTTAAATTATGGAATGACCATTAAATATTCAAACTAATTAATTATGATTGTTATTTTTATATCTATATCCTTAATTAATTAAAAAAAGTTTTATATAATTTTAAATTATTAAACTATTGTAAATATGTATAAAATATTAATTTATACTTTTAAACTAAAATTTTGTCCAACAAAATATATTAACATAAATTGGAATTATAAATTATTATTTTTAATCACTTTCTATAGTATGATGATATGACACCGCTATTACTATAAATCAAATAACGTAAAATTAAAAATATTTTTAGTTTTTTTATTTCCCACAAATTAAAATAAATAATTAATTATTTCATTGTTATTATGGTGGAGGAAAAAATAAAATTACATATTTATCCATTTTCCAATGTTTAATACATAAAATGAGTTCATTTCAAAAAGAAAATAATAATAAAATTTCAAGTATAACGAAACATAAATTGATGACTAAAGAAACAATGTAAAAATGTATTTGTTACAAATCAACATGTATGCATTAATTATGTATTGATATATTTTTTGATAATATTTTTTGTTTTTAGATTCAATAAATTTAATTTGGTGATAACAAAATCAAGTTGATTTTGGTAACATAAAAATTTAAGTAATTGTATATATAATTAATGTAAAATAATTTATTTTTCAGAAGATTTATGGCAAATTATTTTGTTGCCTTGATTAATTACTAATTCATATTCTTGAAATAACTAAATTGATAAGATGTTAAAATAATAAATATAAACGTTATGTCTTAAGATATTATGTCAATTTATCACTACTTATAAGATTAATTTATGTTTTTAATATCAAATTAAATTGTATCAAACATAATGGAGTTTTAAAATATATATTTTTTTATTTATTAGATATATACAATTATCACCAAGAATATAATATTGACACTTTTGAATTAAAAATAATTAAACCGAATAGTTCTGTTGAATATCATGATCTGTCAGAATTTTTAAAATATTCCAAATAATATGATAAAATTATTTAAAAAGTACCTTTAATTTTTTATATCTCACAAAATTAAATTAAACAGTTGCTGTATATCATGAAGAGAAAAATAAATTTCATTTTTTATATTAACACTTAAAATGAATTCATCTAAAAAATAAAATAATATAAACTAATTTATTAAAATAAATTATTTTTAACTAAAATAATGTATTAAAAAATTGTTTTATTACCAATCAACGAGTAAATATTTTTTTTTTAATGGAAACAAACTCACATTAATCTTGGAAAATAGATAGTTTAAGTAATGTGAAAATATATTAAATTATAAATTATTTTGTCTTAACAATATTTATGGTAAATAAGAGATTGATTTATTATATTAATTACTAATCCATATTTATAGAAGCATTATCATGATTTCTTACCATAAATTATAAAAGGGTTATATTAGTAAATATTTATGTCAATTTATCACTATCCTTTTGATTTAATGTTGAATTATTATTTTATCCCTTTTAATAGGGCTGTCAAAGTGACTGGGCCAGGTTTGCCCGCAATTAGTTCTGGCTGCTAAAATTTAAGTCTATAGCCGCCCATCAAGGGTCATCGAGCCAACGAGCCAAATCGGCTCATGAATTAAAATTTTATTTTATAAATTTAAAATATAATGAAAATCAATTAAATTTTCTAAAGTTATAAAATAAATAAAAATAGTGCATCAAGATATAAGTTTATATTATTATATTTAACATAGATTTGTTAATTTTTTAGTATTAATTAGAGTACAAAAATAAGTTTGTAATAAAATCAAATAAAATGTAATACTTCTAAATGATATAAAAATATTATCGTAAATAAAATTTGACTAAATTATAAGAATATTGAAATGTTAGTCCCGAAACGAGTATACTGAGTGTATTGGGGGGAGGAGAATACACCAGTTGAAACTTTTCAGATTAAAGAGTTTTTCAGTGAACTTCTCAAATCTGAAGTGGTGGTTTGAAAGCTTATTCGTTTATCAGAAAAATTTAATGTTAATATTCAAGTTTACACTTAGTCAGTATTCAATATATGTAATATAATGTTAGAGAAAAGATATTGAAAATAAATAGAGAAGACACAAGAATTGGTTTGCGTGGTTTGGAGATAAAAACTCCTACGTCCACGTGTCTCGATGTGAGCCGAAGGTTTACAACTAAGTGGAGAGGTGTCTTACAGTGATCAACCTTAAAAGGTTTGATGAACAATGATTTTGATCACTTCCAGCTAAAGACTAAATCTAAGCTAGATCTATTCTTTGGTTACAGTTGAATCGCTACTTAAGAACACATTAAGAAATATGAAATAAGGCTTGAGTGTTCTAGAATCTGAAATCTGAGAGCGATTGAATGCTTTAGAAAGTTGAGAGCTTGAATGCGTAAGAGAACTTGGTAACCGGTGTTTGAAGTGTTTGAAGCAACAGAGTATTTATAGGATACTCTCATAAATATATCCGTTGTGAGAGAGCTTCTTCCGTAGTATTTGAATTTGTTCCCGTTGGCGTCGTCGTCCTTTTTACCATTTTTGGTGTCTGCAGCAAGATCTTGCTTCACCTACTGAGATCTTTTCCAAAAGTGGTAATGAGAGATAGCATGTTACTCAGTGGTGAACTTGACTTTGGTGGATACTTCAGTACAGAGCTTCAGTCATCGTTATCTTCATGCTTCAAATAACTTCAACTTCAAAACTTTAGAACACAACTTCAGTGGCATGGTCCTTTAGTTTTGGCTAGTAAACTGAGTTATGGAAAACTTCAGTACTGGTCTTGAAACTTCAGTTTTGAGTCCTTCAAGTTGCGTGTATATGCAAACTGAACTCCTTAACAGATGAATTATAAAACAAAACTAAGAACCAAATTACATTTTTGGACTTAATACATCTTTCAGAGGAGGTTTTGGAATTTGAATCAAAACCCTTATAAATATTTCCCAACATGAAAATAAAATTATTATGAGCACAATGTATACTAAATATTGTGAAAAAAAATTAAAATAATATTGAAAATATGGGCAAGCCAGATTGACCCGTAGCCCAACGGGCTTTTTTGGCCCAAAGCCCATATGCCCAACAGGCCAATGGCTGAGCTAGTTCAACCTGAAACTTTTTGAGTTTTTATATTTTGAGCTCAACTCGACCTTAATTACGGATGGGCCGGATAAACCCATCGGGCCGGACCATTTCGGACCAATTTTAACAACACTACCTTTTAACAATGAAATAGTTAATTGTTTTGTTGACTTCTGACTATCAAATTCTGCATCAATTAAACTTCCTAATTGATAATGGAAGCAAAGCCTTGATTGCGAAACATTTGTGAGTGTAACCAAATACTAATGCATCAATTGATAATCAATAGCCGTATCAAAAACGCATTTAATTGAGATATTTCTAAATGGGGAAGGACGAGTTAGTACATTTTATAAAGATGAAATTTAATGTTTTACTTCTCTTTATAAAGCTCAATAAACAACTATCAAATTTTAATATTATTTTTTTTATTTATTCATTTTCATTTAAATTTAATTTATATTTAATACTAATGATCTATCTCAATCAATTAAATTAAATTATTTTATTAATAATTATTATCAATTTTTTAAAATGGATAAATTTAACTCTTTAAAATAAATATTTATTATATTATAATACCTTTTATTTTACTAATATTAATTAAAATAATAAAGTCACATCCCAATCTTTTTACATCTTTCTCTTCCCATTTACATTCAATATTTTGACTAAAGCAAGCCTTATTTCTACATTCACAATCGATCTCTCCAAATTTGTTATCTCTTCTATATTCTTTTCCTAGCAGCTGTGCTATTAGTTTGAGAAATTCTAAAGTCCAAAAGAACTAAACAAACAATTTGAGGTTTCCAAATTAAGGGAGAAAAATAAAAATACCCCTTTTGAAAAATAACATGAACAAAATATTCAATTCTTTTGTGTACATATAAAAAATATTCATTTTACCTCTAAATACGTGTACCACCTGAAAAAGGAGTTGGAAAGTCAAAAATTTAAACAAAAAGTAAAAGCTAGTTAGGAAAATTGAATGATTTAATAAAAAACATATATTTTTGGTAAAATAGGGGTTGGATCAACGGTTCCCCCATTTTCCCCCTTCTTGGCACTCACTCATATCATTCTCTTCCCTTCTTCCTACCTTCAAAGAATTCTCTCGCACCTGCCATCATAGTGTTGACTGTCTGCCACCGCCCTGAAATTGGTGGAGTACAATGTCAGAGGAGATTGCTGGAAGGTCACTTGGACCGCTGCTGCCGTGGAAAAGCTCTCATTGTCGTCGGAGGTCGTCAGAACTCGTCCGAAGCCATGGGAGAGACAGATGAAGACATATCATCTCATATACAGATATATATATACATTCATCTTCTAAACCTAATGATGTGTGAACCGCTGGCAAATCTTAAGTGAACCGCTCGACTACGCTCAGAACATGTCGAGCGGTTCATGCACGCAATAATGTATGTATATTTGTTACTACTTTTTGAGTATTGGAGATAAAATTGTGTATTTCTAAATTGATTATTGTTAATTAATTTGAATTGTATTATATAGTTAATTATTTAGGTTGATTTATACATTGTTAAGAATATCACTACAAAAAATGCATTATATAGCAACGGAATAGTGACGGAAAAATTTTTTGTTTTTAAATTTTAACGGATCGACAACGGAATTGTTACGGAATTTTTGTAAAATTTTAGTAACGAAATTAATGACGGAATTATCCGTTATTAAAAATTTAGTAACAGAATTTTCCGTTACAGTTCCGTTACTAAAATAGAAGAAATCATTCTAGAAACAGAAATTCCGTTACAATTCCGTTGTTATATATAGTAACGGAATATATTCCGTTATTAAATTTTTTAGCAACCATCGATATTACTACGGATAAATCCGTTACTAAAACATTTAGTAACGAAAAAATTTCGTTGCTAAAATAATTTTTTTTTGTAGTGTATATTGTGTCATATTTGCATTATAAATATTATGTTGAGAAAGTTAGTGCATGGATCGCTGGTATTAGGCGTATAAACAACTCGCATGATGATGAACGAGCCGAGCGGTTCATGATGAATTTACCAACGTTTGAATTGTTTTGATGAGATATAATTATTTATTGTCATTTCCGATAAAATTATTCATAATGTGTAAATTTGACTAATTTACGTGAGGTATGCATTACTTTATGATTTTTTTTTATTGTAATTGAACTAATATTAGTGGAGCATGTAATTTAACTAATTTAACTTATAATTATTGATTGAATGTTGTAGTTGTCTCCCCATCCTTGATATCGTGGACCAAACTCCATTAACCGTAAATCTAAACCAAATACGTATTATAAAGTAGAGATTATAGAAGAAATTAGGAGTATATTATTGGATGTGGGTGGGATGCCTCTGTTACAACGATTCCAATAAGGGTCATTTGGCCATTTCATTGGGTGGGGTCCGGGATACCTTGCTAGTCAGAGTTTGCATAGTATTGTATGTAGGTCTGACCACACGCGCCATGGGATATGGTTTCACATATGCGGGGATATCGAGTATACCATTGAGGATCATGCACTGATCACTGGGTTGAATTTTGGTTATTCAAACTTCGGCAGTACTTCCCTGCTCGATCTTAGTAGGTTGTCTACATTTAGGTCTGCCTGGAATGGGGTTCAGATGTCTGTAGCTGATTTGCTAGGGCGCTTTAGCAATCCCTGAAACAATATAGATGATCCGGAGGGAGATATTCACTTTCGCATTGCCCACGTCCTCATGGCATACATATTTGTGTTTGGTCATGATTCACAAAAGATTGTATCCCATGGTTGTGGGCCTTGGTAGAGGACCTAGACTCATTTTATAGTTTTCCTTGGGATGCGTACTCCTATAAAATTTTTAGGAATTACATTAGGAAAATTTCACAGTGTGAAATATAATTTCTATAGTCTAGCTTGAGCATTGATGGTGTGGGGACTGGAGGTCATTCCGGGATTTGAGGCGATGGCTGGTAGGCAGAGGGAGATTGATTTAACATATCCCCGATGTTTGAGATGGAACTTCCGGAAGAATCTCAATGTGACATCAGTGGAAGATCTATACGAGTGTTTTGACACTGATGTAAGTTTTATGATCTTTCATTAATCTTTCTTAAATTAAATTATATGATTGTGACTTGATTTTAATAATATTTTTTGTCTTAAATTTTGCAAGCTTACAATATTTCAAATTTGGTGGCAGCCGAAGTGGAACAGAGAAGTCCATATCACCAGTCGATATGGTGTGACAGTCCTCTAGCCGTGAGGTACATGCCCCTGTCAAATTCGATTACTAAGGGCGGCATGAAATCCGAGCAGCGTGCACCGAGGCACAGAGCAGAGGCAGTTGAGCCAGTGAGCATTCGGCGAGCTACGAGGAATGTAGAGCCGCCAACGGTTGATAAGCTGGAGCCATCTTATCACGATGGTCAGTCAGAGCGTCATCCGCGATGTTGGAGAGATGAAGCAAAGCGTGCTAGGGTACCGATGCCTGATTCATCCTCTAGCAGCAGCGGTGACAAGACTGAGCGTGTACTTAGCCAGATACGTGGAGAAATGAATACTTATGAGGCACGTATGATTGAGAGACATAATCAGATGGAGGCACGTATCATTGAGCGGCATAAAGATTTAAACAAATACTATCAGGAGATGGATGGGAGAGCTCTTAGGAGCCATCCGTTGTGGTCCTTCCTGATGTAGTGATCCGATCATTCATACCCAGCGGCAACCCCCCCCCCCCATGTGCCTCAGTCAGGTCGACCTTCGATGCAGTCAGCTCGGCCTTATGATTTTCAGCCCACGAGCCCCCACTAGGAGCAGTACCTGAGCATGTGAGCTCTGTAGGCATGCGTACGGATACATCATTGCCTACATTCTTAGGGACTAGTTCTGTTGCTTTCACACAATCGAGTGAGATGGGTTACTGCATGCCAATGAGCGGGGAGTATGCAGTTGGTTCTAGCAGTGGTGCTCGATACTCCATGTCTGACATACCGCACTGTTCGGCGCCATTTGTGACCACACATCATTCTTCGACGGATACTGGATCTATAAGTTCATTATTTTCAATATTATTTATGATAAACTAAGTTTTATGTAAAAACTAATTAATTTTGAATTATATTTTTGTGTAGATGTCATATCTCTGGCCATTTGACGCGCAACCAATCAGTGTGACACACATTTCAACTGCACACGATGACTCATCTTCGGCGGAGTTTGACGGTCAATTACATTATGCTTAAGTATGCTTCTGGGATTCATATTAAGTTCTAATAAATGTCGCATACCTCATTTCTCGTGGATCCATGCAGCAAATTCGGCAAATACAGATCTGTTAAAGGTAAAATTAGCTTGATCCTTGGATTCGGAGCTCTCTGATGATGGAACATAATCATCGTCATTATCATCCTCATCATCCTCTTCATCGACATAACAATTAGCATTTCTTTGTCCCTGTCCGTGTTCCTTTTCCTGTTCCTGTCCTCGATCCTGATACTAATCTTCACTCTGATCCTGACTCTGTCATTGTCCATATCCAAACGCGTCATTCAAGTCCATAATATCATTTACTTTGCTCGTTGAACCGAAGTTCATGTCTCTAGGGTAAAAATAATTAAGTCAATCCAACGAAGCTGCAATCCTTCTAATACTTTCTAGTTCATCATTCAAGTTTGAGCTTTGTAATGGTCCACTGATATCAAACGAAGATTAGTTGATATAACTAACATATATCGTAGGACTTACAACGTTCATGCATAAAGCAACCAATTTTGCATCACTTGTCAAACGATATTTTATCATTTGTCCACTTCGCGATGCCGACAAATAAAACATTTCATATTCTGTGTGCCCGACGACATCAACATGTTAATACAAAATCTAAGATTGTATAACGAAATTCCATTTCTCGGAAGCGGTGCAATCTGCACTTGTCCATTCACGTAGCTACAATCAATCTAATAACCTCCAAATTTCATGTTTACAGTTTGACAATCCATCATCTACAAATAAAAATTACAATTATACATAAGTCTATTCGGATATTAGCTATAATTACTACAACATATATATTTTTTCCAAGTATTAAATATAGATATGCTATCACATAAATCATATAAAAATAGAAATGCTCAAACCGCTGGAAGAAGCTGTATAAACTGCTCGCTATACACGTCGGCGGTTTATACCCCTTTTTCCAACGGTCAATTGCTTTATGTTTCTAATATGTATTCTTTAACATAAAAACCATAAATTCATGATAAATTAAATAAAGGGGCAAGTGCTAAAATGACCTAATTCAAAAGAAAAAGATAAAAAATAACCAACTAAAAAGAAAAGATAAATTATACCCACATTTATCTCAAAAAGACCCTATTACCCTTAATATATTAAAAACTTTTATTATTGGGTTAATTATTTTTTTCGAATAACATGAGTAGAGTGATCATGTGCTCATGTTATAATTTATTTCATGGTATTTTTTTCGAATAACATGAGCAGAGTGATCATGTGCTCATGTTATAATTTATTTCATGGTATTTTTTTCGAATAACATGATCAAAGTGATCATGTGCTCATGTTATAATTTATTTCATGGTATTTTTTTTGAATAACATTATCAAAGTGATCATGTGCTCATGTTATAATTGAGGGTTAAAATTGTAAGTATGGGTATTTTTTTATCTTTTTATTATAGGTGGGCATTTTTTATTTTTTTTCTTATGAAATTGGGTAGTTTAACCCATTAACCCTTAAATAAACATGCAATTAATATAAATATATAAACAATAAACATGCAATATAAATCTTAAAATTACCTAACAATATATAATTAAACGGTCAAACATTAAAAAATATCATCTACAACAACAAAGCGAATAAACCGCTGGAAAAATGACCTTGGACCGAGCGGTCCAACCATATAAATGTTTATACAAAGAATATAATGCAATTATTTGATTTGTATCTCCAATATCGGTCTCTTTAAAATCAAATACGATATAGATTTATAGAACGGTTTGAATATTTTTTGGCTTTGGAGGATTTTCTAGAATATATCTTGTGTGGATATTAAATGAGAAGAAACTAAGGTATATCCTTCTTACAAACATAATAGTCCAAAAACTCAAATAATCAATTACTTAATTATTACCTCACTTTAGAATCATTTTATAAGAAATATGTAAGAGTGTGTAAGACTTTTTAGTATTATTTTATATTTTTAAAACGAAATGAATATTTTATTTCGGATAAATTTTACATCCAAAATTTTAAAGTAGGTACTTTTACACATTTACCCCTAAATTAATTACACTTGATTAACTAGTTATTATATTATCATTATTGGAAGAAAAAAGGAACAGAAAATATTGAAAAACCCTACCCACTCTCTGCACGCGTGTGGAGTTTGGCACGTGCCAAACACATTTTAAGGAGCAGCCGGCGACCCGCCGCTTCCAATCACACTGACGTCTCTTTCACTCCCAGTTTTACTGCCTCACGCTAAAACGACGCCGCTCACCTCTTCATTTCTGCCATTGTTTCCTTCTGCGAAAAATCAATAGACCATTTTAGCTCTCGCAGGTAACCTCTCAATTTCCTTAAGATTTAGCGTTTTTCTTTGAGCGTTGAGCTTTTTCCGTCCCAACTTCAAAACTTATATATTTTGAAGTATTCTCCTTTTCTTTTTGCTGTAAAATTGAAGCCTTATACACTACTTTTTGCAGCATTTCTGCTACTAAGTACCTAAAATTGGTTCCAGCAAACTCTACAATTTGTCGAAACATCAATATCAAGAAAGATTTTTGCTTTATTATAAATGGCGGGTTGTTCATCGAGTGTTGGAATGGCTCATTTCAAGAGCTTGAAAGACGGTGTCGTTCTACTGGAGTGCTTTAGCTCCAAGAGTCTTTTAGCAACTAAATTTCAGTGTTTTAGTATTAATGGAACCAGAACCAATACGAGGCTTATTAGTAAGAGTAAAAGGCAGAGGCTCGTGGTCGTTAATGTAAGTAATCCAGAGACCGAGTCCAAATCAAGTCCAGAACTCACCACCACCACCCCGGAAACGGGTGACATGGATTATTTCGAAAAAGATGCTACTAAGGTTGTGGAAAAGAATTACCTTTCCACAACTGATAGTAAAAATGGTGATGGTGGGAGTTCCATTGATGGGGGTGGCGGAAATGGGAAGTTTCTGGGTGGCGGAGGTGGTGGTGGTGGTGGCGGAGGCGGGGATGATGGTGCCGATGAGTATGAAGAGAAGGAGTTTGGGCCGTTACTTAAGTTTGAGGAGGTGATGAGAGAGACTGAGGCAAGAGGGGCAAGTCTTCCAGCTGATATGTTGGAGGCTGCCAAGACTGTGGGATTACGGAAACTACTTTTGCTTAGATATTTGGACTTGCAGGTTGAACTTTGTGCTTCTTAATGTCATCTGAGCTTGTACAAATCTTACAGTTTCGATGATAATGGATTTGAAACTTTGAGATTGCAGAGTTCTGTGTGGCCACTTGGATTTTTGATGAGGTCATCCTCCATGCTTAGGAACAGGATGTTAGCTGATCCATCATTTCTCTTCAAAATTGGGACGGAGGTTTGTACAGTTTGGTGTCCCTTATATCTCTTCCATCTGGGAAGAACATTCTTTTTTTTTTTACTAGGAATGTGATCTTCTGTAGTGCTTATTGCATATAGAATGCTAGATATTCTGATGACTGAGAAGTGTGCATGACTACTGATTTGCTGTTTTTGTAATGGTTGTGGGTATTGGTTCATTTGAAAACTTGGTAATTTAGCATTTTACTCATACTCTTTGTGATTGTTTTGAACTCTGTAGATAGTGATTGATTCTTGTTGCGCAACATTTGCGGAAGTGAAACAGAGAGGGAAAGATTTCTGGGCAGAATTTGAATTGTACACTGCTGATCTTCTAGTTGGGGTGGTTGTTAACGTTGCACTAGTTGGTATGCTAGCTCCATATGCCCGAATTGGGCAGCTCTCTGCTTCACAAGGCTTTCTTGGTCGAATGCAGAGAGGCTACGCAGCACTTCCTAGCAGGTATCGACGCCATGCATCAGCTAAATTCCTTAGGGGAAAATTAATTATTTAAATTGTTTTCTTATGTTAAATTGGCACAAGACAGTGTATTTGAAGCAGAAAGGCCAGGTTCTAGATTTTCAGTTAATCAGAGAATTGCTACCTATTTCTACAAGGTAACATCTGAATATGCATGATGTTACAGAATAATCTAATGTTCTCTTTAGTATAAGTAAATAATTAACTGAGTTTTCTGGCCTTATGTTGTATGCATGATTTCAGGGAATTCTATATGGATTGGTTGGTTTTGGATGTGGTATCGTTGGCCAAGGAATTGCCAACTTAATAATGACAGCCAAACGGTATGTTTCTTTGAAGGAATACTTCGGAAATAAATATATCCATAGAAATTGCAAAGTTTGCTTTTAAGTATTATTTAAAGATCAAAATAAAAAATTGAATCTTTTTTCTTGCTCTTATCTTTATCTAAACATGAACTTATATAGGCAAGAGTTCTTAGTTCTTAACATTTCTCCCGAAATATTTTCTTTTTCTCAGGAGTATTAAAAAATCAGAGGATGACATTCCAGTTCCACCTCTTCTAAAGAGTGCAGCAGTTTGGGGTAAGCCTTGTTATCCTGCTCATTTTCTGTGATCTATTGTATTACAGTTTTTACACCATAAATACAGATGCACCAAGAAAAATGATACTATTTTTCTAGACTATAATCAGAATGGGATTCTTAACTATGATCGATCCCATTTTGCAGGAGTTTTTCTGGCCGTGTCTTCCAACACTCGCTATCAGATCATCAACGGGCTGGAACGCATAGTTGAAGCTTCTCCGCTTGGAAAGAAGGTTCCTCCCGTTGCTATGGCGTTCACAGTTGGTGTCCGATTTGCCAACAATGTCTACGGCGGAATGCAGTTTGTGGACTGGGCTAGGTTGGCTGGTGCTCAATGATTGAGTTCAGAACCATCATCATCTCATGTTCGCTCATTATCATGTTCTGTATCTTCATAACCAGCAATCTATGCATATCAATCCGCAGCAAATTGTTCTTGTAGTTCAAAGATATTATCAGCTGCATCATATGCAAAATAATGTTAGACTGAAATAAATGAGGTTGTGGTTGTAGAATTTGTCATCTCCGATCATGTATACGCAGAAGGGTAATATTTGGATCATGTCCTGTTGTTTTCGATGGCTTGTTTTAGTTGTAGTGTATTTTAGCTTGTGTAGTACTTGGTTAGGTGGATCATTTGATGATATAACACTTTAAATAGCTCGTTTAGCGTATAGCATAATAAAACTAGAATAATATAGGTGTAACCAATATTAAAGTGATGGATATCGGTGTAGAATGTACTTATTTCGTTTACAAAAAGTCTTTATATTTTATTGTTGTAGTCCATTTATAAAACATCTTTACATATTAAATTTTTTATTTATAATAACTTGATTCATATCACATAATATTCACAAATTAATTATAAATGAAGTGGTGCTCAAATTTGATTAATATATATAACTAGTTAAATGGATCCTAAATTTCATTCGCTATACAATCTTATACAAATATATTTGGTGGATATATGGAGTATACTCTCCCTGTACTTTGTGTCTTATTAAGAGTAAAGATTGAAATATTTTAATTTTATCCTTTTCATTATTGAAATATTTTTACTTTTATAATTTTTACATAATAAATAAAGGTAAAGAGTGAAAGTTAGGAGTATGTGAATATTAAGAAATCGGGACAGTTAATTAGGTAGAGAGTATTATATATATATATATATATATATATATATAGGAGGGAGTTTAAATAAAAAGGAACATTAAGGTATAAAATAGGAAATCATCTCAGCCTTAGATTTTCATGATCGGACGGTTGAGATCTTGACCGAGTTATGCATTGCATTTTAACTATTAAATGCATTGTGAAAATGTAATTGAGTTATGCATTGCATTTAACTATTAAATGCATTGTATTTAACTATTAAATGTATTGTATTTTGAACGCATAACCGCCCACTTCAAATTTAACCAAAATAATCTTATGCATTGTTATACTACAATGCACGCGCGTTTTTTGTTTTAATCATGGTCGTCGGATTGTGTTGATCTAATGGCTCAAATCATTTCCTATTTTATACTTTAATATCCCTTTTTATTTGAACCACTCTATATATATATATATATATATATATATATATATATGCGTACAGCTGCAGTAGCAATGGAACAGTAAATCAGAAATTTAAATTCCAAACAGTGAATAATCATATTCAGTCAACGTTCAAAAATGCTGGAATCTTCAGTCACTGAAAATGTTGAAACAAAAATGCAAATCTGTATTGAATACGTGTGTCCACATGCAGATTGGAAATTGAAAAACCCCATTCATTTTTTTATCTTCTTCAAGTATAGACTGTATAGTAATCCCATCTCCCATTACCGGCTACATTTTACCCTTCCCGCCGTTATTTCTCTTGTTCCTTCCCTCTTTTGCTATATTTATTTATACACTCTACTGTACTACTATACATCTCGCTACTCTCTCATCCACAATCATTTTCCTTCCTCAATATTCCTTTTATCCACTTTTCTCTTTTCTTAAAATCCCTTCCCTGCCTTCATTCACCAAGTTTTTTTTTTCTTCAAACCCTTTTTTCGATTTTGATATTAATCAAAAACCCATTTCTCTTTTCTTCTTAATTTTCAACTAATATTATTATTTCAAGCATGACCAAGATCGGCGTCCTCCGACGCTTCCTCCTCCCCTGCATCGGCACCGCCCGCACCTCCCCAAGCCCGCTGCACGCCACTGCCAAGAAACGGCTGAGCACCTCCCTCCGCGACAACCTCGATGACAACAAGAAACACCCGTCCGACCTCAACAATCCTCAACAAGCCCAAGAATCCACCTCAACCTGCTCCTCGCCCGCAGCCCCCTTCGCGCTGCCGCGGTCCTCCCGCACCATAGTGATTGGCACCATCTTCGTGGCCACCGCAGGGGCGGTCACGTGTGGTTCTGTGTGCAGCAGGACCGCCTCACCTTGAAACCCACCCTCCTCCTCGAGCTCTCCATCCCCACCTCCGCCCTCATCCAAGAAATGCAGAGCGGTCTCGTGCGACTCGCGCTCGAGTTCAACGCGGCCGACTCGGAGCTGAGCCGATGCCCCTGCACTCGGTGCCCCTTTGGACGCTCTTCTGCAACGGCAAGAAACTCGGTTTCGCGGTTCGCCGAAAGCTGACTCAGCAGAGCAAGACCATGCAAAATATCTCGGTCGGGGCGGGCGTTATCCCCTGCAACTTCGGGATCGGGATCGGGTCGGGCTCCGAGGAGAAGGAGATAATGTACATGAGGGCTAATTATGAGTGCGTTTTAGGGAGTGCGGATTCCGAGTCTTTTCATTTGATTAACCCGGATCAATTCCCAGGTCAAGAACTCAGTATTTTCTTGCTCCGGACTAGATGGATATCTAATGGAGTTGTGAAGTTTGCATGCATGTCGAGCATGCTGGGAAAGAAGGAAGGAGAATAGAGTTTTGTCTTGGTTAATATCCATCGTTGGGGCAGCCTACACCAACAGTGAAGGCATAATATCCATCAAACAAAGGACTGTCCTTAGTATCTTTTTGCACCATATTCACACCATGAGTCACTGCAACTGCTTGATCAGATTTCACCATATTAGCTAATTCAGATTGAATCAACTTTCGCAATTCCATGTTAGAATCACTGCTCCTTGGTTCTGAAACATGCATGTCCTGCACATTGTCAACCTCCAAATAATTGGCTCGAAACTTGCCTCTATTACTCCTCAGCCGTTTGAACCAATCAGGATAACCGTGTATCTTAAAACACTCCGAGTCTTCATGCCCATTGATCTTGCAGTGGCTGCAAAATAGATGTGCCTTCTCCTCTTTAGTTCTCCTTGGCCGTGGAGAAGGAGATTTACCTTGCAAATCCCCTTGTGTATTGTGAAAAGATGATTAATTGACATTCATCATATGATGTCCTGAGATGTCTATAGAGCTCTCCGTGATCATTTTCTGATCCTCCATCTGGAGAATCATAGCATAAGCACTATCCACCGAAGGCAAAGGGTCCATAAACAATATTTGGCTCCTTGTACCTTCATAACTCTCATTTAATCCCAATAGGAATTTGACTAACCGTCGTTGTTCTTCCCTCTTACTATATACATTCTGGACATCACAATCATCAGGGGCTATAATCATATCCAATTCTTCCCAAATAGAGGTTAATCGATTAAAATAAGACAAAACACTTTGGTTCCCTTGTAGACAATTCATAGCATCTCTTTCTAATTTGTATAGCTTTGGACTAGGGGTGAGCAAAATACCCGAAATCCGAATATCCGAACCGAACCATACCGAAATTTCTAATTTGGTTCAAATTTTTCGGATCTACGGATCGGATCGGATCGGTTTTTCCGAGAATTTCGGATTTTCGGATCGGATCGGATCGGATAAATTTAAATCCGAACTAATCCGAAATCCGAAATATATTCATATATATATATATATATTCTTATTATTAATTATAATAATATAACAATTACATAAAATTTTCTAACCCTACCAATTTTCTAACCCTACCAATATATATATTCTTATTATTAAATATATTGATTGTAATGAATGATTTGGTAGTTGGAACTTAGAATTTGATAATTATGTTGCTATATAACTTTGTGGAATTGTGCTTGTTTGATCGATTAAGTTGCTTCATTTTTGTTAATATTCGGATTTTTAGGTGTTAAAAAAATTGTTCTAGATTTTCGGATTTTATGTTCGGATTTTCAGTTTTTGAAATTTTTTTGAGATTTCGGATTTTTCGGATTGGATCGGACAAAAGTATAAAATTTTCGGATTCGGATTTTCGGATCGGATCGGATTTTGGCTTAAATTCGGATTTTCGGATTGGTTCGGATCAGGCCAAAATCCGAACCGAAATCCGAATGCTCACCCCTACTTTGGACCATTAGATCTACCAAAACGTCCACTAAGTGCTTCCCATAGCTTTTGTGAATTAGCAATACGACTAAATGCATTCACTAAATCCTTAGAAATCGAATTTACTATCCATGATGTTACCATATAATCAGCGCGAAGCCAAGCTTTGTAATGAGGAGATGTAACCAGCGGCTCCTTAACCGTTCCATCCAGAAACTCTAGCTTGCTTTTGGCACCAAGCGCTCGCTTGATATTGGAGCTCCAGTGGATGTAATTCTCCGCTGTTAATGGAGCTGTAACGAGCTGCATCCCCGGATGCTCCGATGCAGTGATGTGTAGTACTTCCTTGAGTTGAGCATCACTTAAATTGGTGAAATGTTGACGATCGTCAACAGTCTCATGCTGTGGTTCCTCCGTTTCTGCATCTGGTTCCTCATTACGCTCCTCCGATCGAGAATTTCGATTTTTCTCTTGCTGGTTTGTGCGATTCATACTTTGTTCTTCATCGCGCAACGTCTCCCAGGGAATTCGACGAGTTTTCACCATATCTGCGCTCTGATACCATGTAGAAAGCGTGTGGTGTGGTGTGTTCGTGAATTGAAATTTATAGAGTGAATTGTACTAACACAATATGATAAGAAGATTATGGTTCAAACACAATATGATAAGAAGATTAAGTCTATCAAAACAGACAACGGGTCTGAATTTATAAATCATAACATGAGCATGCTTTTACAAGAGTTTGACATTTTGCATCAACGTTCTTGTGTTTACACTCCTCAGCAAAACGGGATTGTAGAACGAAGGCATAGGTCTCTCCTACAAGTAGCTAGGTCTTTAATGCTCCAGAGCAAGTTACCACATAAGTTTTGGCCGTTCTCCCTCATGATGGCAACTTGGATCATTAATAGATTACCTAGCAAAGTCCTTGGTTGGGATAGCCCTTATTTGGTATTTTTTGGCCAAGAACCTGATCTTAATCATATTCCTAAGTTTGGATGCTTAGCGTTTGCTGCTAATCTAGATCCAGGCCGAACTAAATTCGATGATAGGAGCAAGAAGTGTGTTTTTTTGGGTTATTCTTCATGCCATAAAGGATACATTCTATATCATATGTTGGATATAGCTTCATTAATAAACGGCTAGGATTTATTCTAGTCTTGTTAGCTAACTAATAGAAACGTGTTAGCACTTATTTTGTTCTCTTTGAATTATTAGTTGGGTTGTTACTGTATACATATTAGATATATGTTGGACTACTGTAACTACATTTTTTTTCTGATATTCGAATTAATGAACACTCTATGCAGTTAGTACAATTCACTCTGTAAATTTCAATTCACGAACACACACCACACCACACGCTTTCTACAATATCAAGAAAAGAACATTCCAAGAATCAAACTTTTTCTTACACAGGGATGGATGAAATTTCACTCTAATTTCAAGAGGCAATAGTTAGGATGAAAAGATTTTCGGATGGATTGATGAAAGGTGGTGGTGATATGGAGGAATATCAACATTCATTAAATAAGTGGAATTAAGGGG
>JAPKLX010000439.1:69469-108293 GCA_026898415.1 Leonotis leonurus | reverse complement strand
ACTCAAGAGGAGTTATAGGAATTAATTGTAATTAAAATCCATTCATGGCAATTAATTCACATTAAGCCACTGGACGTTACGGGAGTTACACAAATTAAATTAATTATAATTAATCTACCTAATTTGGACATACATTTGTCCACATTCACCACAGATCAATTACAAGATTGATCTCAACAGGTTGATCACAAGATCAACTCAAGGAGATTGATATCATAGCAAAACATGTCCCGAGACAAATCGTTGGGCAGGTCATGGAGCAGGCCATGGCACAAGCTGTCTGGGACAGGCCAGGCCACCAGACAATGGGCCAGATCAAGACCAGATCACTGGCCAGATCATCTGCTGATCTGCTGGGCCAGATCACTTGCTGGTCTGCTGGGCCAGATCAGATCACCTCCTGGACCAGATCGCTCCCTGGACCAGATCAGGCACAGATGGTCCGGGACAGACCGCCAGCAAAAATAAGCCCAAGTACAGCAGGCTGGCGCGTGCCAGTCCAGCCCATCTGGTCTTTGACCCAACTTTTGTCAAACCATAAGGTTCTTAACCTCCTTATATACAAGATGAAAGTTGGTTTTATAACCAATGTGGGATAGGAGTTTCTCTTCACTCTTAGTTCCCAAAACACATAACTCCATGCTTCAAGTGACTAACTTTAAACCTTTATTTCTCACTCACCGAAAATCGATTTAGAGAAAATAAATATACTACGATCATCTACTCGGAACGTAGATCGATCTTACGTCATTTAATCTCCTTAGAATTAAATGCTTCGTCACTTAAAACTTAGTCAAACTTCATTGACCACAACAAATATATAACAAATATATATTTATTTTTTAAGGCACGATTCCTACACTAACCACCACCTTCCCCATATATGGGTGGCTTTGAAAATCCTTATTATCAATATAAAATTTATTACTGATTCAGCCACTCACTATAATTGCTTGTTTCTCGGGCAACTCGCCCCCTAAGTGGTGCGGCTGAGCTAGAGTGGGCTCAGCTAGCGGCCTATATTTGCGGGTGCACACATAAATATAAATGTTGTAACATTTTGTCATGTTTTTTTATAATAATAAATTAAGAGGATATAGTTTAAATTTTTTTTGTTATAACTATTGCAGTCGCTAAAGCAACTATTGGACCGGTTATTTTCATCAATTTATCGTAACAAAAATTTAACAAAAATGAAATATCTAAAAATCAAGTTACTTAAAATTGTACTTCCTTCGTCCCACTAAAAACGGCCATAAAGTATTCGACACGAATATTAAGAAAGTAATGAGATATATTTCAGCATAAGGATAAAAAAGGAAAATCTATTAATTCGTTCTCATTGAATATAATTTTGTAACATCTTTTTTGTTTTAATGAGTGATGAAAAATATTCATGACTAATTGTTGTGTACTAATAATGGAAAGATGGAATAATTATTATATCAATAGTGGAATTAGAGCATACATGTATCTTTAATTTACTTTTTATATTGTAGCTATAATTTACTTTTTATATTGTAACTATAACGGATTAATTGAATAAAATATATCCTATTAATATTGCCACAAGAAAATGAATTAATCAGGAGTAATTAATGATAATTTATAAATTAAATATAATAACTTAAATATATATATATATATTATTTAAAATATCAAAATAAAAATATTTCTTTTAAAATATTTATATTATATATAAAAACAATATACAAAATACTTTCGCATAAACTAAAAATAAAAAAATTACTGAAAACAATATGCATGATTTTCTATTAAAAAATAAATAGATAAAAATATGATAAATTAATGTCTCTATATGCGAATTTATAATTTTATTAATATTTCAAACTGAATTAAACATTATTAAAACAGTAAATGATTATTTTTTTTGAATTGATAATTAAATTCTATAAATAGAAATTGTATATAAAAACGTAAAAAATAAAATTAATATAAATGGATCTGTAACCATTATTAATATATATAGATTTCTAAGTTTATTTGGGTGGAGAGTTAATTTGTAGATTTTATAATTCAATTCTAATAATTTTTTAGATTCTAAAATCATTTTTTTTTTAGAAAAATCAAGATTTGAAATGGAGTAATTTGAATAAAATATGTGCTGATATGCAAACTGTTTAATAGAATATATTATATTATTCATTTCATTAAATAAGTTATGTTTCCACTGGATTATCTAAATTAATAGAGGATGAGCATAGTTAACAAATTTTGGTACATTTTAGTGGGTTGTTAATCGGCCAATTCATTTTATTTTGGGTTAACTTATTCGAATTATTGGTTTATTTCGTTTGTGTTCATTGAGTTAAAAAAATTCGGCTTAAAATTTTACAAATTTAATCCTAAATTTTTAGTTTTCAACCTAGCCATTGAGCTAATCGAACTATAATAATTAAGAAAATATTTAACATATACGTATATTTTGTGTATGGTTCTATATTAAAAAGTAAATCTACAAAATATAACAAATAAAATTAAATTTTAACACTTAGTTAAATATTAAATTTAAATATTAATAAATTTAAATATTAATAAATTTAAATAAAAAATGTAATGATATTGTAACAAAAATATGTCATAATTATTTTTTTTAAGTGATTGATTAATTAATGAGTATGATAATACATCTTTTGCACAAAAAATCAAATATATTTTATAAATAATTATTATTTTATTCGTTTAATCAGGTCAATTCAATCGGTTTTCGGACTATTCTTATCAAGTTCGGGCTGCTTTCTATCCAATCCATCCAGGTTAAAAAATATTTTGGATCATAAATTTTTAAGACTAATCCTCTACAGTTTCGAGTTAGTGTCCGAACCAAGCTACACCTTCGAGCTAAATTAACATCCATGCATTTTAAATTCTTTATCAATTAGTTTGTACATTACATGTTAGCTATTCTACAAACCAAAAAGTATATATCATATTTAAATACATTCATTTATATAATTGTATGGATGATGATATCTTAACATTGTTTTTGGGTGTTAGGAATCTTTTTGATGATACCAATATTGATAGTTTGGTTTTGATGATGCTTGTGAAACCATTATTATGTTGGTTTTGGTGATGCTTGCAAAACCATTGTTGTGTTAAGATATTTGATCCATTTTGTATTAGTATTATGTGTTATATGATGCCTAAGATTTAAGTTATTAAAAAGTATAGTTAGAGTCTACAAAAGATTAAATGTAAAAGGACCAGATCGATAAAAGACAGATCATGTCCATAGGTAATCTTCAGTGTTCATAATAACAGATCAGCTAACATGTAAAGACATGTTAATAACCTAGTCCATAGAGCTAGATCTTATTTTACTCTTGTGCTTGAACACATGATCAATCTGTAAGAACAGATCGTGAGTCACGATCTATGTTATAAGATCATGCTATTAGTAAAAAACTAAGTCAAAATGTAAAGACAGAATGTAAGTAACAATCTGTCTATAGGACTTAATCTATAGTGTCTTAGAATAGACTTAGGAGCATCACTAATAGAAGCATGAATGAAAAGAATACATGATATACACAGAACGTGGTGATGCAATATAGCATCCAGAAGACGAGGGCACTTCACAGAAGATTAGAGGACAAAAGCATGCGAAGTTGATCTACATCTCTAAGAGATCAACATAAGCTTTAAGTCTTAGTTTGCATACAGATCACATTGTAAAGGAACAGAACGTGACTCACGTTCTGGTCCTATATCAGAATATGTACTAGACTTAGAATGGTTTAGATGTTGAACAATAAAGAAGCGTAACATAAGTTATGTTCTGTATCTATAAAGCATCATACTTCAGGAAAAGTTTTCATGACACAGAAAGTAGGAAACGTTATGTGTTATCTATCAAGAAGCTGAAGAAGAGTATCAATCTGTAACCAACAGATTGATCATCAGAGTTTGAGAAGACAACTTAAGCCTCAAGGAATATCAAGGAAGTTCTATCTTCAGACATAACCTATCATGAGCTGCTCAACACAGATTGAAGAAAGCTACAGATCTACCTAAATGGATCAGAAGCTAAAATGTCAATGTCACATCAGACGAAACGTCAGATGTCACGTAGGACACACTCCAACGGATAGATTTACAATCAACAAGCTATAGTCAACAGGGCTATTAATGCTAGCTGTAAAAGCTGCACCACATCAACGACTATAATTTATTACAGCCTTATAAGTACGTCACGCCTTCTCAAGCTCAAAAGAGTGTGAGATACAAGAAAGAGTGAAGAGAAAGAGAGAGAAAAGGATTGACATAAAACCTCACTACGCTTAATAATAGAATCACATGAGTGATTTAATAAGAGAGGAAGGTGAATGGGTAAGGCAGTCGGTGCAGAGATTCTCAGAAATTAAGCTTCAAGATTGCAAGATTCTCTTCGGTATTCAAGAGTTCAATCAACACCAATTCGCCTATAAATACCCTTCGAGTGTTGTAACTTCGTAGAGAATAACAATCACATATCTGAGAATCTCATCTCCTAGAACTTACAATAGTTTAGCACTTCAATAGCCACAATTCTAATATCCTTCACAGTCTCAAAACTGTGATGGAGATCTAAACACAAACCTCTACCCAAATCTCGTTCTCAGTGAGTTTAAATAAGCGAGGTGTAAATTCGTCATCAACGAGTATAACAAGAAGAGTGTGCTTGTACTCAACGAGGTTAAAGAATTGAGGAATCCAAGGTTAAGGGATTCAACAATCAAGTTCAATTGTCCGTGGACGTAGGGGTGTTACCCGAACCATATTAAACTATGTGTGTTCTTTACTTTTTGCATCGCATTTATTGATTCTGTACTCACTTCACCAGCGAGCAGATCACCGTCTGGGAGCTGTGCACTTGAATCAACCGCTTAAAGAACACTCGACTTAATAACAAAAAGTTTTCTAAGTGTAGAGCATAAACTTGTAATCACAGCTTCCACACACACCATCTGTGTAAGAACATACGCTATGGTCATCCTGAAAAGCCATCAGTCGTTCTGTCTCTTAGACAGACTGCTCATGATCTATGTCGAGATTCTCTCTCTCTAACTCAGTGGAGAGAATCTCTCACCTAATACAGCCATCTGTCTTACACAGAAGTTGTCTTGACCAGTTCCTTAAGCAGAACGCGCGCAAAATTTGTAGTGTGGTGTATTCACCCCCCCCCCCCCCCCCTCCTCCCTCAATACACCACACCTGCTTTAACTGGGACCCCAACATTAGGTGTTAACTATGTTCTAATGTTAGTCCTTTATTTATTTTGATCTACAATTATAATTTATTTAAATATTTTATATATATATGTATACATTAAAATATAAAAAGTAATATATATTTAAAATATATGTATAGAATATGTATGTATAACATAGTATGTAACCTATATATGCAATATGTACGAGCGATGATGAATTGCATTTGTTAATTTAGAAAATATAAACGAGCTCGAGCCAAGCCCCTAAAAATAAGTAATCACAAGCATAATTAAATATTTTTGAGCTTTTCACGAGCGAGCTCAAGCTTGAGCTCAAAAGTATATTAAACGAGTTAAGCTCAAGCTTGAAAGTATATCAAACGAGTCGAGTTTGAGCTCAAGCTCGAAAATAATATCAAATCGAGTAATAAAAGAGTCGAGCTCGAGCCGAGCTCGATCAGTAGGTCAGAAACTCAAGCCGAGCTTGAGCACTTTAATATATTAAACGAGCTGAGTTGAGCCGACTAGTATTCGACTCGACTCGGCTCGATTACAGCCCTAACACGAATCTCGCGACCCCAAGCTCATGAGATTGGTGTGTTTTAATGTTTTAGTATATAACACACGAATCCCGCAAGCTCGGGGTCGCGGGATTCGTGTGTTATACAAGAATTGTATACACACACACAAACCCGCGACCCCGAACTCGTAGGATTCGTGTGTTTTAACGTTTTAGTTTTTTCACACAGCGAGCTCGGGGTCGCGGGATGGTTACGAAATTCGTGTGTTATACGCAATTTTATGAAATTCATTTTTTTTATTATTATTAATGTATTAAAAAAATATACCTAAAAATAAAATAAATTACTTTTAAATACAAAAATCACATTTCAAATAACATAAATGTGAACTCCGGTGGAGATAACTAAATTGAGATTGAGAACGTCGAGAGACTGGAGGAGAATGGCGAACAACAATAGTTTTGCCTACGCCGACAATGAGTGCCCGGATAAAGCACGATGATTTTACAGTGATAGAAAAACAACGAAATACGGGTAATTGTAAAATCCCACCATTGGGGCCACAGCGGCTATATTGACGGAGTTTTCCTCCAAAATATTTTAGGGAATAAGAAGAATTTTGCAGCGAAAATATGCAAATATGTAAAATATTTATAGTAGATGACTTAATAATATTTAAAATTAAAAAATATGTAAAATAAAAACAAAAGGATAATTTAGTTTATTATTTTTTAAATAAACTATTATTTATCATTTTTATATGTAGGATTATTATTTCTCATTATTTTTTAAAAAGGGTTATTTTAATATATCACCCATTTAAAATTATATCAAAATCATATAATTATTATATGTTAATGAATGAATTATAATGGATCAAAATTAAATTTGAAGAATTGATTTCTATTTGATGCCACTCTTACTTATATATTACTCCCTCCGTCCACTAAAGAGCTTCCTAGTTTGACCCGCTGCGGGTTTTTATGTAGTGCTTTTGATTTTAATGATGATATGTAATTAGTGGAGTTTGGGTCCCACTTAATATAGTATTTTAAATTGTGTTGTGTGTAGTTAGTGGATGTTGGGTCCCACTTAATGTATTATATTAAATTGAGTTGTATGTAGAGAGTGTGGTGGGTCCACTTTCCATAAATGGAAAGTTAAATTAGGAAGATGTTTTGTGGACGGACGAAAATGACAAATTAGGAACTTCTTTCGTGGACGGAGGGAGTAATTATCATTATATATTAATCAATTGTCGTAATTAACAATTAAGAATTGATTTCTATTTCATCCTATCTCTATTTATATATTAAGGTTGTGTTCTCTTTGAGTGATAAGTTTATCACATGAAAATGTGGGGAAAAAATATAATTAGTCTTCAAATTCTTTTTTTTTTATCCATACTTCCTATCTAAATTAGAAATTCACCATTATTTTCCTCATTCATCCCACTCTAAGGAGGGATAATATTATCACACCAAATTTGGATGGATAATATTATCCCTCTTTAGAGTGAGATGAATGAGAAAAACAATGATAAATTTATAATTTAGATGAGAGGTATGGATAAAATAGAAGGGATTTGAAAGCTAATTATAATTTTATCCCACATTTTTATAGGATAAATATCTCTCAAAGAGAACACAACCTAAATTTATTTGGTAACAATGTATATCTAAATACAACACAAAACCAAAGATAAAAGATAGTTATCCAGATTCTTGAAACCGAATTTCTTAAGAAATTTCGAAAACTGTCCCATATAAAATACACAAATTTAAATTTTAAATTTAGTATGTTCTTCATAAATTTACATTTTTATTTTATTATTTTATACACATGACATAATAATATATAAAGCGACTCTCATATTATCTTCAGGCAAAATACAACATAGTCAAATAATATAGTGAAAGATAAATAGTAGCTACCAACATAACATTATATAAATTATAGTCATTTTTATTGTAAATTGTCATAAATACCCTTATAAATTAACCGACAGATTTTTCGTCTTTAACAATCTGAGTATGAATCTCATTTGTTATGTATGATTCATACTCTTCATACATATGTAGTAAATTTTATACAATACATGTATGAATGGTATGAATCACTAAAATCATATCATTCATACACAATATGTAAATATTATTTCTTTGAATCTTTTTGTTGGTGTGGTTTGATTTTTGATTTTGATCATTTGTTGTTGTTAGTGGTGTGGTTTCGATTTTGGTTGTGGAATAAATTTTGATGGTGATATTGGTGGTGGTGGAATTTCTTTAGTAGATGAATTTTTCGTTTTTTTAGCATGTTGAGTAAGAATCTCGCTTGCTAAGTATGATTCATATCATTCATATTTGTATAGTATTATTCATACACATCATGTATAGATGGTATGAATCATTAAAATCATATCATTCATACATATAAAACACGTAGGGGTGTAAACGAACAAAGCTGCTCTTGAACTATTCAGAGTTCGGCTCGAAAAAAACTCGTTCGAAATTCGTTCATTTTCTAAACAAGCCGAGCTCGAGCCTCAAATCGAGCTCGTTTAGATTTTTGAGACGAGCTCGAGCTTGTTGATGTTCAGCTTGCGAACATGTTCGGCTCGGTTCTAAACGAGCCGGTTGTTCGCGAACATGTTTGTTCATATGTTCACGAACGTGTTCGCGAACAGGTTCGCGAATATATTAGTGATATTATTGCTTATATAAAAATTTTACAATAATGTAATCAATGATAAATTACAAACTTTGTGTTTATTTATTATTAGCCTAAGTATAAAATTTGATAATAATAATCATAATTAAAAAATAAATTATAATATTATATAAATATACTAGTATAACTATGAGTAGAATTAGTATTATAAATGTAACATATTTTTAAAAAGTATTATAACAACATGATTTGTTGAGTAGTTTCAATCAAACTTTAATATATATTTTAATGTATATTAGAATACAATTTTATAAATTATTTAATTTACAATATAAAATAAGTTGCATAATTCATATCTAACATTTCACGTGTATATATCTAAGTTTCTAAGTTAATATTATATAAACAATACGGATATAACTATAAATATATAGTTACCATTATAAATGTAACATAAAAATATTTTAATGGAATTATATATTAAGTTATTTAAATCAAATATATTATAATGCAGATTCATAAACTTAATATGAATCAAAAAAAATATTCAAAATGCATTTGAAATATGATTCAAATAACCAAATAATTTAAAGTATACAAAACGAAATTGTGATATTCCGTTTTATATCAAACTTTAATATATATTTTAATGTATATTATAGAGTATTAAAAATGTATAAAATAAATAATTTATAATATAAAATAAATTAGATAACTACAACTACAAGTAGAGGTGTACACGAGCCGAGTCAAGCCGTATACTAATAGTAAGATCAAGCTTAATATCATACTTTAATACATGTACAAAAGAAATAATTTATAATAAATATAACTTTCCAACATAATTATATGTTTTTATGTATATTATATGTATAAAAGAAATATTACAAATATTGGATAAAACAAATAATTTATAATATGTATAAAATAAATTAAAGTATGTTTTACTGTGTCTCGAGCTCGACCCGAGCTTGAACTTGATCTTGAAATTAGAAAAAAATAAAAGGAGTCAAAATTCGAGTTCGAGCTCGGATAAACGAATATATATCGAGTCGAACTCGAACCAAACTTGAGCTCTATATAAAAATTACGAGCCGAGCTCGAGCTCAATTTAAAGCTCGAATGGAGTTTCGAGCCGAGCTCGAGCTTTCGGCTCGGCTCGTGTATATCCTTAATAATGCGGGGATACGACCGAAAGTGTTTAAAAGATATTTTTATCCTAAAAATTAAAAAATGGCTAAAATTTATGTATTTGGTGTTAGTGTTTATCTTTCTATAACTATTATCTATAACTAGATTGTTGCCCGTCGAAATTCGACGGGATTAATATTTTATAGAATTTATAAAGGTATTCAACATCATTTTATTTATTACTACTCCCTTCGTCCACCAAAATAGTTTACATTTTGCCATTTTGGGACGTCCATGAAAATAGTTTACATTTGAAACCTTCCATTTATAGTAAAGAGACTTCACCACTAACTACACACAATCCAATTTAAAACAATATATCAAGTGGGACTCAAACTCCACTAACTACACATTCCTATTAAAGTCAACATACATTATTAAAACCCGTGTCGGGTCAAAATATAAACTATTTTCATGGACGGATGGAGTATTTGTTATCATAGATACATGTATTACTTATTCATATACTAAATATGTATAGTAAAAGTCGTTAATTATGTAAATTTGCTTATCATAAACTTGCAAATTGTTCCAAAACTAATGAAAAATAAATTTACAACTTGATATATAATATATATATATATATCATAAATATTAAATTCTCGTAAACTTGTCTATTAGTAGACTCGTACTAACAACTTAATATTTTATTTTTTAATATATTTGAATTTAATTTATATACTCATATTCATTATAAAGTAAAATAAAAATGATTCTAATACTCATTAATATTAGAGGTGTTTAAAAGAATCGTAATCGGCGGTTTTGAAAACCGAAACGTGAAAGATTATTAAAATTCTGAATCGCAGCTGTATAAGAAACAGTTTGCTTTAAGTTTCGGTTTCAAATGTTCAGAATTATGAGCCAATTTTTCATTAATAATTTTTTTTCTATCACTATTTTTATTAATTATTATTCAAAAATTTACGTTATAATTTGTAAATTATTGTAAAAATATACTTTTTGTAAGACGAGTTTAAAAGAACCAACGATTTAGAATCGAAATTTGTAATGTCTTGTTGCTCGTCCTTATATCTCAATTAATCATTTATAATCATGTCATGCCCGTATAAAACTAAACTCAAATAAACTCATTTATTTATATGCACATATATATCCATAATTTGATTAAAAGCTAAATATATATGTTCGTGCTTGCTTCAAAAATTACACACACACACACACATATATATATGAATTTTATTGAGAGTGGAAAATGTATTTAAATTATTTATTTGTAACTACAATGCATACATTTACGTCAATGAGTTATTGATGTCATATAATATTAATCTAAAAGTTCTCACGATCTTGCGTGTTATCGAGTGTAAACAATTATCTAAATTCATGGTTTAACTATGGAATAACGATAAAAATGACTTGAATTGAATTCAATAATTGTTTGAGGGTTGTAAACAAATCGAATCGAACTAAATATAACAATATTCGATGTTGTTCGTGAAATTATTCTGACCATTCGATTTGTATTATATTTATTTTTTAATATTAAATAATGATTCGCACGTATTTGATTTGTTATGAGTATTCTTCTTCGATTTGTTATGAATATTGTAATTGAATATTTAATTTGTTTAATATAGTAAATAATAATATTTAAAATATTAAATTCAAATTTCGATCTCTTTCGTTAATATTCAATTTGATTCGAAATATCACTATAACAAAAATAAAAAATTAAGTTAAAATTTATTTTGTTAATATATAAAATAAGCTTTATATATGTTAATATATATATTTATATATTTATCTAAATAGTTATATGTTAATATATATATATATATATTTATATATTTTCATAAATATATATATATATATATGTTATTAATAATTTTAGTCGAATATTTACGATTAAATATCGAATCTAATATTTTTGGATTAAAGGTAAAAGAAAAATACATGTAAAGTATAATCAAATATATTTAAAATATCTACCCATTTATAGATAATTTAATATGTGGGTTATAATGAGACTCAATTTCATTATCTAATAATGATATACGACGAAAAATTATCAATTTAATTGAATTCTCAAATAGGCATCGAAATATATTAATTAAATATTTTTATATTAATGAAAATAATATTTAAATAAATAAGAAGATTATATACTATTTGATTGAATTCTCATTTTTTTTATTATTTATATTGAAAAATATATAAGGATTGTTATAATAATACAAATATATTATAATAGTCATATGTGATAAATTATAACATTTATTATTTTTTTTCAAATAATGTGAAATCTGGACATTTTTATACAATTTATAATTTTTTATTAGATTTGAAAATGTTAAGTATTTATTATATAAATTATTATTAAATAAGTTATCAATATATATATATCACTATATATATTATATTTATAAAAATTACATAAATATGGAGTAATATATAATAAAATATATGATATGCATAGAAATAAAAACATAACATAAATATCATATGCCTATAGAGGTGTTTACGGTTACGGTTCGGAACGAACGGTTCCGAGAATTTGAAACCGGAACCGAACCGTCGTTGCGGCGGTTCACAGTTCGGAACCGAACCGTGTAGGGCGGCTTCGGTTATGGTTCTAAACCGCCGGTTACGGTTTAGAACTGTCCAAAAAATTAATACTAATATATTTAAAAATTTTAAATATTTTATTTATTTTAATTACATACTTATGTTTATCATCATTTAATTTCATATCACGTAATTAACTTTGTAATGTAATAGTAGAATAACTACGTAAAAATTTATTTTAATTTAATATTAATTATATATAATACACATATAATGATATATTAATAAAAATGTAATAATAAAAAATTAAAAAAAGTTTTTATGTGTTATTATCTCATGAATACGTTAATTGAATAACACGTTAAACACAAATACATTGATGAAATAAAAAAATAATTAATTTATATAATTATAACAATATAAAATAAACACTAATTAATACGTATATAATATTAGGGTTTAATAAGGTTATCATCTAATTAAATTTTGTTTTATTTTATTATTAATGTATCCGTAAGTTTAATGTATCAATTATAAAAAAATAATTCTAAGAAATGACTATTTATAATATATTAAATAAATTGAATTTGATAAAAAAATAAAAAAAAAGATACGGTTCCAAATAGACGGTTACGGTTCCGAACCGCCGGTTCACGGTTCTGAATTTTTGTAACCGTAACCGAACCGTCGGGTACGGTTATGGTTCTTGAAACCACCGGTTACGGTTCGGTTCCGGTTCCTTTGAACACCTCTACATGCCTATATGAAAAATAAGAATATACTCCAATATGATATAAAGAAGTATAGAATATTCTTATTTATTTATATATATTGTTTTAATAAAAAATACGATTCTTAAATTTTTATTATCCACATTGAAAAATATATGTGGATTGTTTGAATAATAAGTTAATACTTGCTCGAACAAAAACTATCTATCTACTAATAGATAACTTAATATGCGGTTAATAATAATGCTCAATTTCATTATATGATAATGATATACGGCCGAAAAATCATCAATTTGATTGAATTATCAAATATGTATCAAAATATATCCATTGACTATTTTTTTATATTAATGAAAATGATACTTAAATATGAAATAATATACAATTAATATATAATATATAAAGAAATAAGAAAATTATACACTATTTTATTTTTATATATTATTATTTTAATAAAAAATACGATTCATTCAATTTTTATTATTTATATTCAAAAATATATGTGGATTTTTTTAATAATAATATAATTAAAAGTATGTTATAATAATCATATATAATAAATTATATATATTAAAAAAATATTTTCAAATAATGTGAGGTTTAAAATTTTTTATATAATTTATTTTTATTATATTTGAAAAACATATAATCTAATATAGAAATCTAGACATTTTCATATAATTTATTAATTTTCATTAGATTTTAAAAGAGTGTACATAATCTATATAAATTATTATTAAATTAGTTATCAAAATATAAATATCAAATTAATATATCACTATATATATTATATTTATTAAAATAATACTTAAATATGGAATAATATATAATATGATCTATGATATATATAGAAATAAAAACATAATATAAATGTATATGCTTATATGGAAATAAAAATTTATAATATTATATATGATTAATATATTGATAAAATTTCAAAAATCTAGAAAATAGGAAAAATTAAATGGGAGGCTGAGAGAGTTTCAAGGGCCGAGGTGGACAGCTTGAGCCGAACTTGTATTATATTATAGATTAAGTCTATTATCTTCTTCCTCTTTTACATTTACATTGATTCGTAATAAATCACAGTAGTGTAAGAATTGACCTTAAATGATTTTAGATAATTATCTTTTGTCGCACGACTTAAATTAAGCATGCGAAGCAAAACCAGAGCCGCCGTTGGAGCCGCCAGAGCTGCACCTCTGATTAATCAGAATACTCTTCCTCAATCCCAGTCCCAACAGTATAATATTCACCCTTCTTTTTTCTCTCTCGCCCCGATCGATGTTTTGTGTGCGCTTGTGAATTGAATACCAATGCAGTTGCTTTCAAGGCGAAATCCTCGCCGACTTCCTCAAATCAGTGCAGAGGTACGCAATCTAGTACGTTGTAACTTTGAATATACGGTGGTATTGCTCTATCGCTATCGTTAGTTGTTTTGTTTATTTTAAGCGCATTCGAATTCGATTACTGTTTGTTTAAGCAGGGAGATTAAAGCGGCGAGAGACGAAGCTCTATCTCTTAAGTTTTGGATTAAGGTAGTTGTAGTCAGTTTTGGATGCTTTGCAATTTTATTTTATTTTCTATTTCCAGTTGTGAAAGATAATCATTCGAATGGGAACATGTTTTTGGGGTTTATCAGCAACAATTTGCTTTTGGAATAAATGAAGTCACGCGTGGACTTCAGCAAATGCCTCCTCATCGCGGGGATGAAAAGTCTCAGAACGAGTTGTTTGGGGCAAATGTTGATGATAGTGAAGCCCGACATAGCTGCTTTCAGGTTGGTTGATCTATGCAACTCTGCATTGCTGATATAAGATAAATGTTTGTTTCCTATGCTGACTTTGATTTCGATTTATGTGGTTCATATCTAAGAGGGAGTGAGGGAGGGAGTAGTTGGAAAAGAATTGTTGGTTTCATGTTTGAGAACAGACTGCCTACATGTGTTTAGAGTATGCTTGTTGAATATTTTACTGCTACAGGTTTAGATGATACTTTTTGGCATTTTATAGTACTTGAGATAGCTTATCATTCATATTTCTATCCAAGCAAGACCCAAGCTTTAGGAGTTAGTAATGGCTCTTCTGCACATTCTTTCTGTTATTCACGTCTTTGTTGTCAATGAATGATTTGAGAATCCTTAATTATGAAATTGTTTTACAATCTATATCTGGATCTCATCTTTTCTACCTTGTAGTTTAGCTTGGTTTCTTTCTTGTGAATGTAGGCTATATTGTTAGCAGCAGATTGCAATCCCCAATCCTTGACAAAACATCTACCCATATTGGCTACCTCAAGAAATGTGCCACTTAAAAACATCGATCGCCATTGGAGTAAAGGTGAGTTGCTATTTGCGGCTGAGTACTTTCATCTCGTTGCTTCAAATCCTATTTTTTTTCTCTTTGAAACTGTCATTTTGTATTAATCTTGCAACACATGCAGGCTAAAGGAAATGCTATCAATAAACTAATAGAGCAATCCCTAGTCGAAAACAAGATCAACAGCATAGAAGATGAAGCATATGAAGAATTCCGTTGAGAGTGTCTCCCCTCCCTCATCAGCTGATATTGTTCTCTTGCGTGGTTGGTGCAGAAATACAGAAGGATTAGCTCATGCTGCTTTGCCATGGAAGCATAAAATCACTGAAGCTTAAATAGACTACCTAATTTCGATTGCTTTCCATTGCTTGGAGAAACTTTAGGAAACCCTAGTAATTACATTCAGTTTAAACTACTGATTTGAACCAAATTTTACTTTCCCACCATCAGTTGTACTGCATCATCATGTAATATGTTCAACTATGCTGTAAATTTTATTTCAATTAAGAATTGCTGAAACCTGCTTTCTTTTTCATAGTATTGGAGAAACCACTAGCAGAAAGAATATTTAGCATGAAATCAAGAACTTAAAATCAGAACTTGCCCAAGAGCTAGAAGAAGCTTGTGAATTCTACACAAACAAAGCAGAAGCCTTATCTTTCTCAGAAACATGAAAAGAATGCTATATGCTCCTTTACAGTACTTCAAACCTATCAATTATAAACATCTCAATCATATTAATGTATTAATGTAATGAAATAGGAAGATATAAGTGTGTTTTACCTGAAAGGGAGTATGAGAAGAGCCCGTCGTGTTTAGCTGGATGTGAGGAGGGGGTAATCTGCAGCCCGAGGCCTGGATGAGACGAGTGAGATCATCCAAACCTCAGGATGCAGATTACCCGATCCTCACCCAGAATTGTGCATCTGGTAAAGAGAGATTTCGTTTTATTTTCATGCAGATGAGTAGTTGATGGAGTCGTATGCATGGGGGAGAGGAATATATATAAGCCCCACATGAAATTCATCTGGGGCAGGGGCTGTGATTTGGTGCAAAGGAACTTATATTATAATAAGCAATGATAAGGTGCTGCGTGCCACCTTAATCATGGATGATTCTGTTCTCTCCTCGCCAATCATAACAAGGGGAACCTTTCCTTTATTCAGACACCGATATTCATCCTTGACTGCTTTCTTTCTTAACAACACACAAAAAAAAAAAACACACGATTTTCGAAGATTAATTTAACTGGTTAAGTAATCTGGAAGCTTATTTCCTTTTTCAAGTGTTATCAGCATCTTTCACTTAATCATCTTTTGCCTTATATATGGAAATTCAAGAATGTGTACATGTTGAAGTTAGCACGATGGTGTTTTATTCTTCTTGCTAGATTTTCATTGTTGCAAGCAATATTGCTTATACTATTGAAACAAAAACCAAAAAAAAAATACTAATGAAATGATATAGAATATGCCATGATCAAAAGATGAGCAAACTGCTGTTTCTGATCATCAAAGATTGGTTCTAAACATCTGCTTTTTCTTTGCCAGAATCAAAATGTTCACATAAATGCTTCCAACTATATCATGATGTACACACTTGTAATCATATGCCATCAAAATATTCGCAAAATTCACCATCTAACTGAAAAGATTTATGGAACTTGTTACGCCCAGATACAAATTGAGGCTTGTTGTGCATGATCACCATCACTTTATCAATCTTGAGCATCACAGCAAACTCTACGTCTCCATCTTTGCTTTAAGCACTAAAAAAGGACTTGTTTATCGAACATATTTTTGTCATCTTTTGAGGGCTAAAAGTTAATTGCAGAATCTGATGCAGATCAAACTTCATCAGTCCACACCAAATTGTAAGTTTCACATCACAACTATGGAACTAAAGACGATATGTGATTAGAAAATACATAAAACTTAGCTTTCCATAAAGGAATATGTGGAAGTTCATTCTACTTCCAAGAGGTAGAAATGATTTGCTGAAGCATGCAATGCTGGTCCACCAAAACAACATTCTTGTTGCAATTTGGACACTGTTTAAAGTAAGAAAAGGTGCTCAAAATCTTGAAGAATTATTAATCCAGAATCACGTGGGGAGTAAAAAAACAGAAAAAACAACAAAGCTTGGATCTGTTGGTTAATCAGAAAGACTTCTATTACACAACAAAGAAACAACAAAGCTTGCATGAATTTCACAGAAAGAAAAAGAACAATACTACCAAGAAAATGTCATAACTAAAATGATTTAACTCGACAGAAAGCAGAATAGCTCAAACTGAAATATTAGTGTACATATGAAAGTTGTAGCAAATTCGACTACTTACCTAAATCCTCAATAAGATGTGGCTGCCCTACTTTGGCTAAATCGAACATATATAAAAAGACTTTACAGTGTGACTATTCATAATCCTTGGTAGCAACATGTCCCAATATTGTTGATCCCGTTTGACTAAAACTGTGAGTGCTTTATTGACCTTTGGGGCCAAGAATAGTGGGACAGAGGGAGTAAAATTTACCACCGCAGATAAGAGTTCTCTCTCTACCTATTAGTGACATTCCTTACATTTTAAATCAAAACTGGCCCTCGCTGTTCCCCTAGGGACAAGGATTTACGAGGATGATAACCTAATTGAGAAGACTCCTACGTGGTGAGGCGTGCAAACTTTAACTGAAAGGCGCTTGTGCTAGAAGCTTCTTCAATGTTTCATATGTCATGAAAACAATGCCTACACCTGGAACAACCTTGTAATATTCAGGCAAAATCCCTCTATACACACCACGGAAGCCTTCAGAATGAATAATGTGCTTCAACGTTCCAAATATTCCAGTTTTATATACTCGGGCTCGACCAGCAACGCCTTCCAATTGCATTCTTCGTCTCACAAGGTCCAAAGGGAATGTCGCTACAGCCAAAAAGAGTATATGAAGTTAGTGTATTCATCGCTTTCCAATTTGGATCATGATGAGGGAGAATTGTTAATATCGCTGAATTATATCTAATGTGTCAAGTCAAGTCATACAATTTTCACCACGGAATATAATGTATTATAGTCAAAGCAATTAAATTATCTTGCATGCTAGCTATCTTCGACTAATAAGATAACTTAATCTGTATAAAAGCTCCCCACCTGTTGATGATGCAATGCCAGAAAGACTGCCACAAGCAAGGCTCACCAACATTGTAGAATCATCAGGCCTGGTCAAATATAAGTCTAGGTAAGCACACCTACATAGAAAAGAGGATGCCCAAACAATAGCAAGTGAAATTTTAGTTCTCCTCACCTGTGAGAGAGCCAGGAAGATCTTAAACTCTCGTAAACTGAAAAACTTATGGCTATACTGGGCCCGACTCCCTGCAGCCACAAACATAAAACTAAATCAATCAAATTATCTATACGGAGTTTGTATGCTTTAGAAACACTAGATGCAAATAAACTAAACAGAAAGGTACCAGTAATGTTGCTCCTAGCCCTTTGTAGAGGCCAAAGAAACCTTCATCTCTGCAGATGGTTTGAATCGTATGCCTAATGCCTTGATAATATATGGCGTTCCTCTACAATTTTCAAAAGAAAAAATAAAATTTAGCACTTATTTAATATTCCAAAAGATGGACATTACAAGGACAAATTTGCACTCCAGCCTTGGTTTATAATGCTTCCTCCGCTATCTCAAAGAAATGTAAGGATCTCAAAATGCATAGCATAAAAATCATTAAAAGGGATAAGATATATCCACTAAAAACTGTATTATTGGCAAATCAAGTTCTTAAAAAGAATCAAGTAAATTATTTGATAGTTATTTGGTATCTTAAGCAAAGTTGTGAATGTTTTCATTTCTATGATCTATTTACGTTTCTTCTCTCCCCTTCTATGCATCTGCTTCTTGTTCATAGTTTAACTATTGTGATAGGGGATTGTAAATGTAGTACATCACTCTGCATAGTTAGAATATAAACTTCTTTGAGCAAAACCATTTACTAACCCTGATGAAACATCTTGCAAATTCAAAACTCAGTGGCCTAGAGGTATTGACTAAATATAAAAAAGTCATGTCTCATTTCAGAAACGTAATATTTTTCACCTGCGCTGCAAGCCTTGTTCTGACCAGATCTAAAGGATATGTAGCAGAAGCAGCAGTCATTCCTGCCAAGCCACCACCAACAAAATGCACAAGAGCATCAGCATGTGAATGTTCTCCATTACCTTCAAGTCCAGGCATTGATCTTAAAATCTGAGGGGAGAAGTGAAAATACCATATGAAAAGATTTATTGTCAGCTCATGAACAAGCTTCAACCATTATATATATGATGCAACATGCACTCTTAAATGAATTTACTCACACTTTTGTACTTTTCATAAGTATAAAAGTTGACAGATGAATAAGGAAGCCGATGAGCTATCGTAACCAAATTCCCTTTCCAAAATGCCCTAAAACCTTCTTCATTAACTATTCGCAACGCCTCCCGCCATATACAAGGCTTACTTAATATAGCAACATCTGAATGCATGCCTTGCACCTGCCACGAGATTAGAAAAACAAATTGATAAGACAAGTGATAAGAAAATATGGGAAAAGGTAATCCGTAAGCATGTAGCACCCAAACAAACAAGCAAAACGGGATAATGTCACTACACCAATTTCAATACATAAACGCATAAAAGAAGAAAATATTCCTAAATCCCCAGCTTTTCATTTCATTTTCGGATTACCTAATTTCACATCTTATAAAAACTTGCAACCTTATTATGTTACAGAGAAACCATAAGCTTTAAAACGTGCCTGAATTTTATAATCGTGGTTAGAAAAGCTCCATCAACTATGTAAAAGAAGGCCATGGAAACAGCAATAGTTTTTAAATTTTTTCAATGATAATATACCTAAACAGTGATGAGATTTTTCTCATGAGAGTCTTTTATTATTTCAAAACTCTTGATCTTTAGCTACATCTAAACAGATTGGAGGACTACGGTAACATGTCATTGAGTAACGTGCTAACTAAATTTCTTCTCACTTTTTTTTCTGGTTCCAAATAGAGCATCAAAACATAATAAACAGACAGTACGAGCTCCAAAATCATATAATTAACCTGGAACAAAATGGTGAGCCGCGATAGAGGAGCAGTGCAGGTTTTGCTGAAAGCTCCGGCAATGCCTCCTGCAAGGAGCTGTGGCACAGTGCCAATCTGGGTCATCTGAGGTTGCTGCGGCCGCGATTGGTGGCGTAGAAACTTCCTCGCGGCGGAGCCACCATCCACCCCAACTCTAGCTTCCATTAATTCCAACAAAAGTGAACAAAATATAGCTATTAATTCACTATTCGTCGCGGAGATTTCTCTAATTTATGAGAATGGCGTCAAATATTTAGAAAACCCTGAGGAAAAGCCCTAGTTAAGAGGACTAAATTTGAATTTAAAAATAACCCTAAATAGATAAAAAAAAATAATAAGTTAATCTAATATATATTAATTATAATTAAATTTATAAAATATTTTAAAATCCTAATTAATGCTCTAATAAAAAAATATGTACTTAATATACCATATATCTTATCTAAAAAGATAAAATTAAAATAATCCAAAAAAAAGGATAATTTTAATTAATTTCATCCCTATATGATAAAATAACCCACAGGTTCGACTACTCAACCTTAATGGGGCGGATATAGGGAAAGAAAATTAGGGACAGATGCAGATATGGGTATATATATTTGTACCCGAATCGGGTACGAGCATATATACCCTCTCCCCGATAAATTTATATAATATATATTTTTTAATATAATTATATATATATATAATTTTATAAATTTTTATAAGAATAAAATAATGTATATGAAAAGAGTTTTCAACTTTTGAATTTTTTTATATATAATTATTTTATTATTCTAGCTAGTAATTATTTTTTTTTAAATATATTTTTATATTTAAAAAATATTAGTTAATGGGTATCCGGTGGGTACCTTTTCCTCCCTGAGCAATCCCTGCCCCGTACCCACTCCAATTTAAATGGATATGAAGATAGATATGGGGTTAATTTTTTAAACGGGTACGAAAACGGGAAAACAATACCGGCTCCGTTGTCATTCCTAATCTCAACCTACGTAAACACCCCAATATTACTTTGATTTGAATACTTTTGGCGTGGTTTTTACTTATTGTGGAAAAACGTTATGGAAATTTCAAGCACGTTATGGAAATTTCCAACACGTTTTACTATTTCCGGTCAAATATCGAAAGGAGCGATTTTGACTACGAGACGATATTTGGGCTGTGCTTCTATTTAAAGAATCTGGGCCTAAATACCTCATTGGTTAAGCGTAAGTCGATCCTTCGGGCCCAAACAAAATATATTATTCTTCTACACAGGCATTATTCTACAATATAAAGTTTATCATTTTAATTATTTATTTATTAAAAAAATTATTATAATTATATGCACTAATCTTTAATACGTACTCTATTAATTATCTAAACTGTACGTCGTTCATTCTTTGAATGGAGAATCATCATCACTCATTTATTTCTGCTATATCTGCAACTGCTATTTGGATTAGTAATTTAGTTGTTTTGGTGCGTACGAGAGATGTAATTTAGAAAGGTGCATTGTTATAGGTAAACAATATTAAAAGATAATAGTAATAATTAAATGGTAAAAGGGGAAAGAATGCTTTTAAAAATCCATTATTACGACATTCGGAAAGTGTTAAGTATTAAAATATAGTTTGGGAAAGATAGGTTCCAATGATTGATGTGTTAGTTGTAGTGTTAGAAGTAGTTTAATTAATGAGTAGGGAAAGTAGTACTAGCAGAAACTGGTTAGCACATAGGGTTAGCCTATTATTGGTAATAAACAACTCTGAACACTACTACTCGTCCTGTTAATTACCATCACCCACAATAATAAATTGAAGATGGAAAGACGGAATTACCCTTACTACTCATTATAGAACAAACACAAAATTAATCTTTTTCTCTGTTAGTGGGCACAAGACAATAGTTATAAACTCGATTAGGTTAGAAAGAAGACGAGGGAAGGTATGAGATGCGATTAAATTGATTAATAGTAATCCTAATAGAATAGGCTAACAAGAAGAGAGTTGTTTGTCTATTTGTTCACCTTAAATGGGTTATAAAGAATTCATGGAGATTAAAAAAGTGAAATATTGTATTAAAAAAAAGTAAAACCGATATATTTAAAGGTAAAATTTTTTTCCAAACCATTTAAAATCCTTAACGGGAGCAAGGGTAGTATAACATTACGAGGCTATTATGAAGTGCATGGGTGCCTAATCCTATAAGTAGTAGGTCAGTGTCTATTTTCTGAGGGGTAGGCTTTGCTGACAAATATTGGGGCGCACTTTTATAATGAATCCAAGTCCATTATTATTTCCCAAATACTACTTCATTCCATTTCATTTCCACAAAAACACCTGCAACTTGCAACGACAAAACCAAGGAAACTAACTACCAAACCTCTTAAGTAAATTCCATTATTAAACTTTTACTTATAAATTTAGCACAGGAATGGATCTCCTTAATTTAAAATGGATCCATCCCACTCTTTTAGTGCCAAACATGCAATTGCGTTGGCAATTAATATAAATCACTTGTTACCAATTTTGATACCGCAATCAATGTATTTGCTCATGAATTTCAACAACTAGATCTAGGAAAATTATTCCATACCTAAATATTCAATGTGATCTAGATTTAAAAACAGAACAGATATATTGAATTGAATACTAAAGTGTGTCAAACATAAATTATCATAACGTCTTCATTTCTTTTTTCCTTTTTCTTTGATCAACTAATGTCATTTAACGACTTAATTAATATTTACATTAATTATAAAGTATCCAAATTTTCAAGATTATTACAATTGATTTAAGGAAAAAGAAAAACAGAAGAAAGTAGGAAAAAAGAAGAGTGATGATTGATTGGTTAAGTAAAGTGAGTATTAGTAAAAGGGAAAGATAGAGAGATAGAGAAGTGAAGTGAATAGGACAGGATTATGGTGACGGAACGACGCCAAATTCGGGGGGTTTTTGTTTTTCACAGCCAAAATTCAGATATACAAATCCCAAGCAAAAGATTTATGCTGACGTTTTTCACTGCCACACACACTGATCACTGAACAAGCTGTCCATTACTTTAAATTTCATATTATTATTTAAATACTGTAAATTTATTATTAATTACAAATACGGCAATTGAATAGTATTAAAACTCATCGTATGTACCTAGTACAACAAGCGAATCAAATTTTTGATCTAACTATTTTGGTTCGATTTGATAAAAGTTGGTTCGAAATTTGTTTGTTTATTAAACAAATTGAATTTGAACCTCGAATTGAGTTTGAAATAATTTTTAAGCCGAATTCGAGCTTAATAATTTTCGGCTCGAAAAGTTCACGAACTTTGTTAACGAACCAAACTTTAAATAGTTCGCGAACTTTACTAACGAGTTTGTTCACGAATTCTAAAAACGAGTCAAACTTTGAATAGTTTGTAAACTATTTCGCGAACTTGTCAAATTATTATTAAAAATATATTAACTCAAATAATTTAAACAAGCTTTTTAACGAGCTCGAATATTTAACAAACTCGAACCAAATTCGAGCTCGAGTTCGAATTCACTATTAAATCAAATAATATATGAGTCGTACTTGAGCTCGATTTTTATTTACCGAACCGAACTCGAGCCTTCAAATTTTCAAACGAACTGAACTCGAGTATGACAGTATTCGATTTAATTCGATTCGATTACACCCCAATATCAACTCAACATGTATATAGACATATAAAGTGTGAGAGAGATGGAGAGACTCATAATAGAGAGATGAATAACGTCAGGTGACGACGAGACGATCCAAAGCATTTATAAGTATATATGTATGTATGAATACCCAGTGCCCAGTGGTTCCAGCTAGTTAACTAAATGGTCTCGGTAACTTAATTGTATTTGTTGGCATGTGTAGTAGGACCAGTAAATAAATGTTGCTATTTAGCTCCCTCCCATTTAATTAGATCCACTTTAAATAAAATTATGCGAGTTTTTTGATCAAAATAAGTTTAATTAAGTGAGACAAAAGAAATATAATATATACTTATATAGTATCATATTATTTGTTAAATTTTATATTAAGGTCTATCTATATTGGTTTGAGAATTGAAGTAAATTAAAGGCAACTCTTTGAAGTCACTCCAAAAAAATATATATATAGTCGGGTAACTGGAAATAAGTTATAACAGGCTATAATGGATCGATGTTGCAACTTGCAATACCATCCCCGAAATGGCAAGATATGTGTTAATATGTTCCGTTTGTTTCTTAAAGAAAGTTTAAAATTGACATAAATATAAATTTGTATGTAAAATATTCTAAAATCATATTGGTATAGTGACGATTTAATTTGATAAAAAAAATTGTAATATATTTAATGACGTGTTATATATTTATATTCTATTAATCTCAATATTCTTTGCTTTTTTATTTTCAAATGCAGACAAATGAACACTACAAATGGAGAACTAGACAAATGAGCACTTATTAAACTTTTGCTCAATATAAGAAATGATCATCAATATTGGTATGAAGAAAGTAATATTCATATTATATAAGTCGTAATTATTATATTCATCAAATCATTATGCTATTGTATAAATATAATTTTACAGTATTATATGTATAGTATAGTATTTTTGTCAAAATAATAAATTTATATATTGTAAAATTATCGCTCTTGAAATAAAATACATTCCTAAGCGCTGCGGGTCCCGTGATATGCAACATCCATACTAGCTAAATGGTAGTGAACAACGTCATAAAATGAAGTTAGGATGTCACGTTGCAGCGAATGAAGAATATTGATATATTGAACTATTATTTCTTTTGAAAATATAGATTTAATTAGAATACATTGCTACGAAAGTATATATATAGTAGTATAGTAAGTATTTAGCTATATAATATAAAAGAAAAATGAAACAGTGTAATAATTTCGAATTGTCATGAAGTATGTACCAAGTATATACTCACTTCATCCCAACTAACTTGAGTCGTATTTCTTTTCGGGCATTTCCAACTAGCTTGAGTTATTTTCTTTTTAGAACATCTTTATTACACACACAAATTTAAATAATATATATTTATATCATCACTTTATACTTTAAAATACACTCATCATACTATTTAACTCATTAATTCACGTGCTGAAAAGAAGTGCCCCAAGCTAGTTGGGATAGATGGAGTATATAGTTTTATGGAGTATATAATATTTCTCCGTGCACCATCTTTCTTCCCACTTTGTCATTTTGGTCCGTCTACCAAATTTATTCTCACTTTTATTTCTATTTTTGGCAACCCATTCTTCACCCACAACACATCAAGGTGAGTCTGATTCTTCACTCACTACACACTACACATCATTGTTAATATGAATCTCATTTTCCATTCAGTACATTTTATCTTTTACCAACCAAAGTCAAATCATTTTAATAAAATACGTGTCGGGTCAAAGTGAAAAGAAAATTCGTGGAAGGAGTAAAGTATAATTTATGAAAAAGGTGTAGATTGAATGTATTGGGTGATATGAGCAGTTATTGATAGAGAGGTATTAGCAAATAGCAAGCGAGCCTACAACAGCTGGAATAGTTAATTATATTTGCAAAATGTAGGCCCATGTCAATAAATAAAAAAGTGATGTGATATCACAAATGCATTAGTCTCCGCTTAATCACGTGCATTACCTATTAATTGCGAGCTTATCTAGTGCTACAAAAGTCACTTGTCTTTGCAAAACAAGAAAGAAATTAGCTCCAATCACTTTTGACGAAGTTGCACTATGAAAAACTAATTTAAATTCAAATTGTGTATTTATCAGCTTTGGATATTGCTTAATGAAATTCTTTTCCTTTAATTGAAAGTTAATTAAACAAATAAATTAACAGCAAATGTTTTTATTTTATTAATTTTGAGCTCTAAATGGTACAATTTCCTATTACGGAGTAGTATCAAATAGGTACTTGCTGATTTAAAATTGTAAGTTTCTGTATCAAATTGTGAATTGCATGTCTTTCAAATTACAAATCAACAAGTCCTATCATTACCACAATAGTACAATATAGAATTTTCATTGTCTAAACTGTTTTGATATACTTATATATAGATATATGAAAAGGACTGTTTCTCTTACACAGATGCACACATTTATGTACAGCACCATGTAACTATGCTCTTGAAGTTATTTAATTTGCCAAATGAAAACTCTACTTCTTAATTCATCTGTCTCATTTCATAATTTGCCATTCTCTCCTCATATATGTTACTCCATGTGACGAATCCAGAATTAAAATTTTTGAGGATGTTAAAAATAATTATATAAACTAATGTTGGCGTTTGACTGAGAAATGAGGAGCAGAGGGAGACGAGGCTGGCATAAACGACTTTGATTTGCAGACGGAGAAGGAACGACAACTGCAATCTTGAAGCGACTGATCAAGAGAGAGAAACTATAGCCGAGATAGAGAAAGATGACGAACGGCATAGTGGCACAGTAATAACAATGATTGATATCGGAGAGCCGATAAATCAAAAGTAGAAGGAGAAAAATGTTAATTTAGAGATTTAAATTGAATAAAATTATAGTAAGAAAATAATAAAACTATCGTGATGAAGAGAAAAGGCGAAGACAATGAGTGAAACTCAATATAACTATGTTGGCTTTCTGGTAGGTGTAATAAAATTTTAAAGTTAACTTTATAGGTTGTTTAACATATTTCTATTATAAGATGAAACAACTCATTTTAATTGGAAGGATCCATAAAAAATACATCTCATCTTAATTGAATAAGAGTGCATGATATTAAATTATTTATAATAAGAGTTATTTATGAAATATGCCCTCTTCTATAACATATAAATGAGAAGTGCCCTCTTTTGTAAAAATCTATGAAAAATGCCCAAAAAGACTATTTTGCCCATGATTAAAATGCTTAAATTAAGGACAAATTTCTCTATTACATATATGGTTAATTATAATTAGTATTTCAAAATGATTTCAATTAGTAAGATGCTCAAAATAATTTAAGAGGGTAATAAAAAATTAAAAATTCGGAAGGTTTTCATTTTATATCAAAATCTGGTCGATGAATAGTGACCGGGTTTTGATGAATAGTGACCGGGTTTTGAAATAGTGACCGGATTTTGACGACCGGATTTTTGGTTTTTACAACCGGATTTTTATAAACATATTTGAGCATATTACTTATTGAAATTAGAACATGTTGATCATTTATTTGCATGTTTTAAGTTAAATCTTGGCATTATAAAGAGTGCTTCGAAAATGGTATCAGAGCCATAGGTTTATTAAGGAATTATATTTATTTATTGCATTTAATTATTTCCTAACGGAGGAGACTCCAAGAGAAAATATGGATCCGGACGCTTGTCCGAGATGCTTTAGTTACAGGAATTTTCTCCAAATATTGGAGATTATGGACAGACAACACCAAGAGAAATATCTCTTTTGGTCCAACAAGTTAGATGAAGGGACTCACGGTTCTTTATCTACCACCGAGAAATCGAGTATCCTCTCCATGATGAGTAGATACCAAGATCTACAGGTGGCAAACCTCTTACTTCAAGGAGAGATACACCAACAAATGGAAATGGGACATTCAACTCATTTCTAATGAGTCAAGACAGGAGGGAGTTTACTCCAGTCTTCCGAGAAATCGACCCCGATATATCAAAATTCTCCGTCGATTTAAGGGAGATCCAGAAGACGGTACAAAATTATGGCAACCGCCTAATTAATGTACCCCAGGAGATAAAAAGAATATCAAGTCAACAAGATGAGATCCTAACCATCTTGCAAGATATTCAGAGTAGAGTTGGCCAATTGGAGAACAGATCTCTTCCCGAAAGAAGGAACCGGATGCTATTCCCCGAAGGGCCAAAATATCCTCAACCCGTGAAGGATAAAGGAAAAGATCCTCAAGTGGAAAGATATGTACGATTATTTCAAGGTGAAAAATCATGAGTGACCTTGAAAGAATCGGACTTGAAGATCTACAAGAATTAGCAGAATCTTTTGCTAATATGAAGGTGGTTGATCTCAAGATGAACCAACACCAGGTGGCGCACATCAGGGAGGGAAACGCTGCTGTACCATTAAATCAGCAAGTACCACCACCACCTGAAGAAGTCATGAGAGAAGCTCGTGATTTCCATGCTGGACCATCATATACTGCGACGGTACCAGACGAAGCCATACTGATGGAGAGAACCAGAAGGAGACGACAACCCCGAATCCAAGATTCACCGGTTGGAAAGGCTACCCTGGATCCCATCCATCCATACGGCGTAATGCTTGATCTTGATGAAGTTAGTTTCAAAGATCGAGAAGCAGTGATCGACGAGTGGGGAGGAGCAATGCGGATTGCAGCAGCTACTCTCGACGTCAACAAAGAAGGATTGGTTAAGATTCTTGAAACCAGTCTCGCAGGCGTAGTAAAAATCGCCTGGGAAGGATTACACCTCGAAGTTAGAAATCAATGCTTCGAGGTGGAATCTTACTCGGAGATTATCCGAAGAATGAGTGTCCTCTTCAAAGACCATTTCATCGGAGAAGGATATTACGAGGGATTCGATAGAGAGAAAAGAAGAAAGTATTTATTGGCGTTGTATAATCTAAGACTTACAGTCTTGGATCCAAAGGCGCTAAATAAATTTCTTCAGCTCTTTACGATCTACCAGCATCAGTCAAAAGCTGATGAGACGATTGCGAAGGAAATTTTCTTCTTAAAATTTCCGAGCCCATGGAAGGAGATGATGATAAAAGATTATATCCCCAAGGGCAGTGACAGCATAGCCAAGAGGATGTCTTATGTACATCAAAAGCTTTCAGAGTGGTGTCAACAAGCCACTGCTCAGAAAAACCTGAAGAAGCTGCGAAGAATCAACAAAGCAGCTCATCTAAACTGTGAAGATAATGATCTTCCAGTGGTTATTGGAGGCGAACCATCAATAACAAAAAGACGAAAGAATAGGTACCAACCCTATTCCAAAGAAAGAAATCCAAGAGGAAGATCTTGGAGGCCAAGGACGATGTGGTCTAGACAGAAGGCTAGATCATACAAAACCGGACAAAGAAGCGGACCAGCCAGAAGCAGGGGTTCGTTCCAAGGATCCAGTTCAAGAACTCCAGCAAAGAAAACTTTTAGAAAAGCTCATACCAGAGCCAGTGAAAGTTTTAAAGATTGTAATTGCTGGACCTGTGGAGCCAAGGGGCATATTTCAACAAATTGCCCAGATAACGAGCAGAGAGGCATGCGAAGGTTCGAGTCTACTCCGGACATCGAAGATGCCATATACTACCAAGAATTGGTTCAAGTATACCAATTTGAAGATATACCCTCAGACGAGAGTATATATGAGCAAGAAGAGATTCTTAGCAGGGATGGAGATTCTGATGGATCTACAGAATCTTCAGACTGAAGCTGAGTCTTGTCATCAGGAGAAAGAGGATCGAACTGGATTTTCCAGTCGAACGATGATCTCGCCAAACCTGATCGACAAAATCATGAAGAAAACCTTGAACATTCAGAAGTATCAAGGTTTTAATGCCAGCAACCTAGACGAAGTTCTAAGGAATTTCAGTTTAGGAAGAAGGAAACATCATATCGTCTACGGAATCACTAGACGAGAGATGTCGCTTCCGATCGAGTTTACGGGGAATCAAGTGGAGATGCAATTGATTCCAGCAAGCGACATACGTGAGGATTTGGAGAAACTTAAACCAGAAATTGCCGAAAAGATGAGATGGATTCATATCGGGGCAATTCAACTGGTTCTCAAATCCACGATGTTCACAGGAATTGATGCTCCAATCGACATAGCCATATGTGATAGGAGAATCAGAAACCTACAAGATTCGGTGATGGGAACCATCACGGGGAATCTTTGTGCAGGCCAAGTTGTTGGGATTGTATATCCTAAGATTGCATACAATCTCAACGACTCGGGTTTCAGTAAAGCTCTGACGCTATATCAGGACTTCAAAAGGAAGGAGTTATTGGATGAGGGAAATACACCTTATTCGATAACATATCAGATTTCGTATGCACTTTCCAACTCCCATCATACGGAGTTATTCTTGGGAAAGCCTTTTATCGAAATACCTGATATCTTCAAGAAGGTGACTACAGCAATTGGTCCTGATAGAATGGAGATTCCACAAAGGAGGGAGGTCAACATTCGAATTCAAGAGAAGCCAGTCATAAGACATGATCAAAGTCTTAAGATAAGCTCAGGAAGACTATCTTTCCAAGGAGATAGAATTATATCTCAACCCTTTGGGAGGAAACTAATCCAAGAAAGTCAGCCCCAATTCCCAGGGAATTCTCAAGTTTCAGTCAATCTGAAATGCCCAGAGGGATGGAGAGGGATGACAACCAGATTTGATGCTACAAGATGGGAAAATAACTTTCCATGTAGTGTCTTATATTATCTCCAGCAGCCGGAGGTTAACCATTACAATGGAACCCTGGACCTAGGGGGTTTTATGGTAGAGGTTAAAGGCAGAGCAGGACGAGAAGATGTTCTGATTCTAGGGCGGGATTTTTTGGAAAGATTCAAGCCTTGGAAACCGATGGACCAAGGGATGATGATTACGATAGAAGAAAGACGACTCCTAATCGTATGACAAGCCCTTTCTCGATATACATTCCAGTAGGAGTGTTATATGAAAAATATAAGGCAGAGTACTTCTCGGCCTATATTGATTCAGGTGCAGGCATATGCACAGCAAGAAGGGGAATTTTCCCAGCAGAAGTTGATGATACTTTACCTCAAATTGCTGGCAGAGATTTCTCTAAAAGGATTTTACTCTTATCCAAAGGAGTAAAGAAGTGGAAATACTAATTGGAGGCGCGGGGCAAACACCTTGGTATAAGGTTAAGACTCCACCAATTTATTTCCATGATACGGGAGCTGATGTTCTGTTAGGAAACAATTTCCTACAGATGTTCAAGAGATACACGCAGGACAATGAGCGAAGAAGATTAGTGTTCACAACTAATTGTGAGCATAAAATCATGGTTCAGAGGCTAAGGAAGGCGTTTAATCGCCAGATACCATTCACTTTTCGCAGCAAGCGTGGTGATATGAAAGATGAAGGAAAACTTCGTCAACCAAAGATGAAGGATCAAAGGAGGTTCAGCGAAGCAGTGCTTAGCTGTATCCGGGAGGTTGATCTTGAAGATGAGGAAATACATCTCCTCAAGGCAGCTTTAATTCCTAACAAAGAAATTAAGGCTGAAATGCAGGTGTCCCTTGCAGATGTTAAAAGGAAAATCTCCAGATGTTACAATGAGAATCCTTTGGCCTGGTGGGACAAGAACCAACTCAAAGCAAACTTAAAGGTGAAGCCGGAAAGGGTGCATGAGTTCGTAAGATTCAGACCTATCCTGATGAACTTGATTGATCAGAAGGATATGAGAATTATTATCAAGGAACATCTTGATATGAAGTTGATCGAGCCTGCTAGTTCACCTTACAGTAGCCCTGGGTTTCTGGTAAGGAATCATGGTGAGATCAAGCGAGGTAAACCTAGACTTGTCATTAATTACAAAGGGATTAATGATATTCTAGAGTTTGATGGATATTTTATTCCAAGTAGAGATCATCTTATTAACTGCATACGCAATGCTAAGGTCTTCTCAAAGTTTGATTGCAAGTCAGGTTTCTACCAGATTCGCATGGAGGAAGAAAGCAAAAAACTTACAGCTTTCTCAACACCACAGGGGCATTTCGGTTGGAACGTAATGCCAATGGGGTTAGCTAATGCTCCCCAGATTTTCCAGAGAAAGATGGATAATCTTTTTAAAGATTATTTCTCTTTTATGTTTGTCTATATTGATGATATACTTATAACATCAAAAGATATGGATGAACATATCAAACATCTTGATTTATTTGCAGATGTTTGTTATAAAGAAGGATTAGTGCTTTCAGAGAAGAAGGCAGTAATTGCGACCCAAAAAATGGAGTTTTTGGGGATAGAGATCGATGAGTCTGGAATAACTTTGCAAGATCATATTGTGCAGAAGGTCCAGGATTTTCCAGAAACATTAAAAGAGAAGAAACAACTTCAGAGTTTTCTGGGAGTTGTTAATTTCGCAGGAATGTTTATCAAAGATCTTGCGAAACACAGGAAGGTCTTTAGTAATCTACTAAAGAAAGATGTTCCATTTATATGGACGGAAGAGCATAAACAGGGAATGAAAAAGCTAAAGGGGGAATGTAAAAATCTCCCAAAGCTTTCTATTCCACAGGATGAGGATGATCTGGTCCTCTATACAGATGCGAGTGATCATTGGTGGGCAGCAGTCCTCATGAAGATCACTCCTTATGGAGAAGAACCTTGCAGATATTGTAGTGGTTTATTCTCAGAAAATGAAGCCATTAGATGGCATATCAACGAGAAGGAATTCTTTGCAGTAGTAAAGGCTTTTAAAAAATGGCCTTTATTTTTATTAGCAAAGAAATTTACTTTAAAAGTTGATAATACACAGGTTAAAGCTTTCCTAAGAAATAACATAGCATCAAAACCTGAAAATGCTAGGTTACTTAGATGGCAAGCTTTATGTCAATATTATATTTATGATATTGTCGTGTTAAAATCTCATGAAAATATTCTTGCAGATTTTTTGACAAGAGATGGAGCCAGCTGAGGTTAGATCCATCATGCTAGCCCAAAAGCATCTCCGAGAAAATTTGGAAATGCTTTTGGAAGAATGGGACGAGTGCGTTCTCCATGCCGATCAAATGGGGAAGATGCAAGCTACCGATAAGACGAAAGTCTCTGGTAGGATACGAGCCAGTATGTTGACCAGTACTCAGTTATGGTCGGCATTGGAAAAGCCAATCCTGCGGGCTTCCAGAAAACCTCTGGATATAGCAGAGTTTCGTGTTCCGGCACCTAAACCGGCAGATGGGGATTCAAATACCCCTCTGGCAAGTTCTAAGTCAGTGGAGTCTGAACCACTGGCCCAAGAAAATGATGATGCTAAGACTTCACCGTCTGAACCATCATGTCAACCTTCCACCTCTGGGGTAAAAGAGGGAGAGATTAGCCTCAGGCCTATGACAGGCAAATCTGAGTCTAATACTAATTTGATTATTTTCTCTTCTGCTGAACAGGCTTATCAAGCGAGCTGGGAGAAATTACTCACAAGAGCAGGTATTAATCCTAGTAATACCAGGATAGATGGCTCGGGGAAATATCCAAGGGTATGGATGCTGCCCGGATCAAAACCCCAAGATGTCAAGCAGTGGTATGAATTTGGGGCCCTTGCCTCAGTTTATACTACGTCCCCAGCGTTTCCTGAACTTAAAGGTCTACCCCGATGGATCCAGGAAGCGGTTTATGATACCTGGGCAAACAACGAACAACTTTGCCGAGGTGATACATTGGAGCTGTATTTCATAAGTGCAGCCCCAGAACCTGCAGGAAAGGGGAATCATGAAGCCTTCCATTACATAAGGCTACGAAGACCCCGAATGGATGCCTTCAACCAAATCAAGGCACCAACTAGTGAAATTCCAATGATCGCCGCAATCTCAGATGATCAAATAACAACAAGGCGAGCATGGGGATTATGGGTCTGTCTTACAGAGATGGACAAAGTCAAGTTTCCATTCAAGTTCTTTCAGAACTCAGCGAATGGATCATTCCTGTTAAATACTATGACAGGGAAGACAACCAAGTTTGCAGAAGAGGCTTTTGAGAGAAAAAGAACTCTTCTGTGGGAAAACAAGATGGCGATGAGTAAAGAGACCCATCGCAAGTTCTGCAATATGGCTCATGTTGGCCATTGGGCGTCCAGGATATGTTCAGATTGTCCAGCCCAACGTGAACCTGAGTTCGGAAAAGGCTTCTTACCTAAACCAGATAAGAAGAAGTTTCGAGCCAACGAGTATGAGGAGATGAAGACTCCTCCAAAAGGAAAGGCTCCAAGGGGCCCTCCAAAAAAGACAGATGGCCGACAGAAATAAAGAGGTCATGTGAGGATAAAGCAGAAGATGCTTTCGGTAAAAGAAAGCATCTGATAAAGCAGAACTCACCAAAAAGAAAACGACAATGGTGGGTGGAAGAAAAGGACGTTCCACCATAAAAAGAATCGTCGGTGGAATAAAAGTTAAAAGATGGACCACTAATTCAAAGAAGGGGTCCAGCCACTAAGAGATGTTTGTGTCGGCAGCATTATCCGGACCCAGCTTCACGTGAAGAAGCATTATTGACGGATAAAGCATCCGAGGCAATTATTGAAGGAAGGAGGAGTCTTCCAACCTCCTATATAAACAAGCCATTGGGGAGAGTAGAAGGCATCGAAAATTCTCCTACTTCTCTCCAACAATAAACATTGTAATCTTTCCTCTTTCTAGTTTATGATAGTAGTTCTCGCTACCATAGGTAGCTAAACAAGTTAGTCTCCTCCCTAAAGGAGATCTAATTAGTATGTAATATATATTTATAATTCCTTAATAAGATTTGGGCTTTTGTTCATCATCTTCTAGATTTATATTTTCCTTATTTTTACCAACATATATACTTATACGCCCCGGGTAGGAAACGAACGAGGGCTGTGCTGGGAGCTGTTGAAGGAGTCTGCGTCTGGAATCCATAAGGTGCTCCTGGTGGTTGGACGAGGTCCCTAAAACTTCCGGTGGATAAGACCCGACAGCTTATCGGTCAAAGAAGGTATAAACAGTTGGTATTAATATTGAATTTATACGGAAGCATGATGGGCCTGATTGAAATGCATGATTTATACTATTTGAAGTATTAATTTGTTTTAACTATATGGTTATGGAGAAATTTTGTTAAGAAAGGGTATTATGGTCCAAAACACATAATTTGGGTACTTTTGATAGAGTTTTACAAAATAGGATAGTTTTCAATTTTAGTTACAAAAGAGGGTATTCTTCATATATAGCCCTTATAATAATATATAATTTACAATATTATTTTCAAAAAATAAAGTTATCCGTAATAAAATATAAGAGTAACCACTTTTTTTATGGTAACAATATTTTATATATTGTATATTAATTTAAAAAAATGCATATAATGAAATAAGACGAATTGCATATATTAATATAAAACCACTCCATCCATCAGGCTTATTTAAATGTATTTTTTAACTATCTCATTTATCTAAACATATTTTATTATTTAACAATTTTTAAGTATAACCTGTTTTTTTTAAGATCATAAAAATCAAATATTAATATGCGTATTAAAAAATAAATATATCTAAATAAACAGAACAAAAGTATAATTGACAACAAAGAAAATCACTTATAAGTTATGTTAGTAAAGAAAATATTAGATGAAGCCAAGGAGGCATGACAAATTCAAGAAGAATAAGTCATGGTTGGAGTCACCCTAACATCTTATCAAATTAATGTGTTTGCATATGTGTAGTCAGTAGTCACTATGAATACAAAATAATTAGGTACAATTCATTTGTTTACATCTCAATTTTGAACCTTATTTAATCAATATAATGAACACCTTTCTAAATGTTGTTACAAGGTAATATGTCAGTCGCTTTTTCTTAATTAAACTCACCTACAATCGATTATTATGTACTACCATCTTTCAATATTTACACAATACCCCCAATTTAGTTAATTAAACAAGTGAAGTTATAAAAGTGCACCTAAAAACGGTTCTGATAATTGGATTAAAGAAAGAGGGATGGTGATGGCGAATTATAAAAAATATACATGGCGTATCCGTGTGTTTTACTTAGTAGTAGTGAGATTAATGTCTAAAGTAATAGGTCTCGAGTTCGAGTACTTTGGCCATGTAATTTAAAGTTAATATAATCCAATTTTTATTTTTTTTATAAAAAAATATTTATTAAATAGGGGCAAGAAAATGAGAGATGAGAAGCTTTGAATTCAATCAATCATATCACTCACTCACTCATTCTTTAATAAAACATCGTAAGAAGTGATACACTATAAAAAGCAACTGTTTGGCGGATGGAGTGTGCTGCTGCCCAAACTCACCTCTTCCCTTTTTTTCTTTTTCATTTTATTTATTACTCCCCTCGCCCCATTAAATTAGACCCATTTGAAAAGTAGATGAATGTATTATTTTAATACAAATGGGTCTAATTTAGCCCCATTAAATTAGACCCATTTGAAGTGGGACAGAGGGAGTAAATCACATTCCTTCCCACCCTTGTCACGTGCGCCACCACACCCATACGCTAAAATCAATTCTTCCTTCTACTACTACAGAGTACAGACCATCAATTACTATCAATTACTAGTACTGCTGCTCTACTACTGTAGCTACTTTCTTCATTAAAATTCAATCTAACAAATTCATAGTATCATGTGAACTTTTATTGTGTGTTTAAATGCGGTCAACCTAATGTTATTCACAATTTGACCCTAGTAGTGTTCATGAGTCATCACTCTACTCTCCTACACACTCAAGAAATGCACTTGCAACATGTCCTGAATTTGTGAAAAAATCAATCTTACTCTATAAAATTCATCTAATTTTCTTCTTTTTATCATTTCATTTTCGTAACGTTCATACCGAAAATTAAAAGGAATACACATTGGAATTAAAGCTATGAGGTATAAGAAATGAGAAATTTAAAGTCCGGCTTGTAAATGTAAGACTACTTGCGCCGGCCCTCTTTCTCCATAGCGTGAGACTCTCTCGATAGGACTTAGGCTTCTAGACCACAAGTCATTGCCCCAAAACCTACGTTGTGAATGCTCTAGGTACGAATATTACACGTTTTATCGATCACTACAAGCAAAAAAGATATTTAGTGATAGAAGTATTATTGAAGAGAGATATACCCTTACTAATTATATCGTATTGTATTGTGCATGTCATATGTGAAATCTAGATCTAATTATGCTATCTATAGTTGTGTCAAGTATAATACATGGTTGACCAAAAAGAGAGGAATTAAGATCATATAATATAACTTCATAAAATAATTTTTTCTTCAAAAAGTTAGTCTAAGATGAAATAATTGAAGTGTAATTTGAAATGGCTGGGAAATTATTGACATCCAAACCTGCCGTCAATGTCTTAAGATTTGATTCTTATTGGTGAATCACAATAAGCTGATTGTATCTTCACTTCTTCAGGTAGTGTAGTGTAGTGTAGGTAGATATCCCTCTCTATTTGCAATTTATTTATTTGACAATTAAAGTTTACTAGATTTCAATTAATTGTGACATACTAAACTTTAATATGTAAAAATAAATAAAATTACCATAAAAATAATATCCGAACCCTATCACGTCAATGTCGTTAATCTTCACCTTAACATGCACCACTAAAACTAAGTAAATTGATGGATACCGCTATTTTTAATTATATGCATATATATCTTTAAGTTTTTGTTCAAATAAAAAAGAAATCATGTATGATAATGAGAATGAATATAGGTCATCCATTTCAATAAAAATCAATAGTTGTGATCTTTTCTACAAATTAACTTCCATCTAAAAATTAACTACCACATCCCTAAAATAATAAAAAATATTTATATTAAACTAAATCTATCATAACCATTGATTCTAGATAGATTGATAGTCTAGATTTATTCTCACTCCCAAACTTGCAAACATGTCTCGAATTCACATTTATCACACATAATTTCTTTTTAACATGAATCTAACCATATATATATATTTGTGTGCCTCCATACTCCATATATATAGTCCATGTATGTCATAAGACAGGAATATAAAATAGTGACTTTCAAAATAAGGTATAATAGTCCAATTATCTATGAATTATGAACGAATTGCGAGAGCCATCTTAAATACCTATTTTTATTGTTTATAATTGAAAAAAATAAGGTAATCTCTATAGATCAGAAAAGTAAAATTTTTGAGGGGATTATTTAAATTACCCAATTTAGGTAAAAACGAATAGAGAGAGGTAGCAATAATGCCAAATTACAAGAGTATAATTGTATAAAAGTATCCACAAAATTTACGTAGATTAGATATTGTAGTGAAACATCTTTACATAATAATTACGACCGCATTTCAGTGTAAGAGTTGAAAAAGAAAATAAAAAAGTAAAAATAAAGGCGTGGCATATACTAGTATTGTACATATGATTAATACGTGCATGCAGTACATGACTCTCTCTCTGAAACACACACACAGTCTCTCTCTCTATTTGAAAAGAAATAGAGAGAAGAGAGAACAGTAGCTCCACTATTCAACGTCGGAACTGTATGGATTTTGTCTGCTAATAACCCTGCTCCATGAGAAAGGAGGAGGAGGGGCTGGGGGCTCTGTCTCCATCCTCTGCCAATTTTGCCTGCACTAAAACAATTAAATAAAACAAAACTCTCGGATACATGTTATTATAAATTTAAAATATAATTATTAAATAATTATTTGTGACATGTATTTAAGAGTATGATATACATTTAAAATTTTGTTACGTTCATATAATACTAAATATCAAGTATCACTATTTTTGAGAGTTTTATCTACTGAAAAGAGAGAGAGAGGGAGAGGGAGAGAACTCGTATATACATACATGTAACTACAGAAAGAGTAAT
>JAPKLX010000439.1:38994-69459 GCA_026898415.1 Leonotis leonurus | reverse complement strand
CACTACACGCACATATTATACACAGAAAGATAGAGAGAGAGAGAGATTCTCTGTGGTGCACAGTAAGAGTAGTAGTCATGGCTGAAGGATTTGAAGCATATCACGTCCCACAGCAAAGCAGAAGAGATAAGCTTCGAGTAGTAAATAATCAGCAAGCCTTGGGAGCCTGCGTAGATAACAACCTCCAAACCTGCGCCTCCTTCTACGATCCATCCCTCGTCTCTCCCGATTTCCTCTCCTGCGCTAACCTGCACCGCCAACCCTACAACATCTCCCCCACCGCCGGCGTCAAGGAGGAGGGCCTCAATTTCATGGGCTTTGCCGCCGCTAATCCCATCTACGCCGATCCACACCTCAACCCTACCCCTATTCAAGACATCAACCCCACAGCCACCCCCTACGTCTACGCCTCCTACCGGGGCCTTCTTGACCAACCCTTTCATGGAAACCACCCAGCCGCCACCGGCGGTCAGAGCCTTTCTCTATCGCTCTCCTCACACCACACCAACCCTCCGCTGGAGTTGAATCTGCACAGATATGATTCTCCCGTTTTCAGCAGCAGCAAGGTGAGCGAAGGCTACTTGGTGACCGCCGCGGCGGAATTGTCGAAGAGCACGGTGCCACTAGGACCTTTCACCGGCTACGCCTCCGTGCTCAAAGGCTCCCGTTTCTTGAAGCCGGCGCAGCAGCTGTTGGAGGAGCTTTGCGATGTGGGGAGAGGGATTTATGCCGAGAAAGATGGAGTTGATTCGTCTTTGTTAGATCCTCCGCCATCGGAGACTTTAAGCGGGGCTGAGATTAATGTAGATGACTCAGTTAATGGGGGAGATCAAACTAGGAAGAAGTCCAGGTTACTGTCGATGCTCGATGAGGTATATGATTCTTGTTTGCTTTGAGTAATAATTCTGTGATTAACGTTAATCGCGAGTATTAGTGTGATAATTGCTCGTACATGTAGGGGGGTGGGGGTGGTAATCTCTATAGTACTAATTAGGGGTATTTAAGGTTTGAGTGTGTTGATGTATACTGTTTCTGTATTACGAACTTGTTAAAGATAGATTCTTTAAAGGGCTAGAGTCATCATTGCTGTTAGCTACTAGTAGTAGTAGCATGCAAGGCTTTGTTCTCGCACAATTTAGTGGCACAAAAGCATATAGTATAACTTTGATCATGTGTAGAAGAATGGATCTTTTTTGTGGTTTTCTCTATCTGAAATATCTATGAGATCTAGATTCTTGTATGATAGGCGTAGAGGCTGTCATGAAAAAACAAATGAATTCTTAAAGTGATATTTGTAGGAATATATGCATTGCGATTGGTACGAGAAAAGTGCTTTGACAACATAATCGGTTTGATCCATATACACAATGAAATTAGTTCTTGCATCTTGTACAAAGTGATTAAGAGAATAATTTCAAAAGATTTATTCTCTAAATCACAATGTAGAGGCGAATGCCTAATAAAGAATGTACTCCTAATGTTTTATATGTGTGCTCTTATTAATTATTTATCTATCTTTGTCTTGAAGTGGAAGAATGTGATTCTGCTTGCAATCTTGCATCATCCTGTTGGCATTTTTGCTAGCCAAATAATTGTATAGCAAAAAGGAGAGAAAAATTTAACATAAATTGTTTTTTTTTCATCTTAGAGTTTTTATATCATTATCAACCTAAGTGCAATATGAATGATTGTAACTCCGGGTCGCTCAATATTAACTATAGAAATAGATTAGTAAAAGGTTATCTTAAAATTGCTGCTTCACACTCATGCATATATGGTTACAAAATTTGGTTCCGGGAGCGCTACGGATGTTAATCATTTATTAAATTAGATGTAATATAGTGTAATAGCCAAATCAGCTTTGTATTGTGGTAGTGAAGATTTTGACTACTCTCCATTCATGAAATTCTTATCTGTTTCGATTTGGCACATGTCATAAAGAAGAGGTAGTTTAACTTGAATGGTGGACTAAAATAACAAAATGGTAAGATTTTTGTGGAGGTAGAGAGTATATATGCAACCAAGATATCTCCAATTATTTATAAGTTTTATAACTATTTGGAACTGTGTGCTGTGCATATTTCTTTTGTAATCTTGCATTCAAAACTTTGCTGAATCAGACGCATATTCGACGGAATGGAGAAAAGTCTGGATATACATGTCCCACATAAGGGGTAGGGTAGCAAAGGGCGAAATGCGTGTATTTTTATTTGTAACCAGTACTTGTGTGTTTCGTAAAATTATTGATCAATTATTGAATTTGGCCTTGATGGTGAATGTTGAACGTCTTCATGATCTGTGCAATTTTGTTCACAAGTCGTAAAGTTATTATGAATGTTACCAAAATTATGTCAGTCACAAGATTTGCACGAATCGTGTTTAAGGATTTTCTAGTGCTAAAACTTGCATCCCCAATCTTAATTAGAAGTTCTCAAATGAATTGAATAGGGACATGAACAACATTTGTTTATTGTCTTAGTTGTGGGAAAATTATAATTGAACAGTTTGAAATGTTATGTTTATATTTATTTTTCTTAGTGTGGTTGTATCTTTTAAAAAACTGCTCATGCATAGGTTTATAAGAGATACAAGCAGTATTACCAGCAGATGCAGGCTGCTGTAGCAGCATTCGAATCCGTAGCTGGACTAAGTGGCGCTGCCCCTTTTGCAAATTTGGCATTGAAGGCCATGTCCAAACATTTCCGAAGCTTAAAGAATGCTATCGCTGATCAGTTACACTTCACATCCAAATCTCACGGCAAGATCAATTCGGAGAGAGACGAAATGCAACGAGGAGTGGAGAATTCAGGACGGGGTTCTCATAACCAGAGGCCGTTTCACACAGGATATGTCGATCAGCCCGTCTGGCGCCCCCAACGAGGACTCCCCGAGCGTGCTGTTACCGTCCTCCGTGCTTGGTTGTTTGAACACTTTCTGCACCCGTAAGTATTGTTCGAATTAGCTCAAGAGTCTTGATACCTAGTAATAATTATAGCCTTATCGATGGTGAACTATTACAGTTATCCTACGGATACCGACAAAATAATGCTGGCGAAGCAGACTGGCCTTTCAAGAAACCAGGTAATGTCGATTATTGCATGAGTACATAGCTGCTGTTTTTTGTGTTAGTCGTGAACATTTTATCTGAAATGGATTTGATGCTCTAATGTAATGGACTAGGTTTCTAATTGGTTCATAAATGCGAGAGTTCGACTTTGGAAGCCGATGGTGGAGGAAATACACATGCTCGAGACACGACAGAGCCAAAACCAAAAGGGTGGTGGTTCACAAAGAGAAGAACAGCCTACGCCTGATCATCTTCCCACAAGCTCCTCGATTGAGTGTGAGAACACATCCTCTTCCATCCAGAGAAGCGGAGATTTCGCGTTGAAACGGAGTCGGGAGGAAATGACTGAAACTCATCATGGAGGAGGTATGGGGCAAATGAAGGTGTCATACGATAATTTGCTGCACAACAATCCTCATATGGGTGGTGGTAACAGTAGTGGCGTTTCCTTAACTCTGGGCCTTCATCAAAACGGGGTAGGATTGTCGGATTCATACCCGTTGAATGCAGCTCGTCGTTTCGGGCTGGATTTGCATGGTGGGGAGGGATATGCAGCAAGCAGATTCGCAGCACAAAATCGGCAGTTTATGGATGGGCAGATGATGCATGATTTTGTTGGATGAGAAGAAAATTGATTGATATCTTAATCAGGTGAAGTTATTACTCCTCAGAGAGGCTGACAGTTGGGTGCTTCTGTCTCTGGTAATTGAAATAGTTACCTCCTCTCTTTCTCGCTAAAATCTGCTATTACTTGATATATATATTTTTTTCACTCGATGTATGTATAATTCACTCAGCTATGCCTCTATGACTTTATGATAACTGTATAATTCTTCAACCAATTAAGTAGCAATTTCATGGATGCTGCATGAAAATGGTATATATAGTTTATGATATTCATTTAGTTATTTAAAAAAAAGTATTTAATTTACATCATGATCTAGTAGTTGCAAGGATATACGTGGTATGAACACCCTTTGGTGACCTTTTATTCCAAAACAGCTATTTGAACAAAATAAGATGCCACTCATTTTATCTTGTTAAAAGTTTTTTTTTTTTAAAGTAATGTAAAAGATGAAAATGCAATGGATTACACACATTTTAAAGTGTAATTTTTGAAAATAATTCAATATTAGTAGAATAAAAAAAAAGCAGATCATTTATAGGGGGAGGTAGGGAGTAGGGAGTAGAGCTGTCAAAATGGACCCGGTCTGACCTGTCCGCTCAAGGTACTAGAGGTTTGGGTCTGGTTGGGCTTCGAAAATTGAGGTCCGAAAAAAATCGGCTTAAAAGGTCCGCCTAGAAAACCACATGGACCTACGGGATTTCAGGTTTAAAAAGTACAAGATTTTTTAAACTTAAAAAGTCCGTCTAATACAAATATTATTTATATTTATTTATATTTCTTTTTAATTAAAACATTATAAATTATAGCATTAAATTATAAAAATTAAGGTAATTTACTTATAATCTTTTTGCTTAGAGATAAAAATAATTATTTTATAAAAATTTATTATAAAATCTAAATAAATAAAGAAATAATTTATTATACTAAAATTATTAAAATTTAAATATATCTTATAATAATCGGGCGAGTAAAGCCCGTCCGCCCGGTAGCCCGTATAGGGTCGGATTGACATCATATTTTTAGGCTCGTTGCCCGCGGGTAAGCCCGACTCGACAGTTTTGACAACTCTAGTAGGGAGTAATATATAATTTTAAAATGAGATCCTTGCGTCGCTGGATGAATGATATAATATATATTTTTCTTGAAGTTTACTATTTTGTTATCAATATCTATATTTTTATACCAAGAAAATAAAGAGTTTAGAGAATATGTCTTCCGATGCTATTGTTGTAATTTTTGAAAAGTTTTAAGTGAGTTACATAAATTTTTGAAAGTTTTACTAAATATTTATAGGGAAGACTCTAAATTTGGATCTCTCGTATTTAATTTTAATTTTTCTTTGAAATACAATGTAAATTAATTTAAATTTACATAAATAAATGTTAAATAAATAAATTAATATTAATTAAAAAAAACTTATATTTTGGAAATATAAATTATATTAACTTAAATTTAAAAATAAAATACAAGAAACTAATAATTAAAATGAGTTGGACAAAATAACGTATTTATATGTAAAAATTGAATAAAAATTTTTAAAAATAAAATAAGGGAAAAGGAAAATTGTGTTGGGGGCCCGAGCCCAACACCCACAACGTGGGCTCCATACGCCATGTATCTCCCGAGCTTTCTCTCGCAGATGGACGACTGACTTATGTGCCCGTGCCCGCCCCCTCTCCAGCAGGGTCTCTCGGCCGGTCTCGATCTCCCGGGCAACGAGCCCCCACCCGGGAGACTGCACTAGGTTGCTCTTATAATTTATTATTCCAGTACACTTAAGATATATTCTCAAGCTAGTAAACACTAGTATTTAAAAGGAGTTAATTTGTTGTAATAGAGTAGTTAGTTTGTGTTGGAATTTGATTTTGAGTTTGCATGACTCATAATTAATTTAAGAGTTGTAAATTTAATTCTTTGAGATTATTCTACTTGATGAGTAGTATAATGTGGCATTGTATATTTCCCAAAATCGATTTCGGTGAGTGAGAAATGATATGCAAAAGTCTTATAAAGATGATATTAGGCTTGGAAGAATATTGTATTGGGTCATAACTTAATATCATCTAGTTTGTGGCCCAAACACATGATTTGATTGTCGGAAGCCCATTGGCCCATTAGGGTTTTGGCTTTCAATTTGCCAAGACTCTTGGTTTGCAATCATCAACTCCCATAATGTCAATGGTTAATGGCCATGATGATGTGTATTCATGGTGACCTATGATCTTCCTATGGTGTGTCTATATAACGATGTGGCCATGATGATGTGTATTCATGATGACCTATGATCTTCCCATGGTGTGTCTATATAAGGAAGAGATGGATGAGAGTTTCAAACATACCAACACTAACAAGTGTTCTCTCTTCTCTTCCTTTGCATACATTTTCATATTAGTTGTGTTAGGAGCATTGTTTGCTTGGTTCTCAAACTTCGTCAAGTTTGCCAGAGCCTTTGGAGTTTGTGGTGCTACTACTCTAAAGGACGAAATCATTTTATCTTTGGAGACAATACGTCGAACCGTGAGCACTAGTCAGGGCGTATCTCATTTTGCGGAAAGAGGCATTCCTCGACTCGACTTGTCAAGTTTGTATATATTTCAGTTTTAGTTTTGTCGTAAATCTAACCTTCTATTTTTATATTCAGTTTGTTGTAATCTCAAAACATTGTATTCCCCATATCTCGATTATTTTCCAACAGTTTGTTGTGTTATGGTAGTTACTTTTGCTTTTATTAGTAGTTAGTCGCAAGTAGCTACTCTCTTCAAAGAATAGAGCACTTGGTGTACTACATGCATTACCATTAGAGCAATCAAAGTGATCGGGCCGGACCAATCCACCAGATTAGAATTATATTTTGGGCTGGACTGAGCTGACTCGATATTGGTTCGGGATGTTGAAGTCCAATTCAATACCCGCCCATCACATGTCACTAGGCCAACATGCCAAATTGACATATAAATTAAAAAAAATATTTTAATAAATTTAAAATGAAATCCGAACCAATTATATTTTCTAAAATACTAAAAAATAAAAAGTTCAAAAATATGTTTGTAATAAAATCAAATAAAATGTAATATTTCTAAAGTATATCAAAATATCATAATTGTTAAAAATGTGGAGATAGTATGTAGTGTAGTTTCTAGTTTCTTCTAAAATCTTCTGCCACACTTGAATATATATACATTGAAATTAGAAACTACATTGCAAACTATCTCCACATTATAGTTTCTAGTTTCAATGTATATATATACAAGTGTGGCAGAAGATTTTCTGGTTGATAATTGGTTTGGATTTCATTTTATATTTATAAAAATAATTCCTTCCATTTCTCGAAGCATTCCTTTCTTCTAAAATCTTCTACCACACTTGTATATATATACATTGAAACTAGAAACTACATTGCAAACTATCTGCCAATTATATCTCCACATTGATGAGTGGTTCAGATTTCATTTCAATATATAAAAAGAATTGCACTAAGAAACCCATTAAAATCTTCATTCTCACTCCTTCCATTTCTCGAAGCACTCCTCTCTATTTTTTGGTTGATAAAATCGACTAACTTGTCTCAAATAGCTTTCAATTTAGAGTCTCTCTTGTTTATTAATTCTAGCTTGTTTGTGAGCTATGATTTTCTCTTCAGTATCGATTTTTTTTGTCTCCAGTTATGGTTGAAATCTCTTTCTGAATTTTGTATTGTTGTTGAGCAGTAAATTTCGGTATATAATGGGCCGAATATCCATTTCTAATATGGTATCAGAGCCTATCCCACTCAATGATGGGCCACCACCAATTATCGTTGTCAACAGATGGCGTTGGGTTGTCCACGCTGCGTGTGAGGGGACATTATTAATAGAAGAGAAACCGTACGTGAGGAGCGGTATAGGGACGTTATTAACCTCGCCACACTATTCGAAGAGCAACAGCGCCAAAATTTGTTTCTCTCAAATATAACCTTAAGTACGTGGCGTTGTTTAGACCAGACCCACTGTCCGATAAAAGGACTCAGTAACGGGCACGAGGAATATTTCCAGCCGATATACTTAAAGGAATGTGTCGTGCTTAATGAACTATACTACTCGAAATTTGGGCGAAATCATTGTTAATAGTGTGATTAAGCATAACCCAAGTCATATTCTCAAGAAAGGCTAAACAGGGCTTCATTCACGTTGAAGAACAGGAAAACAGTAAAAATGGGGGATTTGATTATTAACTAAGTGATTATCTAGGCAAATGGAAATTAAAAGAATGTAATATGAACTATCTAAGTAAAAATAAAGAAAGCAAGTAAATCCTATTTCTAAGAACGATTAATTAAATAAATTATAAAACCCTAAGTCTAAGAACGAGGAATTAAAGAAACGGAATTCAAACATGCCGTGAACTGATTAATCAACATAATAGAACATGTTGGATTAATGATTTGATAATTAATCAGAATTAAAGCAAGAGAACAAGAACGCATAAAGTAGAAGAAGAAAGCAATAAAGAAAGCAATAAAGAACTCACGGGAATGAAAAGGAAATACTGAATTGAAATAAGTCTCCGGGTTTGAATCACGAACGAATCCACAAGGTGCAAAGTAAAGAACTAGAATTGAATGGAAAGCTAACTAGAAGTGTTTTCTCTCATGGTCTAAACCCTAGAATTACAAAAGTATAAAAACGTGAAGTGTAGAAGAAGTCTCCTGAAATATCACGCGGATGAGGTTTAAATAGAAGAAGGAGATCGCGCCAGGGTAGCGCTCGCTAAGGGGTAGCGAGCGCTATCCTACTGTTTTGTCTCTCAAACATTCCATGGGGCCAGCGGTCGCTAGGGGCTAGCGACCGCTAGCCCCAAGTTCTGTGCCTTGGAATTGCGTGGAGCCAGCGATCGCTGGGGGCTAGCGACCGCTAGCCCCAAGCTCTGTCTCTTCTCGTTTCTTGGCGCAGCGAGCGCTGGGGCCTAGCGCTCGCTAGGCCCCCGCTCTGTTCTTCTCATGTGATGAGCTATTTCTTTCTTTCTTTCTTCGTCTTTTTGTCTCGTTTCTCCTCTCGAGCCTTGTTAGCTCTTAATGTCAATCTTTCACCTACAAAGTAACAAATAACAGACCCAAACATCAACTTGATCGACAATATCAACCAATACTAATCCAAATTACGAAAGAAATGAGACCAAAAACGTATAAAACATAAATCGAGGAATCATAAGTCCTAAAGCGAAGTGTAATTTTTCGTCCCATTAATACTAACTTACTTTAACTTAAAAAAATTCTTACGATTGTAGTCTAAATAAGTCATTATTTATTGAATAGATGAAATATAATTCTTTTATGATCTATATTATTTTATTTATGTGGCCGGATACAGTTAACTAGAGTTTTTTTTTATTAAAATTAAATTATATTAAATTTAAATTAAATAACTGCGTCACAAAGGACTATCTGTTGCCTTTGACATTATCTCCTAAGACCAATGTTTTAAAAATCGGATCGGTCATTGAATCGGTTTTGTAAAAGGGTCATTGCATTACTGGTTCAACCGGTCGAACCGCTTCAAAAAAATCGGATAGCCCGTAATATATATATATATATATATATATACTTATATATTTCAAAATATATAGATATGAATTAATTTTACAACTTTATACATTTTATGAACTAATAGTTATTAGTTATTAATATTGTTATACATGTATGACAATATAATATTTTAGAAATTTATGTGAAAAAATATTGTATGAAATCAAATAAAAATTTTTAATGTCTTTTATAATAATTTTAAAGTTTAATAATGATAATTTTAACAATCTTTTGAATCAAATAAAAATAGTAGTAGTAGTTAGAGTTTAAGTAATTATATATAATAAAAATAATATTATATTAAGTTTAATAATTTAAATCTAGTGAATAAATGTCTTGATAAGTTCAGTTGGTTATAAAATTTATCTATTTTTTATGAGGTTAAGGGTTCGATTCTTACTTCTAACGAATTTTATAAATTTTTTTGAAATAAACTAATGAATTCGGTTCGCGGTTAAACCGATCGGACCGACCGATCCGGTCCGATTTTTAAAACTTTGCCTAGGACCATACTAAGATACGCCTGTTTAATTTACATAATTTAGGCACTGCTACACAATATTGATACATCGTTCATTGCAATGTGTGCACGCATTTATTTGCGTATGTATGTATTACTAGTATTATTTTTTTCCTATAGGGTGATGCAATAATTTAGAACCCTATATTAAATCATGTTTAATTAAATTGATAAGACATAGAATCTATGAACTAGCCGTTATGGGAAGTGGGTGGCCGTTGCACTCACAAACTCCATTATTAGTTTATAAATGACTCCAGAAAAATAAGCTAGCTAGTAAGGGAAAACAAACTGTATTTGATTTCAAATAAAAGAAGAGCATCGAAAACACAATAAAAGAAGAAGGAATTTGTTTTAACAAAACACAATTTTGGATCCACACTATATATACTTGCTGAATTAACAATATAAATAAAGAAAATGTCTAGACAGAATAATCAAGCTAACAATTGGATCCACTGAGCCACACCCGGTACCCCTTGGTTCACCACGAACACCATGTAATACCCCGGCGGCGCCACCTTCGCACTTGCCGGGGACCTGCACTTTATCCTATACCTTCCGCCACCTTCCACCGTCGGTGTCTCTGCCAACAGCTTCACCAGCCTCTGCCCTTGAGAAAACGAGTGTGTCGCAAACGGTGCACTCGCGAGATTCATCTCCATTGTTCCCACCACCGGCAGCTCCGCCCTCACCGCCACCTCGAACACCTCACCGTAACCCACCTTCGCCGGCGATTCCATCAAATTCGGCCGGATATTCGCCTTATCCGCCGCTAAATACTCCGGCGAGAACGCTTCAATCCTCAATTCCGTCGGATATTCGGCCTTGAAATTGTAGAAATAATGCGGATTACTACCGGCGATCAAGACCCTCCCGTCCGGCAACAAATTCGCCGTCGAGTGATACATACGAGGAACCGTCCCAGGGTTCAGCGTCATGAACCGAAGCCCAACCGGCTGGTCCGGTCTGTAAAGGAGTGGAAACAAACACGGTTCGGATGCCAACTCGAAGCCCTGGGTCCCAGCTTGAGCGCCGTTGATGATCAAAACGTCACCGGTCGGTAGCATTACCATATCACCCATGATCCGCCCGAACGGCATATCTTCCATCTCCCAAACCGAACCGGGTCGGGTCGCCTCGATCCTGCCGCAGCTACCGTGCGCCGGTGTATCCTTTGTCCTCTCCAAATACGCCCCGTACTCCGCTCCGCCGCAAACCACCACCGTCGCCGACGTGTAATCACCGGATAATGCCAGCATCGCCGACGACCCCGCCGAGGGGTAATTCCTCGGGCCGCCTTCGAGAACAGGGTAATTCCTTGTCACCTTATTCGAATTATAATCATACGACACGGCTTTGCTATTGGCGAATATGAACAATTCACCGTTTGGGAGCAAGTGAACGTAGGGGTAGAGATTATCCATTTGATCATCCTCAACTTCGCTCAGAAAATTGAAATCGACGACGCCCATCTCCTTCCTCGGCGGAAAGAATTCGATGTTGTTCGCCGCCTTACCGCCGATTATGATGACAGAGCCGTCGGGTAGAATCTGGTTGGTGGCATACCACCGCCCCCGGTACAGTTGCACGTCCTGCAACTCCTCCCAATCGCAGAGCGAACCCGGTTCGCAGGGAGTGAACCTGCGGATTTTCTTAAAACCGTCCAAGTCGCCGCCGGTCTGTACAAGTGTGCCGTCTGGAAGGAACTGGCCGGAGGAGCACCACGTGTCGGTGAGAACGGTGAGGGGGCGGATATCGTTGGTCCGGAGGTCGAGGAGGACAGAGTGGGCGGTGCAGTCTTTGCGGAGGGGATGTACAGGATTCGGGAAGCACCGGTTCTCCGGGAGGGGTTTGCGGGAGGGGCCAATGTGGGTACGGTCGAGGAGGACGACAGTGTTGAAGCGGGTAACGGCCGTGTGCATGGAGGCTATGCCGGCGTCGGGGACGAGGAGCTCCCACACGCCCGGGAGCTCGGCGGCGGCGCGTGAAACGGTGACGAAGATGAGGAGGAGCACAAGGTTGGATATAGTCATAAGTTGATAAGCTTGTAGAGAGAGAAAGTGAAAAGAAGTTTGGATTTTGATCATCAAACAACTGAGTTTCGGTGAATTTGTGTCAGTGGATTGGTGAGTGATATCCAAAGTTTGAAAATGTCGAAAAGATGACGTGCGAATCAATTCGATTATGAGTATATGTTATTTATTGACATAATTTCTTTTAACAGAAATTGGGTGGCTGTTCAACTTTTTGTCTATTTCCTTGCGATTATAGTTTAGTAGTACAAATCATTCTTAATTGCGATCATATCCTCCTGTGTCTAGTTGATAACTGAAATCATCACAGCTATATACTTGCAATGAAAGTATAGTTTATGTTCCTTCCCTTTTACGATATAATGAATTATAATTAACATTTATTTAAAAAATCAAAATTTTTAAAAAATATATACCCTATTTTTGAATTTATGAACCCTAAAAATCAGTTAAAAATGATATTAAATATTAAAAAATAATTATAAATCCTATTTGGAATAGGCTGAATCCTAATATTATGTATAAAATTAAACTAAAACATACTCCCTCCATCCTACAAAGTGTTTAACACTTTAACATGACATGAGTTTTAAGAAAAAAAGTTTGACTTTGTATAGAGTGTGTAAGGAGGGTAATGAGTGAAGTGTGAAATGAGTGTGAAAATAGAATTAGTGGAGTTTGAGTCTCACATGATTTATAATAAATTTTTAATTGGATTGTGTGTATAGAATAGTTACTATAAATGAAAATTTTGAAGTGTTAAGTAGTTTGATGGACGACTCAAAAAGAAAATATGTTAAACACTTTCGTGGACGGAAATAGTATAAAATTGAAATTAAAAAATAAATTAGAATTTAACCGTGAGACATAGAAGATGAGACACAAATGTCGGACATCATTAAAGTTTTATTATAAACGAGAACATGAATTAAATAGCTTAACGATTTTAGTTGTTAGATTTAGAAAATAAGGTGGAATGCCTGTGGCTGCAGATACCATTCATGCACATGGAGAAGGGTGACTTTATAATTATAGTACGAGTGATGTAGTCCATATGAATTTAGATCATACATTAATTATATATAGTTTGCTAGTGCCAACTGATTTGGACTTTACAAGAAATTAATCAAATGTAATTTTGGATCTAAATCAATCTAGACCCATTAGGATAATAGGATGTATCATTGCTTCTCGAGGTCTAAGTTTAGTGAAGTAATCAGTCTCATGCTAAATTAAGGTGGTAACCAAAATTTCTATAATGATTATAATTGTCTCGATCGACCGACAGTATTTTATGTCACATTTACTTAAGTAAAAGAAAATCACATTTGGATAACTTTATATCATATAAGGGAGTATAATTACATGCGCATCTGTGACGTCTATTATCTAGTATGATCATTTTGATAACTCAAAAAAATCCCATTACCACACTTAGGGATGGCAAAATAATCTGCGGGTACCCGACTCTAATAAAGCGGTTATGAGGAAAGAAAATCAGGGACATATACGAATATGAGTTTATACATTTATCCAAATCGGGTACAAGGCAGATACGGGGATATATATCCCCACCCTGAACCCGTCTCGATAGATTTATATAATTTATTTTTTAAAAAATATAATTATATATATAATTTTATAAATTTTTATAAGAATAAAATAATGTATATAGAAAGAATTTTCAACTTTTCATTTTTTGTTATATTTTATTATTCTAGCTATTAATTATTTTTTTCATAAAAAATATAGTTAATGGGTGCCCGATGGGTACCCTTTTCTTCCCCGAGCAATTCCCGCTCCGTACCTGCCCCGATTTAAACGGGTATGGAGGCAGATATGGGGTTAGTTTTTTAAACGGGTACGGGGACGGGAAAGTAATTCCCATCCCGAACCCGCCTCGTTGCCATCCCTAACCACAATTGAATAAGAGATTTTGTTGCAAGATCCGAAAGGAGAGAGAGAGAAGTTTTACGAAAGTCTGCCCAAAACAATTGATGCCTAATATAATAGTCATTTCTCAAACAATTTAGTAAATAATAGTCACTTCAAACAATATATGTAAATAATAGCCATTTTTCTATAAATTTACTAATTTAATTTTAATTACCTTAATTAAATGTAAATTTTCGTAATTTCACGAAATTGAATGATTACATGACTAATGATCTTGTAACGTGGTTCTCGTGTAATTTCATATTTATAATTATATATGTAATTACACGAGCATGATCAAGTGATAGTCGTGCTCGTGTAATTTTATCTCACAACCACACATGTAATTACACGAACATGACCAAGTGACAGTCGTGCTCGTATAATTTCATCCCACAACTACACATGTAATTACATGAATTTGATCAAGCGACAGTCGTGCTCGTGTAATTCTATCTCCACAATCACATATGTAATTACACGAGTATAACTTAATTTTAGTCATATAATTATCGAGGGAGTATAAGATTAAAAATAACTATTTTTTACTTTTATATTTGGAGATGGACTACTTTTAGCTTATTTCCCATTTATATATATCATATTATATATGCTAAACAAGTAAGCGAACACAATTTACAATTTATTTTCTTCGCTATTTTTTCAAAACAGAAATCATGCCAAAACCCTATAATATATAAAATAACTGACCTTCACTAAAATGGACTAAAAATAAAAACTAAACTAACATTACAATCATCAAATACCATAAAATACACACTTCTTAGCTATCACCATACAATACGATACACTCTACTTACCACATTAATGAACAACCTCACGCCATATTGCGGACGCCGTGGTCGCCGTCGTAACAGTCGACGACAGCCACCGTCGTCTTCCTCACATTCTTGTAAGAGTAACGCCTCGCAACTATCGCGTAGACGCCGAGGTTTGCCGTCGTGATCGCCGCCAGCAAGAAGTAGAAGTAATCAAGGCGGCTACTGTTCAAATCCTTTGCGAACCAGCTGCGCCCCCTCTTCTCCGTCACGTGATCCACCACGGTAATCAAGAGACTGCTTAAGAAATTCGCTGCTCCGATCACACTCAGATAAAACGCAATCCCCAAACTCCTCATCGAGTCCGGCACCTGATCGTAGAAATACTCCTGCAACCCCACGAGGGCAAAACCGTCTCCCGCGCCGATGATGAGGAACTGCGGCGCCAGCCAGAACACGCTCATCGACTCCGAGCCGCGGGTGGGGTCACGCGCCACCAGGTTGAGGCGCTTCCTCTCCACGAGCGCCGCCACCACCATCGTCGCCACGGAGAAGCACATTCCGATCCCGATCCTGGGGAGGATGTTGATCCCGCGCTCGTTGCCCGTGGTCTTGCGGAAGAAGGGGACGAGGATCTTGTCGTAGAGAACGACGGCGGCGATCATGCCGATGGCGGCTAGCGCGTAGGTGGACGCGGGGGGGATCTCGAAGCCGTCGATCCTGCGGTTGAGGGTGGTGCTCTGCTTGATGAAGAAGGTGGAGCTCTGCGCTATGCACATGCCGAAGGGCAGAGTCGTCAGCCATATCGGCACCATGTTGATGATCAGCTTCATCTCTTCCACTTTCGTCACACTCGCTAGCCTCCACCGGTTGATTTGTTTGTCCGAGGATGTTCCATCTCCATCTTCGATGATCGCAGCCTTATCAAGAAACTTGAGCTTATCCGTGTGGAAGAGCAGCCGCCTCTGACCCTGATCCTTGTCCGATTTCGGAACCTCGTACAGTTGCTCGTGCTGCGGCGGTAGAGTCAGATTCCGTTTCGCAAAAGCTGCAACGAAGACCTCAAGCAACGGGGTTAATGGGCTCCCGGTGGGCCTTCTAAAACGGTAATAAGGCCTTCCGGCGCAGAATATGAGGATAGAGAAGGCCATGACGCCAGTAAGGATGACGTCAGCAGCGGCCCAGCTGACGTGATCTTGGATGTAGACAACGACAGTGACACCGAGAAGAAGGCCGCAGCAGAGGCCGGAGTTCCACCAATTGAAAAACGACATCTTATTCCGTCGTTCTTTGGGGTGATCGTCGTCGAACTGGTCGGCTCCGAAGCTTTCTAGAGAAGGCTTATGCCCACCGGTGCCTACAGAGATCATGTAGATGGCAAGGAAGAAGAATACCTCGTGGATCCTACGTGGCTCTGCGCAGGGCGTGGGCCCACATGGCCTCAAACCTGGGACAACTCGAGACATTGTCAACACAAGCAACCCCTGCAGTTTAATTTCACATTTAGGAAACACTAGCTAACTAAGCTAGGTTATTAGGTTTGTAAGAATTGAGAGTGTAGGGCAAAGGCAATATATGTACCAGGAGGTAGACAACTGAGGAAGCGAGAACAGTGGAGAATCTACCGAGGTAAGAATCTGCCAAGAAGCCACCAATAAGGGGCATGAGAGTGGTGACACCAGACCAGTAGTTAACGCTCTTTGCAGCTGTCTTAATGTCGTAGTGGAGAACCTTTGTGAGGTATATGATCAAGCTTGTTGCTAGTCCGAAGTAGCTCAACCTCTCACTGAATTCAATCACTGCATCATCCATGAATACATGCAAAAATTGTAAGAAAAATGCATGCCAGGTGTTTCTGATAATGCGCCACTCTAATATATATTAAGCAATTGGCAGTTAGTTACCTATGATGAAAAGAGAGGCCTTCCATGCACCGGTGGAAGCTCGAAGCGGAATCCTTCCTTTATGATCAACGCAAGAATCTTGCACCCACTTATCATCTTCTACATCTACACCCTTTGATGATTCTTGCCTTTTCATTTGATGATCAATCTCCATTTTCTTGTCTACCTAGCTTCTTCTCAATTAAATGATCCTATATATATGACACAAAACACACTGATCACTCTCTCTTTCTATGTCTGTGTGGATATATAGAAGTTGTTGGTGTATAAGCAACTTGGTTGGTTGTATTTATATAGGCAGGAATCATACATAGTAGAAGCTAGTGTCTTGAGCTGACGGCCGTTTGATTTTTTCCAGAAAACAGAGACATAGTTTGAGAAAAAAATATAATTTGATTAATTGTAGTAAAAAGACACTCTTTGTGAATGATAGTGATGGGAAAAAGATTTGATTCCTCCCACTTATTGTTAATAGTAGTCATTGTTGGGCCTAGTAGTAATAAGGGAATAGTATGCATTTCTTCATTTATTATTATGAATCTATCTTTTAAATTTCTTGTCAATCGTAAAACGAATAAAGCGGGTTTTTTCTTAAGTTTCTATGCATCAAATTGTAGCCAAGGGTTGAAGATGTGATGCTTCCCAATGAAATCTATGCATGTGATATTGATTTTTATTTAATTTAATAATAATTCTCGTTCATGTTTAAATTTATTTTTTCGTTTAATTATCATGGGCGGTGTTCTTTTACTTTAATCATGAATTAAACGAACTACGACTCTTGCACGTATGTACATGTCCATGAGGAGGTGTGAATCCCCACCCATGAAAATAACAATTAAATTAAAAAAAAAAAAAAAAAACTTAAGTGCTGCATTGAACGCTTGTCATCAAGTTTGACTCCAAAACTCACTTACACATGAGCAGGAATAGCCACAATTAAAGTTGTCTAAAAACACTAAGCACAATAATTAAAATTTAAAAGAATGTGAATACCACTATGAATAAATAAATGATTTTATAATACATATTTATTTTATGATGGTTACTAATGCGTATATATTAATAGTCTAGTAATATTAGATGTAGGAAAAATTCTAATTACTCTAGAGATTTTTATCATTAATTTTCAATATTTCTTTATCTATAAAAAAATTGTAATAAGAAAGTTGACACTAATTTTAATAAAAATTTATAAAATATATTTTCAGTGGAAAGAAATATTCATCAAATAAAATAGATATAATTTATAATATATTGATTATTTTATAAAATCATATTCTAAAAGAGAAATATATTATTGGTAGGCAATCTAATCAAGTAGTAAGAGCACACTTTTAATAATAATTTATGATGAATTTCCAAATTTTCATAAACTATAAATAAAAGGACTATTAAGTGCTTCGTCAATCTCATTATTAATAACATATTTAATATATTGGTGTCTTTATAATAATAATTTATTTTTTAAAAAATAAATATTTTATCAATGAAAAGTTAATTAACATTATTGAGTGTCATTTACTACTAACTTTTTAATGCGAGACATTTAATTATAATTAGTGTGAGACATTTATCTATTCATAACATATTTAAATTATTTAATAATCAACTACCAACTTTTCTTTTATTTACATATACACATTTAATTGATAAACTTATAACACATTCAATTCATTTGTTAAAATTCGTGTTGACTCCAAATATACAACTTCTTTGTGGTTGTAGAGAGTAAAATTTTATCAAAATTTATTAATTTTCACTTTTTGTATTATTATTATACTAAAATAATTTAATATTTATTGTATATAAAATAATAAAAATTAAAAAATTATATAAAAATAAAATATTCATATATTTATATGATACTCCCTCCGTCCACCAAAATAATTTATATTTTGTCATTTTGGAACATCCACCAAAATGATTTATATTTGAAACTTTTTATTTATAGTAAATGGATCAATCAATCACTACACACAACTCAATTAAATATTCTATTTGAAATGTGACTCAAATTCCACCAACTATATATTTCTATTATTATTAAAATTTACGTTCGATCAAATTGTAAATTAATTTGATGGACGGATGATGTAACATCGCACAGTGGTCACCAACATATTAAGAAATAGTATAAAGCGTAGGAGGGAACGGAACTTAGATCAATCATTTTCTAGATGAAATTAAACTATTTTAATTTAATAAAGAATATGCCGACTTAAATTGGTGTAACGTATGGCAGAAGGTGAAAAATGTGTTTTTATTCGGTTGCTAATTAAGTCCACGTGTTCAAACATAAAAGAAAGTGGGGACTAATATGTCATTTTCCACAAGTCAAACTCAAAATGATATGTAAAGGAATTCAACTCTACAATCGAATCTAGTGGGCCCTGCCACCAATATTCTCATTTCTCACCCATTTTGCCACTAATCCTCCAATTCCACATAGTTAAAATATAGCTTAATTTTTTTTTTTCATAAAAATTTGCATATATTATATTGATCATAGCTCCACAATATTTTATGAATAGAAGGAATAATGTACAAATTCCTATAATTTTTAATTGGTCATTATTTATAAGACCAGCATTATAAAAGTGGCCTACTTACCCTAAATGGGATGGGGAGATTATAATGCACTGATCTCATCATGGTAGGATAATGTGCGCATTGTGTGGTGATAATTTTTAATATGTACAGATTGACTTTCAACTCTACACTATTTTATGAATAAATTAAAATGCTTTTGTCTTCTTACTAGACTTTGAACTAGGTTTGGGTTCGATTTGATAAATCTCGAATAAGATTTTGTTGTGACCGGTGATTATCTAATGACTAATGAGATACTTACTTAACAAACCTATATGTCATAGTATCTATGGTTCCTAGATTCTCATATATTATATTCGAATTTTAAACTGACTCGGATCGGGTAATTGAATTGATAGTTGTTGGTGGCCAGAAGTTGCTTATTTGCAGGGGTGATCCTTAATTAATCTTGAAAAAATTAATAATTTTTGAAGTAATTCCAACCATTGATATATGGCCAAATTAACTATATTTTGATACTAATTAATTATGAAACGGTATTTCAACGTCTTATCTAGTTATTATTAATAAATAGGGATAATTGCGTGTATATACATAAACTAACAATCATTTCTGATATTTCACGAGAATTTTAAAATATGCCCTACAATACATTAACTATCATTTTAAGCTATTTAATACATCATATTAGATTTTATCAAAATATTGCATACATAGACCCGATTAACACACGTGGGCATACACATCAGCTTAACAAGACGCTGTTCTGACTTAAGATAAACGACATCGTTTCTTCCTTAAGAAAAACGATGTCGTTTTACAATTTTATAAAACGACGAACACACAAATTGCATAAACGACGTCGTTTTTCTTAAGGAAGAAACAACGTCGTTTATCTTAAGTCTGAACGGCGTCGTGTTAAGCTGATGTGTACGCCCACATGTGTTAATTGGGTCTATGTATGCAATATTTTGACCAAATCTAGTCCGATGTATTAAATAATTAAAAAATGGTAGTTAATATTGTATAACATATTTTAAAATTCTTATACAATATCATAAATAATGATTAATTTATGTATTTACAAACAATTATGTCAAATAAGTATATGTTGCGTAATAATAATGTTATTATTATATTGTAAGTATATGAGAATGAGACACAATGCTGAACAATCAGAACATATATATAATAATTATGTCACCCTATTTTAATTAATATTTATTAAAAATAAAATTTTATTATGATATAATAAATCATAATTAGTATTTATTTGAGAAAGAAAATTTTAAAAATTATATACTATAATTTTGAATTTATCAATCTAAATGAGACGAACTTATAGTATTAAATACAAAATGAAATTAAAACATATAAAAGTTAAAAAATATATATATATATATATAATATAATATAATATAATTATGAGACGTGAATGGTGAAATACAAAAATGTGATACAGAATAACATATAGTTTTGACCGTCCTTTTAATATACTCCCTGTGTCCCACTAAATTAGACCCATTTGTATTAAAATAATACACTCATCTACTTTTCAAATGGGTCTAATTTAGTGGGACGGAGGGAGTATGATTTTATATGTGTATATATGAAAGGCCTAACATGTAAAAAAATTCCTAAATCTTCAATTATGGTCGTCATTAGAAAGAAGAAAAAAGAGAGAGTAGAGAATACACTCTTCATACACACTTATTTAATTGTGTAAAAAAAACGTATAGATATATATATAGCTACATAATATGAAACAAAATAATTAACAAGTGGTTTTGAGAGTAAGTTATGCTAACCTAAAATGAACCCAGATGAGGACGAACATTAATACGCATGAATTAGGAAAAAAAATTCGACAATGAAAATTACGGATTATGCTTTGCATTATTATTCAATTCATACCGGAATACAGCTTTAAAAGAATATGTTCTTTCCTCAAAGCTGAAAACAACATATGATGTTTATATATATAATAATATAGAACACGTGATGATAATAGTATTATTCAACTAAATCCAATACAATATTACATACTCCTTCCGTCCCATTAAACATGACATCTTTTATATTTAAATAAATGTATTATAATAATAAAACGTGTCAAAAATAATGAGATGAATGAAGTATATTTTATAGCTAGGAGGTGGGGGGAGGTGATCGACTTACTTTTTTTCTTGTTTTAGAAAATTGATTTTTAGCAAGAAATTAAACGATTATGTTTAATTAGGTCTGAAATTAAAATGGGATGCAATTATTGTGAGGAGAGGAGCAAGATTAAGTGGAAACTCTTTTTATTAGATTCAATGAGCTTTAGTAGCTAGCTAGTGTAATGTAAAGAAGGTTTTGACAACAATAATTCATGCGAATCATCGATTCATTCACGTTAGCTAGTATTTAAAATATGATGTGTGTATATATATATAGGGGCGGATCCAGGATTTGCATTTGGGGTGGCCTGAAAAATAAAATTTTTCTTAACACTATATTTTATACATGCATAAAATTTTTGGGATGAACTAATATTATATTGGATCTTAAAAATATACATATATAACACTAAAAATTTTGGACTTGCACTGGGCTGAAGTCCGGTGCAAGGAGAGGGTAGATCCGCCCCTGTATATATATATATATATGAACACTGAACAATAATGTATAAAGTTCTGGTGGCCTTTAAGCAGCCATAGCTTTTAATCAACTTATCCGTCATGTCCAATCCCACAAATATTTTTGTCTCCTCTCCTCTCCTATAATTACTTATTAGTCAACACTCAACAGTAATTAGCTAGTCCAACTTAGGTTATATATATATATTAATCTCTATTCAGTTTAATGAATTTAATGAGTTAGTAAATTGAAAATTTCCGATCTCAATAATGATGTGTCTATAGAATCCATACCATATATATATATATATATCAGTACATATATTTAATTTGCAATTGTCTCTTATTAGATATAGAGTAACGTTGAGAGAAAATAGAAAAAATAAAATTACTAGTATTGAATCTCGGTGCAAGGAACATTTCCACCGAAGAGATTTGATGAGGTCGATCGTTAACAAAAAAAAAAGCATAAAAAAGTGGAATTTAAACTCATATAGTTGCCTCTATATAAAATGAAATAAAATAAAATCATAAAGGGATGATGATAGTATAGTTGATTCTACACTATAATACACTATACACTATACAGTAGCAGTTCACTTTCAATGTTAATGATTTTCATGTTTTATTTGCAATAACAACGTTGTTACATTACATAGCAGTAATAGGTGATTGCTATTTATGCTAATATAACATTTGCCAACAAATGCGTAATGTTGAAAAAGTTGAATTATATCACAAAGCTAACTAAAATCTTTAATTTATGCAATTTTGTACACTCACTTTCTACGCTGGTCAAAGTGTAAGTGCTTGATTGGTAGGCACTAGAGTACTAGTCAGAGAGACAACCAGAGGTAGGATATGACTTACCCTCCAATTCCTTCCTTATGCATCAAAAGTAAACAAGACATATATAAACAACAAGTCCAAGTAAATTGAATCACAATGAAAATCTACATCCAACAACATTCATTTTGCTATTGCTTATTCAAATGCGTTTGAACAAGCTCAATCATAAATTCAACTAGAATATCAGTACAGTAAATTTCCATTCTTTTAAACCTCCTATCCTTCTTTGACAATGCACCACAGTCTCGATTTTGAACCAACAGTTCTGTTCGACCGGACTCAGCCCCATACATTGTATTAAGAATACTCAGCAATATTTAACAGAAAATTGTAAGGTCAGAGAGGTAGAATCACCTAACTTCATCGATCAAATTTGTTCAGTTCACTTTCCTGCGGCATATTATGATTCCGGCCTGACCAAACCAACACACTCAGAAGTACTCAAAAGAGATTTAGTTTCAGTGAATAGGTATAGGACAATGAAAATTCCATACAAGAACAAAGCAAATTAGCGGTGACGAAGAAAATACAAATCGGTGATTTCACTTACCAAACAGCATTAATCAGGATTTTCACATGCTATTTCCAGAAGGAATAATATACAACCTTGCCTCCAGATCCATAATCCAATTAAACTGTCATCCACTAATTAAGGTGATAATTGCATTTTTAATCAATATAGACTGTAAAAGTAGTGGGAGATGATTAAGATGAAGAATCTAGATTAAAAGATCTTTTATAATATTAATGGATCATTGAACTAAGTGCAGTGGTATCCCTACAAGGTAGGAGAAATGGCAGCATACTAGATGTCCATTGACACAGCAAGGACCCATTAAATCCATCATAACATTTTCACTAACTTTTCGTTTTCGCCATAGTGAGTCAACCGAGAAAACAGGCACAAAATGTGAATATTTAGAGTAGTTGATCATTTTCCATTTTCTGATTAGAAGCATTAAGCATTGATAGATCATCCAGAACATCAAGGCAGACATAAAGTTGCGAAATTATTTTAGAAGAGTATAACAATAATATATTGCTACAATCATAAAATTAAAGACCTCCTCAGCTCCTCCCCATGTATTCAGCTTAGTGATATGACAGAGATACAATACATGAAACCTGCTATATGATGACATCAACAAGCACTAGTAGCAAATGTTCCCATCTCATTTTTCGTTTCACTGCCACTGTTAATTTCAGTTGTAGAATAGTAAATATAACATCAGTGATTATTGATTGTTATTATTCTATAGTTAACAAGAACTAACATAATTACTGGTACTGTTCAAACATTAAGAAAGTAGGTAGAATATTGCAATGCGTTATCACGGAGATTGGAGAGGTGTATCAGTAAATTTCAAGTAGCTTCTAACCAAAGATCAATATAAGTTCAAGCATCTAACTTTGAAATTTAAGGTACAAGTGATAGAGATAGCAAGACTAATCCCTCTGCAAGTATGGTATACAGTATACTCTTAATTCAAGTAGACATGCCTCTATTTTTCCACATCTTTTTTCTTGTTCAATTCCAGTTGCTTTTGGTAGGAACTTCAGATTACCACAATGCACAAAGCTCACAAAGTAGGAGTCTTGGGAAGAATTTTTTCAAGAATTTAATTATTTAATCAGCCTTCTTCCACTGGAGAATTCCATAATGAGAATAACTTAATTAGTTGACCAGTTTTTCAGGTTCAAATATATTTAAATCAGCCTCTTTTCACACAGGGAATGCAATAACAAGTAGTACTAATTAAGTTGGACTAATATCCTCATAGTGGAGGGACACAATTACTAATACACTAAAAAAAGGAAACATAATGGTCCATATAAACAGCACTAGAGAATGGTACTAACATATTACATTCTTCTGCACATATATTTTAATCCAAAATTAGCTACAAAATATACAGTTCAAAATCGACATTACAGAGCACCACATCGATATGCATATCTACTAAATAGAGCAAGAAACTGGTTATAGATACCTGACCATGCTCCTAATCTTCAGCTTCCACTCCCTAGCTATCATGAATCTCAACCATCACAGTATTAGTACCAAGTTTCGCTATCATAATGTTATATCTTTCATCGTAATGCTTTATAATCACAACTTCCCCTTCACCTCTACCTCAACTCTCCAAATTCAAAGCCATAGCTCCCATCATTTCGCAAACTCATATCAAACACTTCTGCATCCTCATTCTCACTCTTCTTTACACTGTTGCTCCTCCTAAAGTGTCTTGAAGAACCGCTCCTAGTATCTTCCTTATCAAACAATCCTGCCTTTCCAGAACCATTACTCATATGCATTTTCCTATTTCCTTTCCTAAATTTTCCCTTAATATTCCGATTTTCATCTTCTTTTGCCGCACCATTGGAGCTTCTCATCTCCATTTCTCTCACATTTCCTCCTTTATCCACACCAGCTTCACTGCTTCTCGAATTGAAGTACCCTTTCCCTTCCAAACTCAAACCAGTTTCACCAACATTATCCCCAACCCGGCCAGAATCCAAATCTTCCTTCAAACCGGCACCCACAACTTCCTCCGAGCCAGTACTCACTTTCGCCGTGCCCCGGTACGGTCTGATGCTATGAACAACCCCCTTAGGGAAGAATCTCGAAGAGGGCAAGCCATTATCGGGCCTGAACAACTCCGGGCCGTCCCTTTCAGACCACAAATCAAGCCCACCGGGCTTCTGAAACCTATCGGCGAGCACCTTCAGCTGCTCATCGGCGCTGACCGAGAACAAGTTGGGCGGCTTCTCGACGGCCTCCCATGGGCGTTCGAGTTCCGAGACGGCGGCCTTGAGCTCGGCCCGCTTCCTCATCTCGTATATCTGCCGTTCTCGGGCCAAACGGGCTTTGAGCAGCTGCTTCGCTTTCTTGGCCTGCATCCTTTTCCATTGCCACTTTGAGACCCCTCCCGGGTAGGTCCGGGGCCCGCCGCCCATCCGAATCGGCGTCGTTTTGAGGGAGAGGTGAGATAGCTTCTTGGTGAGGCATAATGATTGGTCCCATATCGTGCGGCCGGAAAAGGATTTTGCTGATGAGAGAGATTGTGGTGTTGCCGGAACCGAGAGAGACATGGGTAAGATTGACATGGTCTTCTGTTAACGCTGCAAATTGTAGTGCTACAAAAATGTGTAGGGGAGTCCTCTCCGTTCGTGTGTGTGGGTGTTGTTTGTGTTGATAAATTGAAGATGAGAAAGAGAAGAATTCTGATAAAATCATTTGTTGAACAGATTGGGCTTTGATTTTCAATTTTTAATATGGGCTTTAATGTTGGGCTTCACTTAACACTTTCCTTTCCACACATATATATCCACTTCATATCTCATAATATTAGTTTGTTTCATTCCACCTATTAATATTATCTATAAAGAGCGATAAAAATAAAGATAAGAGAGGAGGAAATGAAGAAAAAAAAAAAAAAACAAACTACCGCTACAAAATCTTTAGAATTATATTCTCATATATTTTTTTATTTCTTTACAAAATGTATATATAAAATATAATAAAAAGATAAATAGTAATGTCCATATAATAATATCATCTTATGAGAACACATTCCTCGTGATTGTGCCATAATCCACAAACAATCAACAACATTCAAAACAAGTCTAAAATATACGTCAATTGCTCTATCCTCGACTAATGCACACTCGGTTGGCTCGTGTACTAAGAGGAATCATACATGAATGATCTTTACTCCAACTATCATACTCGCACAACAACCTATTGAGGATGATAATCTATTTTTTTTTTCTTTCTAAAATGCAACTTATGAAAAATAACGAAATGTACATATAAAATTCTTATGTTAGGAGCATCCCACCAAGGTAACAACGTTGAGCTCTGATTCCATAGCCGTAAATAGGAGTAAGCTCACTAGACAATGGCCTAGGGCCCCAAAATTATAGGAGCCCATTTTATAATGGGGTAACTTCTATAATAACCATTTTGTTATAGTAAACTCAAATAATAGCCGTACGTATAAAAAATCATAAATCTAGCCTTCTATGTCTATAATACCCTCCATCTAATTAATTCTTTCAAAATACTATAGAATTTAAAAATAAAATTTGGTTTATAATTAAATACTATACCCTACCATATGAACCCTAGGCATGAATCTATAATAATAATTTATTAATACAATACACCGATGAAAAATAATTAAAGGAGAAACAATAATTATGAAAGAATATTTTTTTAATTAATTAATGAAAGGGCAATAAAGGAAAAATAAATACAAAATGGTTACTATTTCATTATAAAATTAGAGATAGTTAAAATTTGTGTTTGCTATATTAATTTGGCTAAATCAAACTATTTCCCCTTTTATAATTGTATATATATAATAGATTAAATTAGTCATCTTTTTCATAAATTAGTCATCTCTTTTTATGGGGCCCCATTTTATAATTGTATATGTAATTTATTAGATCAACTAATATATATATATATATATATATATAGGGAGTGGTTCAGGTAAAAAGAGAAATTAAAGTAGGAAATAGGAAATGATCTGGGCCATTGATTTGGATGATCGGACGGATATGATTAAATCTGATCTACTTAAAAAAGGCGGTGCATTCCATCGCTTTGAACGATGCACGAAGGATATTTTAGTAATTTTTTATTTTTTTAGAGAGAGAGAACGTGTGTTATTAGCCTAAATTATGAGATAATTAAGGGAGAATAAAAAAACTGACGTTAATCTAGAAGGGAGGTTATTTACTTTCCATAATTATAGGGTGCATTCCATAATTAAATCAAAACAGTTCTCTGTATTTAAATGCATTGTATTTAATTGGACAATGTGCATTACGAAATTGGACAATGTGCATTGAACCAGTATATAGTTGTGCATTACTTCAGTTACATTATTGCATTGATAGTTATGTTTGTTGCATTGTTGGTATATTGTCATTGTTGCATTACGAAAATGAACAATTTGCATTGAACCAGTATATAGCTTTGCATTAATTCAGTTGCATTGTTGCATTGATAATTATTTTGTTTCATTGTTGGTATATTATCATTGTTGCATTATGGAATTGAACAATATGCATTGAACCAGGCTACAATTATGCATTACTCATCCACTAATGGATCTACTGCCCCTGCTCCCAAATCAGATTTCCCCAAGCCGCTACCATCGGAGAATACAATTTACATACAAATAGACCTTCGTAGTGATTTGATTCTTCCCCAAATTTCATATGAAACAGATACAAACGTAATCTCCAATTGAAGAATCAGAACAAATTTAACCCTTTGTAGAATCAGTACAATAAATGAAGAATCAATAGATCAAATGAAGAAACAGATTCAAAAAATAACCTTCATATGCAAAACAAATTAGAAACTAGAAACTACTCAAGCATCGGAGCAACAGAAGACTCCCCATTTTCACTGCATCCGCCGCCTCCACCGCCGATGTCCCCGCCCCTAGCGAATCTGAACTTTCATCTCCTCCTGTGCAAGGCGCCAAACTCATCCCCATCCAAACCCAAAACCCTCGCCTTCTTCGGATCATTTCTGAAACTACTCAAGCATCGGAGCGGCATGAACGGATTGATTCTAGAAAATTCTAATCCGATTGAGAGACGACAGAATTCGGAGGAGGATTTCTCCGGCTGCCTCCCAACGAGAGAAATCTGATTTGTTTTTTGATAATGGGAGAGATTGTGTTGCGTGAGAGAATAAGGAAACTGCCTTTTTGCAGTTTCCTACAATAACACACGTTCTCTCTCTCTAAAAAAATAAAAAATTACTAAAATATCCTTCGTGCATCGTTCAAAGCGATGGAATGCACCGCCTTTTTAAGTAGATCAGATTTAATCATATCCGTCCGATCATCCAAATCAATGGCCCAGATCATTTTCTATTTCCTACTTTAAAATCCTTTTGTATATGATCTATATCCTATATATATATATACATATATAGGGAGTGGTTCAGGTAAAAAGAGAAATTAAAGTAGGAAATAGGAAATGATCTGGGTCATTGATTTGGATGATCGGACGGATCTGATCTACTTAAAAAGGCGGTGCATTCCATCGCTTTGAACGATGCACGAAGGATATTTTGGTAAAAAATCCCCTATACGCGTTCATACGCGTTCAAAATACAATGCATTTAATAGTTAAATACAATGCATTTAATAGTTAAATGCAATGCATAACTCAATTACATCTTCACAATGCATTTTACAGTTAAAAACAATGCATTTTCCAGTTAAAAATAATGCATTTAACAATTAAATTACTGATTTGCCCTTAATTACTATAAAATAAAAATTGCGCGTGCATTGTAGTATAACAATGCATGAAAAACTCGGCCAAGATCTCAACCGTCCGATCATCCACTTAAACGGTTGAGATTATTTCCTATTTCCTACTTTAAAATCCTTTTGTATATGATCTATATCCTACATATATATATATACATATTCATATCTTTTTAATTCTTTGTGTAGGTTGGTTGTTTTTTGGAGGTGAGAGTATTTGGTTTTTCATCTATTTTTTTTTGTACGCAATTTTTATCACAATTTGATTGTCTTTTCAGATTAAGACAAGTTTTCAGTGAAGTCTCAAATATGAAGGGAGGTAGCTTCAGTAAAGTGGTTAAATTTATATAGCAATCCTTCAGTCTACACTTAGTGTTTGACTGATGAACTAATATCTTAAGTAAACGTGCGTAAGTGGTGGTTTAAAAGCTTACTCGTTTATCAGAAAACTTAATGTTATAGTTTCAATTTACACTTAATCAGTATTCAATTTATGCAATAGAGTTAGAGAATAAATACTGAAAGTAAATAGAGAAGACACAAGAGTTGGTTTGCGTGGTTCGTAGATAAAAACTCCTATGTCCACGTGTCTCGATGTGAGTCGAGGGTTTTCAAATAATTGGAGAGGTGTCTTACAGTGATCAACCTTGAAGGTTAGATAAACAATAGTGTCTGATCACTTCTAGCTATGAAGTAAATCTAAGATGGATCTATTCTTCGATTACAGAGCAGTATCGCTAAAAACACACTAGAATGTATGCTGTGAGTGCTAAGGTGTTCTGAATCTGAAAGCTTGCATGAGAGAGAAAGTTTGAACGTATGATAGCTTGGTAACCGGTGTTTGAAGTAGTGGAGTATTTATAGGACACTCTCAAGAATATATTCATTGTGAGAGAGAGCTTCGTCCGTAGCATTTGAAATTTTTCCCGTTGGAGTCGCCGTCCTTTTTACCATTTTTGGTGTCTTGTTGGGAACCCTAAGACATTTAGTTTTGATGATGGTCTTTTCGAAACACACTTAGATGTTTAATAGCTTAAGCTGTTCTCGTGTAATAACAGATCACTAGAGATAAAGTGAATGTTGCTATAGAACAGATTAGGAGATGACTTGAAGTCTAAAGGAAATATTCCTATAGAAGTCAATCTCAACTTAGAATAGGATGAAAGTCAAAGATTTTACGCCAAAGAGGAATCGATCTGCTGTAACAGACAGTGACCAGATCGATGACCAGATCGATGCCTGCAGCGATGAACCAGAATGATTGAGTCATCAATCCATCAGCTGACATCATCCTACACATCATATGCTCTTGCCACGTCAAGATCAAGTTCATCCTACTGAGATTGGAAAGAAGATCTTCGGTTAACACATAGAAGGAAAGAGACCGTTAGCAAATCTGCTTTCCATAACTCAGAGATTGAGTCAACCTTTCATATATGGGAAGAACAGATATGATGGAAACCATTGATTGGCAATATACCATCTATCTCACGTCAATCAACAAACGGCTAGAATTTCAAAATTCAATGCCTATATAGTTGAAGTTAGAGATCTGGAGAAATAGAGAGAACACACGCGAACTATACTGTTATTATCTTCTCAAGCAATCAAGCTGCAGTCCAGACTTAGAGCTTCAACATCCTGTGATTCTACATCACACCAACCACCTCGATTCAAGTCTGTCTTGTCGAGAGAAAGGAGATCACCCTGCTAG
>JAPKLX010000439.1:0-28994 GCA_026898415.1 Leonotis leonurus | reverse complement strand
CCCCCCCCCATACACCAAACCTTGCTCTTTCGGGACCAACAAGTGGTATCAGAGCGGTGGTTCATACGACCATTGTTTTGTTTCACAAGGTTAGTACCTGCATGGTCAACTTGAATAGATCTAGAAAATCTTTTTCATCATCTGCATCCTATCTGTCATTATGGAGTCATCTGTTATCAGGGCATGCGAAGAATTCTCTATCCAAGGATACAGAGAGTGGAGTTTCAGAATCAAGATGTGTCTCAAAGCTCATCACTGCTTGATGTGGAAGGTAATAGAAGAAGGACCATTAGCCATTACTGAAGAAACTACTCGTATTACTGAGACAGGAGCTGTCAAAGAAACTGTACTAAAAGATCCCAGAAAGTACACCTCTGAAGAAAGAAGAGAAGCAAATTTAGATGACTTTGCTAAAGGAGTTATCTCCAGTACTGTAAAAGGAGTTCATCTGGCTAAGATCCAAGATCTTGACACAGCCAAAGAAATGTGGGAAGCACTAAGAGAACTCAGCCTAGGTTCTGAAGCAATGATTGAAAACAAGTTATCCCTGGCATGCAACAAGTTTGATGAATTCAAGATGAAACCTGGAGAGACCATCGAGCAGATGAAGAATAGGTTCATTAAAGTGCTACTTGAAGTGTCTGCCTTCAACAAAAACAAATACACCCAAAGAGAGAAGAATCTCAAGATTCTGAGAGCTCTACCGCCAAGCTGGGAAATTTATTCAGCTATGCAACCTCTACGTGCTGATTTTAATGACCTATCTGTAGAAGCACTATTTGATCATCTAGCTGTCCATGAATGTGACATCAGAAGGATTCACGGACCAGATTATTCATCTAGCAAGAAGAGTGAAAATAACTCAAAGAAGGAGAAAGAGACTGCCTTCAAAGCGAAGTGCAAAACAGATGAATCAACAGCATCTGCCACTCCAGAAGAAGGAGGTTATGATAAGTTACTCAAAGAATTCTCAATGATTGCCAAGAGAATGGACAAGATGGAAATCAGATCGAGAAAGTATAGAAGGTTCTACAAAGATAACAAGAGTAGATACCAGAAGAACAAAGAAGCTGAACGATCTGATGACAAAACAGAAAGTAGAGGTAATGGTAAAATCACTAATCCTACTGACTATACGTGCTATGGCTGTGGGAGAACAAGTCATTTCAAAACCGATTGCCCAGACTTATCTAAAAGTCAAAGAAAAGAACTACGAGCTAAGAGGGACAGAAAACTAAAAGATCAACGTAAAGCCATGATAGCAGAAGAAGAAGATTCTAGCTCAAGTCATCTATCTGATAGTTCAACAGAAGATGATGAAGCATTCTTTGCCAAAGAAGAAGAAGATTGGGATGAATGCTATGTAGGACTAGACAACGGTCTGGATGATGTAGAGGTAAACTCTTGCGACTCTAATTCATCAAATGATATTTACCTGGATCAGGAAATAGAAGACCAAGATGAATATTCATGGGATGAAGTTAATGAGATGTTCAAGAGCTACTCGAGTATCAAGAGACTTTTCAGAGAAGTTGTTGAAGAAAATGACAGATTGAAGAAAACTGAAGAGATATTGAGTAAAGCAAACACTAAATTTGTTGCTAACATCAACGTTCTGGAAGAACAGATCAAAGAAAAGGACAGTGAGATTCATTCACTAAACTCAAAAGTGAAAGATCTTATCACAAGAAACAATGTAGCTGAGGAAAAGATCAAGAAAGGAAAAGAAATGATCTACAAGAGTGATGAACGTGCTAAACTGCTAATTAACATGCAGCAAAAGGGTACATCTGGAATAGGATATCCAGGCCATTTAGAGAAATCCTCGTGTACCATAAAATTCGTACCAGAAAGGAAACAGATACCAGATCAAGTGATAAATCTTAGAAATAAGAAAGAACAACCTCAGAAGATGATGGTAAAACAAACTGGCAACATACAGTACCATCAAATAAAGGAACAAACAGCAGGGTACACAGAAACAAAAAGGGCTCACGAAAAGAATGTCAACAGGACATTGCCTAACAAGAATGTCAACAGGACATTGCCTAACAGGAATGTCAACAGGACAGTACCCACTAGTAAAGAATTAAAGAATGATGGGATAGAAAGATATCATCCATCTATATTTCATTCTGTGTCAAAAGTTGATAATGATGGAAATGTTATTACTTGCTATGTTGCTGTACCTAACCCAAAAATGTTTTGGATTCGGAAGGGAACATTTGCTGATAACCAAGCACCCAAATATTGAAGGGTAGCTAAGTGTATTTTATTACAGGATCAGAAGACTGCAAGAAGATACAAGATAGCAAAAGGAACAATATGGATAATAGATAGTGGCTGTTCGAAGCACATGACATGTAACAAGAACCTACTGTCAGACTATATAGAGAAACCAGGTCCTCAGGTCACTTTTGGATGTAATTCAAAAGGATACACCAGAGGTTATGGAAACATAAGAGTTGGCAAGACCACCATCACAAATGTATCATACGTTGAGGGTCTTAGCCACAATCTGTTCTCTGTAAGTCAGTTCTGTGCTAGTGGTAATCAGATCGTTTTTAATGTTAACAATTGTTTCGTGAAAAGCAAGGAAGGAGATGAGATACTCCTTACCGGAAAATTGCAGGATAGGTTATATATTGTGCAATGGGACAACCAGATTGAGAAATGTCTGGTCACTAAGACAGTATCAGAAACTAGTTGGCTATGGCATAAACGACTAAGTCATCTCAATTTCAAGTCAATCAATAGGATTGCACGAGAGAAACTAGTTGAAGGACTACCAGACCAAATATATGACAAGAATCACATCTGTGAAGCATGTCAAGCTGGAAAACAGACCAGATCATCATTTTCTAGCAAATCTGCTCAGTCCTCCACCAGAATCTTAGAGTTACTGCATTTAGACTTATTTGGTCCAGTTAAGCCATTAAGTATAAATGGTAGAAAATATACTCTGATCATCATTGATGATTATTCAAGATTCACATGGGTAATCTTCTTATATAAGAAGAAAGAAACATTGGAAAAGCTGCCAAACTTCCTCAACAAAATTACCAAGAAAAGGAAGTCTCTGTTACTACCATCAGAACAGATCGTGGTACAGAATTCCTAAACCAGAAAATTGAGGATTACTGCAACCAGATGGGAATCACACATCAGACTTCTGCAGCCAGAACACCTCAACAGAATAGTGTAGTTGAAAGAAGAAACAGATCATTAAAAGATGCAGCTCGCACCATGCTTAATGCAACCAGATTACCTAAGAAATTTTGGGCAGAAGCGATTTCTACAGCCTGCTATACACAGAATAGAGCTGTAGTTACCATCAGATATGAGAAGACACCATACGAAATCTGGAACAACAGAAAGCCCAGGATACATTACTTCCGTACTTTTGGATGCTTATGTTACATCCATAATAATGGAAAATCACAGTTGAAAACCTTTGATAGTAAAGCTGACCCTGGAATATTCTTAGGATATTCTGATGTTAGTAAAGCTTATAGGGTTTACAACAAAAAGACTCATATTGTGGAGGTAACACCTCATATTGTCTTTGATGAATTCTTTGTCATCGACAGAGAGTTGAGTGATGATCATATACAAGACCAGAACAAGGAAAAGAGAACAGAAGGAATTCTACTAGAAGATATTCTAATCTGGAATACAACAGATGATAATGATATTGATGTTCCATCTAATACTGAAGCAATAAGCTCACAGCAAGGGGGAACAGAACACATCATCCTGGACCTTGACAGATCAAGAACTCAACCAGAAGGTAGTCAACCAGAAGAAGGAAATAACAATGAACAAAATCACGATCAACCAGAAGAATCAAGAGATACAAATGGTTGGAACAATAATCAAGAAATTGAAGAACCAGAAGTGGACAATCCTTTTCAAACATCTCATCCAGAATTTGAGGACCCAACAATTGAACCAGAACCTGAAATATCAGAAGAAGAAATGACTAGTAGGAGGAGATGGATACAGGACAATCATCCTCCTGAACTGATTGTTGGGAACCCAAGTGATAGAGTAAGAACCAGAAGGATGCATGGAGAAAGTGCACTTCTCAGTTGTTATCTATCACGTTTTGAACCTTCTGACACTTATGAAGCACTCAAAGATGCAGACTGGGTTATTGCTATGCAAGAAGAACTCAATGAATTCAAAAGAAACCAAGTCTGGTATCTGGTAGATAGACCAAAACATCAGGGAGTGATAGGTGTCAAATGGGTATTCAAGAACAAACGAGACGAAAATGGAGAAGTAGTCAGAAACAAGGCTAGACTTGTTGCAAAGGGATACAATCAACAGGAAGGTATCGATTTTGATGAAACTTTTGCACCTGTGGCCAGACTGGAAGCAATTAGACTATTTCTGGCATATGCAGCATACAAAAAATTTAAAGTATACCAGATGGATGTTAAAAGTGCGTTTCTAAATGGTATACTCAAAGAAGAAGTATATGTTGAGCAACCACCTGGTTTTGAAGAAGAGAATCCTGACCAGAGAGTATATAGGCTAGCTAAAGCTGTCTATGGGCTGAAACAGGCACCCAGAGCATGGTATGAAACATTGTCAACATTTCTACTTGAATCAGGCTTCAGAAGAGGTTCTGTTGACAAGACACTGTTTGTCATCAAAGTCAAAGAACACATTCTTTTGGTTCAGATATATGTGGATGACATAATCTTTGGATCACAATCTCCCTACCTATGTGACAAATTTGCAGAACTAATGAAGAATAAATATCAAATGTCCATGATGGGCGAGATGAATTTCTTTTTAGGCTTGCAGGTAAAACAGTTACTAGATGGTATCTTTATTAATCAAGCAAAATACATCAACGATCTGCTAGTCAAATTTGGTTTGAAAGACAGCAGAACAGTTAAAATCCCAATGCAGTCTAACGGAAAGATAGATCCAGACCCAGAAGGAAAACCAGCTAATATCACACAATATAGAGGGATCATTGGATCACTATTATATCTTACTGCAAGTCGACCAGACATCACGTTTGCAGTAGGAGTGTGTGCCAGATATCAAGCCAATCCCAAAGAATCACATATGGAAGCTGTCAAAAAGATACTTAGATATCTTAAAGGAACAGCTCACATTGGTCTCTGGTATCCACAAGATGACAATTTTGAACTTACAGGCTATTCTGACTCAGATTATGCAGGATGCAAACTGGACAGAAAATCTACTTCTGGAACATGTCAGTTTCTTGGAAACAAGTTGATATCTTAGTTTTCAAAGAAACAAACATCCGTTTCCACATCAACAACAGAAGCAGAATATATGGCTGCCGGAAGCTGCTGTGCACAAATTCTGTGGTTAAAACAGCAACTTAAAGATTATGAGATTGAAGTAAATGAGATACCTATATTCTGTGACAGTTCAAGTGCAATAGCCATAACACAGAATCCAGTACTTCACACAAGATGCAAACATGTTGATGTGAGACATCACTTTATTAGAGATCATGTTGAGAAAGCATATCCAAATCGAGAAGATTCACACAGACATCCAACGTGCTGACATTTTAACTAAAGCTCTACCAGAAGATAGATTCAAGATGTTATGTGGAAAGCTTGGATTGCTAAATATGGATAAACAAACAGAAAGACAATAACAGATTGTCCAAACAGAAAGTTACCAGAAGGTTACCAAACAGAAGGTTACCAGAAGGTTACCAAACAGAAGGTTACCAGAAGGTTACCAAACAGAAGGTTACCAAACAGAATGTTACCAAAAGGTTAACAACAGAAGGTCAACAACAAAAAGTTAGAGACTTATTTCCCAAATTGAAGAAAGTGACACGTGGAATCTATTTCTTAATTACTAAGTCAAGGGGGAATTTTCTATGAATCGGAAGCGTCTTAAGAGACATGGCGTCACTCCGTACAATCAACACCCGAGATTACAGTCTGAAAACGTTACCTTTTTGATCTAGATTTACTAAAATCTTTATCTTAAATGATGATTAGCCCACCTTTGGGAACTGTGATCGAGAAAATCCCTGCGAGAACAGGAAAAAGGAAAGTTGCACTGGAGGAAAAGATTTGCACGCGCTATCCTACAACCCTAGAATCTAGAGCGTATATCACACGCAAGAAAAAGCGGCAAAATAAAAGGGGAAAATCCAAAATAAAGGGAAGATATTCCGCCTATCTTTTACTTATTTACCTCCTTCATCTTTCCTTATTTTTTTTTTCTCTTATATATATATGCGATATACACCTCAGAACTGTTCACCTTCACTTCATCGCACTGAGCACTACTCTCTCTAAGCACTTAAGAATTTCCCAAAATTTCTGCAAATCTCTTTTCACACATTTTGCGATTTGATCATGGCACCACAAATTTCTTTATTTCTCCAACACGTTGCCGAGGTTCAGAAGTTTCTTTCGCCTGAACCATATGCTGTTCTTGACACCCATGGATTTCAAAAACTTGAAGAAATCTTTGCCATGGTCACACGCTGCAAAGGTTCTAAGCTTATCATACTTGTTCTTTTATCTGCAATTTTACTACATGTATTGATTTACGTGTCTCATAGACTATCAAAATATGCTCTCTTCTCTGAGTTACTGTTCATGTGAGAATATTCATATGTGTTCATATAAACTAATGAATATATATATACATTTGTGTTGAATGTTCTTATGATGATAGGGTTCTGCAACATTGTTACTTCACATCCGAATATGTATTTGGCAAAACAAGTTGCCACATTTTATCTAACTTGGCAGAATGACAAGCATGGATTTGAGGCAAACGTGCTGATGCCGATTGGTGATAGAACAAGCAAAACCCCATACAACGTAATTGAAATGATCAACCAAGCATATAAGTTGAAGGACGAAGGTCTATCCTTGGAAGAGATTACTCCTGCACAACTGCAAGAAGCAGTGGAATTAGTGATGGTGATACCGATAAAATATACTGGCAGAATGTTTCAACGATCCCTACTTCAACCAGGATTCAAGCTGTTACTCGAGATGATTCAGAGGATATTCCTGAATCATAGTGGGTCATATGATCAAGTGACTCCGGAGAAATTTAGAATTCTCACGGCTGTTGTACTCAACCTTCGTGTCAACTGGAGAAGAATCTTATTCGAATTGATGGCTAAAGAAGCAAAGCTGGTGACTTATACCAAGGATAACAGAGGCAGAGGAACTTCGGTGGAAGTTAGAAGAAATCTACGACACTCCACCAAGATCAGCTTGATGGTGGAAAGATTCTTCAAGCAGAAAGTCTGGGATGATGCAGTGGAATTCAACACTAATCTTTCCATACCCAAAGATCAACATCAATTGGAAATGTCTTTGGGACTAGCACCACAATTTTTCAACAAAATACCTGATGAGGTGCATCGTGCTGCAGCACTGGAAGTGGGTAGTTCTAACCCTACATGGGTACCACCTACTAAAGGTGTTGAGAAGAAGAAGGAGAAAGGTACCAAAGAAAAAGTGGTAAGAGAAAAGTCAATGCGCAAACGTGGTAGCTCTGTTGAAACAGAAACATCGGCATCGCAGCCCCAACAAAAGAAACGCCGTCTACAGAAAGTACAAGAGCCCTCTCCTCTATCAGCAGATACAGCAGAACAATCTGATATGCCAGAACACACACCACCAGAACATGAAGAAGAAACACCGCAGGCACCACCAGAACAAACAGAAAGCCCAGCAGGTGATGTGGAACCAGAAACAAGTCATATCCCACATCCAGAAAAAGATTTTTCTCCTGCAAGAACAGCTACACCCTCACCGGACAGAATGGAGAGAATTAGCGAGGATGATGAGGAAGGATCATCTGCTGATGAAGCCGAAGAACGGAAACAGCAAGCAGAAAGTGTTATCAACTTGCTGGAGAATGAAGCCAAACACTCTGTGCTTCAAGAATTCCCTGGAATTCACTTGCTCCCAGAAAGTTTAGGAGCAGCAACTCGCGTAAAATTTTACTTGCTGGTCAAGGACAGCGAGTATTATATCTTTGATGCATTGCTCCAGATTAAGTCCATAGACGAGCTGAAGAAAGAAGAAGCCACATTACTCAGTCTGCTTCAGGTCGCCACCGTTCAAGAAGTTAGAACTGAATACAAAAAACTCATTTCTGGGCTCATGCAAGGTGAGGCAGAAAATTTGAAGATTGATTTGGGAACACAACATCCAGATATTCAGCTACAAGAACCTGCAGCAACAGACCAATCACCTCAACCAGAATAGCCTGCAAAGACAGCTCCAGTAATCAATCTTGATCCAGAGGATGATGAGCCAGTGGGCCAGAACATTGGTGGTGAACCCACAAATGAGATATACACTCAAGGAGCAGCACAGAAGCTGAAGAAGCATGTCACCTACTACACAATGGAAGAAATTCTGGAAAGAGAAACCAATACATTCAACAACTACCAGCTGGACAACCTGATCACCCTTCGCGTTGAGGATCAGATGACGGATATCTGTAACTCCCTTCAAGAGAAGGCAACGCAGATACTCTCTGATTTCAATCAGCACCAGAAGGACTACGTAAATGACATGGATTTTGACATCAGATGGAAGCTCAAGAAAGTCTAGAAGGATCTAGACAAGAAAATCGACGATGATCGCCTACAGAACGAGGCAGAACAAAACAAGATCATTCTTCACCTAGACAGCCTCGAAGAGAAACACCAGAAGGCGACTGATCTTCTTACTGATCTTTTGGTAAAGCAGGATGAAACCATTGGTGCAGCTGTCGAGAAGAAGGGACTTCAACTTTCTGCTACATTGAAGGAAGACACTGACCTGTCCATCCACTCCCAACTTGCTCATTTTGAAAATGAGAAATTTGTGGACCTGATGCGGAAACACCAGGTCGATGTCTTAAATGACCTTCTCTATCCCAACCCTGAAGAGCACGAGCAGCAAGACACTCGCATCACCGCCTTGGAAGAGCTGCAAGAAACCTATGACAAGACTCTGTCAATCATGAACAGCAGGCTCGAGCAGAAACTCCATGCCACTGACCAGACAATCAATTTTCTGCTCGGGTTCAAAACTGATGCTGAGGAGAAGATGGGAAAGATGTCTGAGGAGATTACCTCCCTGCGTACACTCATCAATACCCTCTTTGATGATGTCAAAAAGGGGGAAATCTCAGCAGGCAGCAAAGGCAGCAAGGGAAGAGATTGACTTGGGAATAGAAGGGGTGGAAACAGAAACTGTTACAGAAACTGTTACACCAACAGAACCCAGAACAGCACAACCCAGACCAACCACACCTCCAAGACCCGACCCCACACTTCTTGGAACAGAACCTGCTCAACTAGCATCTCAACTTCAGATCCCCAGCGACAAAGGAAAGAAACCAATCGACGAAGGTGATCAGATAGCTGAACTATTGCTGTTTGGTGTGAGCATGGATCAAGCTTGTGATCCAGTGTTCAGAACGCAATTTTATAAAGAACAGGCGGAGAGAGAGAGAAAGCTGGCTGCCCAGGAAGCCAAAGAAAAATCTTTTCAAACTCCTTTCTCCTCGCCTTCATCTACAGAATGCTCACAGCAACAGTCTTCCCAGTCAACCACTCAATCGAAGAAGAAAAAGAAGAAACCCTTCTCCTGGAACCTATCTTTCAAGACACAGACACCAAGAGATACATGGGTTCCAGAGGAAGATCAGAGTGATTGGGAGAAAGTGAAGCAGGGGTTTATCTTAAACAGATATTTTTTGAAGGAGCCTACATACTCAGAGTCTACACCGGATGAAGATTTTATTCGCTATCTGGAGAATTTTAGTGACCAAGGGCTTATACAGAGGATCAGAATAGCTGCTTCTGATGCCAAAATCCAGCTAAAAGCACCAGAAAAGGAATACATGGTCTGCCCAACTATACCAGGCAGTAACCTTCCAGATAAGACGTATATTCTGAACTACATCAATCAACTGGCAAAAATCAAAGGCTACAAGATCGACAATCACGATCCAAACTATGCCAGGGTGAGAGATGGGATATATGAGAGTATTCAGTTAATCTCTGATGCACAGAGAGAAAAGATGAAGAAGGGCGGTGCAGCGAGATGGTTTTCTTAGATAGATAACTCTTATCTTTTGCTTTTTTCACTTCTGCTGACCCTTGTACTCTGAAATTCATATATCTATGAATATGAGGTCTTCTTATCTTATTGCTGTTTACTGTTATTTAACTTAAATAACAAAAAGCTAATCTCTCCAGAACATGATATATGCTAATTTGATTACGCTGCCTAAGTGTGGTTTTGACATCATCAAAAAGGGGGAAATTGTTGGGAACCCCACATTTATTCTAAGTTTTGATGATGCTCTCATAAAAACACACTTGATGTTATTCATGTTCTGTATCATTTGTTTTGATTTTTATAAAACAGATAGTCGAAGCCAGTTCAACCAGAAGGCTGGAAGAAGTCTCAGACAGAAAGCTAAAGCAAGTCAACTTTAACAGAAAGTTGAACCAGCAACTCTTAGACAGATAGTTGAACCAAAAAGCCTCATACAGAAGGCTGAAAGAAGTCTCAGACAGAAAGTAGAACAAGACAACTTTTAACAGAAAGTTGAAGAAAGCTTCAAACAGAAAGTGTCTAAATAGTATTCGACCAGAAAGACATTTCAAACAGAGAATGTCTAACCAATGTGCAACCAGAAAGGCATTAAACCAGAAAGGACATAACCAGAAGGTTCAAAACAGAACAGAAGGAGCTGAACCAAATATATCAAAGATATCAATTCATCAAGAATTGGAATGAGAATCACCGATTGACACCCAGAAGGAAAGTAATCACAGATGATCTGCTTACCATTCATAGAAGATTCAATCAACGACTCTACAAGGAAAGAAGAGATATGATTGATTGGCAATCCACAAATCAAATCACGCCAATCAACAAACGGCTAGAATTTCAAATTCAGAGCCTATATATATTTGAATTTTCAAAGTCTGAAATATATATATAAGACGTTAACGATATACTGCAGAAATATTCTCAAGCATTCTATCAGACAAAAGCTTCAAACCGTTCGTGATCGCAATCACACCTCGATTCAAGTCTGTCTTATCGAGAGAAGAAGGAGATCTTTACTAGCTAGTTTTCTAGTGGATTAACGTGAAGATAACCTGTTTACAGTAGTTTTCTGTAAGTTGTAAAGGGACACGACCCTTATTCGTGCATAAGTTTCAGTTAGCTTGTACTTGGAACTTGTGGCTCGTTCTCAGCGAGGTTAAATAAGAAGAGTATCCTAGTAGTGGATATCTAATCCAGTTTGGATTAGACCGTGGACGTAGGGGGTTTCCCGAACCACGTAAAAATAACTGCGTCATTTAAATTCTGTATTTACATTCAGTTGTTTTTATTCACTGTCTTTCTTGCTCATTCAACCTGCATTCTTAATCAATCTTCTAATCATCTGGCTAAGTCTTCAAAAGATTTTCATAACAAAGAGCACCGACTAAAGTCCACCATTATTCCTCACACACACAGTACATTGTTGGAAATTAAGTTCACGCTTACTTTCTGCTTTGTATAACTCACTTGAGAGATTTTATCTGGATAGAATCTAATTGATTAGAAAATCATTTTGTTCTATCAACTTGAGTAATCTGTAATTCAGAAAGCTTGCATCTCTCTGATTGTATTAATCAAGTAAACTGAAAAGTTTGCATATGGTGTATTCCCCCCCCCATACACCAAACCTTGCTCTTTCGGGACCAACATACAGTATTTCGGGGTATTACAAAAGCAGATTGATGATTCTAATCTCAATATTACATCACTGCTTACTCAAAAAGTGGACACTGACAAGGAGATCAATGCACTGAAGGAAGAGGTCTCTTCTCTCCAGACACTTATCAACATAGTTGTTGCTGATGTCGAAAAGGGGGAAGGGACTGGGAAGGGAAAGAAGCCATCTGCTGCTGCTGCTACAAAAGGGAAAGGAAAGGAGATAGCTCAACTGGAGCAACAGATTCCTGCACAAACAGTCAGCCCTCCATCTGCTCCATCTGCTCACGCTCAAAAATCCCAATCATCTAGCAGATCGAGCCAAACTCAGAAGAAGAAGAAGAAAACTGGATCCAGCTGGCCATCTGCTCATATCAGACCATCTGAAGTGACCAACTGGGTCCCAGTTCACTTGAGAGAGGGTTGGGAAGGACTTAAGAATGGCTTCGTTCTGTGTAGATACTTTCTGAAAGAACCAGCATACACTGATGGATCTCCTAATGAAGCATTCAATCGATATCTAGACAAGAACGAAGCTAGTGATCTGGTGGAAGGGATTAGAAAAGCTACAGTACAAGCCAACATCCAGATCACTGCGCCAGAAAGAGAATACAGATCATGCCCTACTATTCCAGGGACTGATCTACCTGACAAGACCTTTCTGCTCACCTTCATTAACCAGCTTGCTGAAAATAGAGGATATAAGGTGGATGCAGAAGATCCAGATTATATAAGGATAAGGGAAGGTATATATAAGAGTGTCCAGCTGATCTCGGATGAGACAAGGGCTAAGATGAAAAGACAACAGGAAGAGAAAAGAAGAAGCAGATAGCTATAACTCTCTTATCTTTATGATCTACATTTCTTACTCTTATGTTGATAAACTGTAAACTCTATTTTGCCCTTATATATATATGGAGTTCTTTTTGAGTTTCTGATGACAACACTCTATTGTCCAGAACACATATAAAAAATATCCTAATCGTTATAAACTTAATAACGAACAAACATCAATCTGGCTATCAGACCAGATCGCTCTTTATATGCTAATAGGTTATTATTGTAAAGTGTGGTTTCGACATCATCAAAAAGGGGGAAATTTGCAACAAGATTTTGCTTCACCTACTGAGATCTTTTCCGGAAGTGGTAAAGTCTATAGTTCTAGTATATGACTCAGTAGCAAACTTGTGTTTAGTGAAATCTTCAGTGCAGGATCAGTTGGCGTTGGACTCTTGCTTCAGATAACTTCATCTTCAAAACTCCAGGCCATATCTTCAGTGACATGGTCCTTCAGTTTTAGCATGTAAACTAAGTTCTTAGAGAACGAACCCGGGAGCCGACCGGCCCAGTGCTTCAGTACTGGTCTTGATCTTCAGTCTTGAGTCCTTCAAATTGTGTACCTGTAAACTGAACTCCTTAACAAGTGAGTTCTAAAAAAAGACTAAAAACCAAATTTCAATTTTGGTCTTAATACATCTTTTAGGGAAGGTTTTGGAATCTGAATCAAAACCATTATAAAAATTTCCCCATTTTTGATGATGCCAAAACCTAACCTGAAAATATCTATCTAAGATAAAGAATTCCCTCTAAACTGGAGAACACCTAATCTATAAGATAAGATGGGTTAGTAAAATAGTTAATGGCAAACCAAAAAAATAATCAAAGCCATGACAACTAGAGTATTGTCATCCGGTTGAGATCAAAAGATAGACAAAATATGTATTCCATTCATAATAGGTTTCAGTGCATGAGAGTTTCAGAATGTAGAATGGAATACAAGATGGATGATCAAGAAGAGGTCTTCTGTTTCTCTTCTCGTGACTTCTCAACCATTTCCTTCTGAACTTCAGGGGACACAACATTGAAAATTAGGTACGTGGCTTTTCTAATTGTCCCATATGGTCCTTCCAGGTTCAAAGCATGACCAACAACCTGAGCAACAACAATGGCCTCAATTGATCTTGTCAAGATAAACACCTTCTGACTGAGTTGGCCTTTCAAATTGCTTCCTTGAAGGAGCAGTGATCGAGATATTGGATTTAGCAGCATATTCCTTGATCAACTTGATGAATTCTGAATCAGGGTAATCGTGTAGAAAGTTTAAGAACAACTGATCTCTATCAATTTCTCCTGAAACACCATATATTGTCCAGTGGTCAACCATCTTCACAAAATTATCATTGATCTCTTCTCATTCATCACTTAGGTTAGGACGAACCCATGTATTAATGTGAGCATGAGTGGGAGGATCAGTTTGAGAGGGTCTCTTCTTCTTCCCTTGAACTCTGATGGCGTATAGATTTTTAGCGCAATGAGTACCAGTGTTCCTTCTTTCAGTCATCTTGGCATTGAAAGCATCCTTTAATTTCTGCATTTTCTCCCTAGCTTCAGGTGGAATCACAACCTGGACAAGAGAAGCATCAAGTTCATCTTCAGATTCGGGGCTCATCTCACTAGCATAGATGTCCTCTTCATTAAGTTCTTCCTCTTTAGTAATGGATGACATAACATCATTTCCTTTGGGCACGGAGGAAGGTTGTTCAGTAGAAGGAATTTCAGTTTGGACTGAAGTAGGAGACTTAGTGGCAGCATCATGAGATACAACTTCCTGGGGAACTTCTTTGAAACTCGGAGTGAGAATAATCACTTTGTCAGTAGCAACAACATCAATAATAGACTCAGTGGCATCAAAATTTTACCCACTTCATTGTTTGGTTTACCTTGAGATTCAGAGGGCTTCTTAGTTTGTGGAGGTGGTGTAATGACCCGTAAAATTTTCCTAATTTATCGTGTATCAGAAATCGCGATAATAAAATTTCATTGTAAATTAAAATGTCGATTTACTAATTGATTTTAGTAGCTATTGTTTCGTGTACCTTATAGTCTTTGTGTAATAATAGACATTATGCAAGCTCGTATGATGATGAGATCATTAAAAAGACGAACTAAATAAATCATTTCAGTGCATGATCGATAATTGGAGTTCTATGAGATAATTAAATTATCTAGAAGAGGCTTAAAAAATTAGTAGTGTGGTTATATACTATAGAAGATATATGTTTAACATTAATAATGAAACGATGTGTGAAAAGGATTAGGGGTTGTATTATTATTAATTATCGATTAAATCGTTATTAGTGAAGAGGTATACTTACAAGATTAGTATATTAGTGTTCGATAAGGATAATCTGTATCTAGTTTTATGATTGGAAAATAGCATGTAACAAATGGTATTAGGTAGAATTCTATTGATTTCAAATGAAATGAGGCACGTAGTGTAATGCAAATCACTTAAAAATAGATGAATATATATATATATTACAGCTTCATGGTTCTTGTTTCAAGCTGAAACTATGGAACACTATGTATACATATAAAAAGAGGAGGAAGCATATATCTAGAGCTATTAAGAGCAGTAATGATAAAACCAAATCTGCCAAGTGGATTTGTTTCACACTCTATGAAAGAAGACCCAATGTAGTATACTACATTTAGCTATAATATCCTGCTACATCAACTAGAGTAAAGAAGAAGAGCAGACGAATTGAAAGCAAAAGGGGTTTGAAAGCGGCTGGAATACAGGCGAAGAAGGCAGTTCTGCATAACTTCAACACTCCAAGATTTGTATCTGCACCATAAGAATAACATCCCATTAATGTGTTACCCCAGAAGTCAACAATTCAGAAACAATATCAGTATAAGCACTTGAGTTCATAGCTGTAAAATAGGCAAATAGAGTGATGTAGATGATCTATGGGATAGATGCAAACAACCAGTAGTCTTATTACTTATACGTATGGAAGCTTAATAGAAACACTTCTCTTTATTTTCAAGAACTCAGTTTTCACAATACACCAAAACCTTACAAAGAACCACTATATCTACCATATAAGATTTCCTACATATCCTTTAAACACCTCAGATGCACACTCTCCTTCCACACCAAGAAGACACTTTCTCCAACCTAAGTTTCAGATTTTAGGAAGCAAAGAGGTAAACATAGATCTACAGCCTTTAGCTTCCAATGTTTTATCTAGCTAAACCGAATTCTTTCTTCTCTTATCAGAAACCATTACAGAGAGTGCCCAACTGACCTTTAGAGTACAAAGTAAGCTCTCTTACCAAATTTGTTTTTAAAAAAATGTTGGAATGAAAAGGAGATTATATATATATACAACTGCAGCCTTCTAATCACCTTAAAACTTCAAAAATACACTTCTAGATACGTACTTAGACTCTATTAGTTCCCAAAAACTTATACTCTACGCATGTTTAGGGGTAGATTCTGAATTAGAACTCTAAGAATTAAGCTAGCAAAGCATGTGTGTAAGTATTCTTATTTTGCAATTTCAGAAGTTAAAGTTAGCAGACTGAGAAGTTTATTTAGATCCTTACTGTTTAGAGAACCACTCATAGATGCCAGAACACACCTATTTATATCTATGCATACAGACTCTAGAACAGAGCATATAAATATATATATATATATATATAGATTCTGATTTTTAGAACTGGATTCATGTTTTAATATTTTTTTCAATCTCCAGAACTTACAATATGCTTATCCTTCCAAAACAGAAAAAAAAAACCAACTCAAATGTATATAATACAGAATTTAAAAACAGAGGTTACCTCTCATGGAAATCCATCTCCAGAAACCCCTTTTAATGAACAATCAGGCTCAGACCAACCACCAATGTATCCCTCAGCCAAAATTTCGAACAAAACCAAGGTCAGAACTCTATTAAATCTTAAACCAAACCAGAACTTGAAAATCCTAACTAAACTGAAGTTCTTCCATTCTTCCCAACCCGAACTTAAAAGAAAGAAGTCAGATCAAATTATGGTCTAGCAGAAGGGTTTAATACAGAAGCTTGGAAGATTTTAATCATGCAGAAAACGAAGAAATTAAAATCCAAAATACAAGAATTTAAATATTTGAATCCCAAATTGAAACAGAGCTTATCAAGATTCCCAAAACCAAAATGTGAAGGAAGAAAGAACATACCAAATAAACCCGGTAAAATAAGAACATAATTTAAAAGATTACCTGTAAAAGAAGAAGCCAAGGCTTGCAGTACAGAAGCAGCTCCGACGAGCTCTTTACCGACAAATTCCTTGCTACAAATCGAGAGATGAAGGCAGAGAGTAAGAAATTAAAAAGGTTTAGAAACAATTTCAGAGGAAAGGCCTAAGACTAAACATGCAGATTCACGAGATGAAAATTCAAAATACAGAAAGGGCAAATCGAAAATAGAAAGTGAAATCTAGGTTTCAAAATCCGAAAATTAAGATTTAAAAGCTAAGATTCTGGAAATAGAAAGGGGAGGGAAGGATCACCTCATGGTGTTGAAGCGAGGAAGACCGAAGAACAACCGAAGGAGGGGAAGACAACAGCGAGTGAGAGAGATGGAGCAGCGAGAGCGAGAGAAAGAAGGAGAAACAGATCGAGTAGAAACAGTTAGGGTTAGGATAGTTAGAAACAAGATTAATGGGCTGAGTCTTGTTTTGAGCTAATGGGCCGAAAATGAATGGGCTGGTAATGGAATAATCAAATGGGCCCAGAAATTAAATCTTAATGGATTGAATTATAAGATGAGTTATTGGACTCGTTTTTTTTTATTAATTTTGGACCTCTTAGTTATGAATAGTGGGCCCAGTTTGAGTATTAAAAATGGATTAAGTTATCCCAAAATTTTGATTTAATAAAATTAATCTTTGGATTAAGATAGTAATTAAAAGATTTGGATACAAATAGTTAGGTTTAATCCAATAATTTAGATCCATTAATTATGAAGTTAGAAGTAATATTTTATTTGTTTTAGAAATCGTTAAGCACTCGAATACTAATCGAGTGAAGAGATTAGAGGATTTATAGAATAATAGACTATTATTTCATTTTTAGATGAAATAAATTATATACTCACGATGAGTATTTTCCTCTTAATTACGATTAAGGTTCGGCGAAAGGGAATTTCAGCCGATCTGCATCAGATTTTCGTTAGACAAAGAAGCAGTTCAGGTAGGCTTTCTTTTACCAATCAAAATCGTATGCGTTGTACCAAATTATGATTTTCGCTTTAGAATGCTTAGAATTTCAAATGTTATGAAGTATTGCATTATCGAAAATATTTTATATTTTGGTATGATGCGTATCTGTTGAACAATTAATCGATTTCGGGCCTTTAAGGATTTATATCTTTTAAGGCTAGTGTACACCAGAACCGTGAGTCATCTTAGCGGGTTGGCCGGTTCAGTGTTCGCGGAAAGTGGCCACTTTCCCGACACCCAGAATTACAGATATGTTTGATTACTCCAGAACTTAGACTGCGCAGTCGAACTTTTAAGATCACACAAGAAATTTAGTGAACATAGATTCTTTAGTGACAAAAATCCCTATGTTGCACTGTGTTACGACAATGGCAAATATATATTGTACGAATGTGATTTTGGCACGTGTTTACTGAGTACTTTCGTACTCAGCCTTGCATATATTTATAAATGTGCAGGTTAAGTCGTGATGACGAAGTGGAAGGCTCAGCGGTGGTTTTTGTCAAACTCTAAATGTTTTACTCTCGGTGATTTATATGTCGTCATACATGTAAATCCAGATATTGATCCAGTTTCCGCTGCCAGACTTATTTAAGCTTTAAGAACTTATCAGTTATCTCATTCGTGTCGTACTAGGTATTTCAGACTTATACTCGTTTTTCTTGATTTAAGATGTTGTTATAATCACTTATTCTGAGGCGTTTCCCGATTCTCATTCAAGTAAACGCTTTTGTTTCATTTCTTTATCCGTATTTTCCCCTTTTAGTCACGTTTCCCTCAATTTTACTTAGAGAAGTGAAATGGGGATGTGACAGGTGGAGGAGGAGGTTCAGTGGCATCAACATCAGTGGCTGGCTCATCAAATTGGGCATCAGAAGGCATGGAACATGAGTTTCAATCCTTGTCATTATCAACTCCTTCATCATCTTGACCTTCAGTAGCAGACAACTCAATTTCAGGAGATTCTTCCTTGTCTTCTTCATCAATTATAACATCCTCATCTCCTTGGATGTTTTCAGGGGTGCGAGGAAGGCGCATCTCTTCCCCCTTTTTGGCAGCATCAAGGGATTCAGAGAGATATTGATCAGTTTACCAGTAGAGAGCAAGGATATTAGGGAATTCAATGCCCAGAGAATTGCTTGTGGAAATGTCATTGCAGAAGTGTTCCATGTGAGAAATGTGAGCTCTGCAGTGTGCAATGACAACATCCACACGATTCTGATGATCAGTTGTGGCAAGAGACATGCCAGAGATGTTCACTGCGAGCTTAGAAGATAGGGTGGCATTAAGGCTGGTAGTTTCAGCTGCAAGTTTAGCCTTTTCAGCCATGCCGAGAGCTGAATCTGAAATTTGATGTACTTTCTCAAGGCGCTTCTTGATGCGAGAGAGAGATTTGCCTTGAGAAGTAATATCAGCAGAGACTTTTTCAATATCAGTGCGTAGGGAGGAAAGATTATGAACAGCAGTATCAACATCCGTTCTGAGCGTATGACGAGCTTGTTTTTCGTGCTCTTTTTGAGTCTTGTTTTATGTCTAGATCGAGTCTTTTTCCTTTATTTTTGTCTTATTTCGTGTCTGGGAGGACACAAGTCTATGGCAAGTAGGATGCAGGGCAAGCTACGGGTCATCTCGGGAGAAAGGTAAGATTATGCACGAAGAAGCTTGGGCAATCTGGAGCTCAAGACGAAATACCGCCCGAGACCACACTGCAGCAGATAGAGACCAAAGGGGTGCTGAGAAAGACAAAGAACAGACCAAGCAGCCGGGAGTGCACAAGACGAAGGGCAAGAGGCGGGGATTCGCAGCAAATTTTTGTCCTTCCTCGAAAAAGGAAACATATCTCTCATTCCTTTCACCAACGATTTGGGGAAAGATTGAGAATATTTTCTTCTCTTCGCGGAATATCTGATCGGGAAGGAAAGTTTGTTGGAACCCTAGCCACCACCACACGAAAGGCCCAAGCCCATGGAATTGCTATATATACCCTACTCTACAAATCAGAGAGACACACATGAGAGGGAATGGACGATGCCTGCCTGCTTAGTTTAGTTCTTTTATTTTCTTATGAGTGTTGGGGAGGAGAAAACAAGTCATACGGGAAAACACTTTTAAATATTATGTTATTCTTTTGGCCTTGCCACGGGTTGGTCCCGACAAGAGGATATTTTGGTAACACTTTATTTCCCGTATTTCAATACAAGTATGCTTTTAATTATTTCATCCTTGTTCTTTATTTTCCGTATAAGTAGCTAGGTTATTAGACTTGGCTTGAGAAAGATGAATTGAGTCCGGACTTATAACGTCTTGAGATGTCTAACTATGCATATAGTTGTCTTGACGTGTTCCTAAAGTGTTGGATCTGAATCCTATACAACTTGATCAAGTCCTTGATGTTGTCTGGCCAGTAGCAGTCTTGGGCGAGATCAGGTTACAACTGCGAGCTGGAAACTCCAAGTGTTAACGACTCCCTGCTTGCCAGCCAGAGGGATCAGTGCGGTGAAGTAGGTGGGGACGCCATGGACGGGCATCTGAGATGGTGTGCCCATGGTTGCTGTGTTCCCCGCGAATGCCTATTCGGGTACATCGGAGTAAGCTTGGTCCAGGAGCAATCTTGGGTAAGGGGGATAGGGAGTGAGTAACCCTTACCCTCTGGGCTGAAAAGGTGTGCTGGGCGGGGCTTGAGTGGCTACGTGACAATTAAAAAGGGGGCTGCTTGAGTGATGCATTTGGGTGGTATTAGTAAAATCCATTCTTACGCTTGCCCTTAACCGATGACATGCCGAGACAACGAACAACTTTGCACCGATGATCAAGACATAAGTCAAGACTCAAGGATTTTAACCCAAGTCAAGTTGTTTTTTCATTTAACTCTTTAGTGTTTTCTTTTCAGTTATTTATTTTTACAACTTTTACTATTTTGCTTGGTTACACCTTTTGCACAAGGCAAGACCCGAATCAAAACCTCAAATTGTGACATCGAGAGAGGAATCCACCAACTCCCTGTGGGATTGACCCTGTACTTACCACTAGCGGAACCTAGTGAAGAGTATCGGTTTATAAATTTATCTTGTCGGAGTGATAACGACTGAGCTCCGCCAGCGTAGCAGCCTTGGTATGATTGTTGTTGCAAGAAAGCACTATGTTTTTGACCTTATCAGCAGAGGGGACCTTATAATGTTCCAAATGGGTGGGGAAGGTTGAGCGCATTTCCTTCTTGACAAATTCTTGGAGGTCAGTGTACTGGGCCTTGATAGCCTGTTCAATCTTCGCGTCTATGTCTGTGCAGGAAGATTGAATTTGGAGAGAAGAAGTGGCGGCAGTCAGTGTAGTCTTCAGGGATTTGGTCTCAGTAGCCAAGACATCAATAGATTTCTGAAGGTCAACAACATGACCTTCGAGCTTCTTGGTGTAGGATGATTGCATGACATTTATCATGGAGGCGACAGTGTTGGTGATGCGAGTTCTCTCAGTATCAGAATACTTCTTGAGCTCAACGCATGTTGCTCGAAAGATCGAACGATGGGAATAGATCAACGCGCCATCGGAGGATAGAGCCTCAAAAAATGATAATTCAGTGGCAACTGGCACAATGATCGTGGATGAGGGAGCAACAGTAACAATAGGAGTTTTAGTAGAGGATGAAACTCGGTGAGTATAAGTGCATCCAGCAGCAGCCTCAGCTTGGGCAATCTGGTCTTCAATGTAGGCCTCCGCATTTAAGAATGCATCTTTGGCGTCCTTGAACTGAAAGTGCTCTTGCAGTTTAGCTTCCTCGACCACGATAGCGCTAATTCCAGATACCTCAATCTTGTATTGGAGAACAGTAGAGTTAGCAAATCTGTATGCATGTCATGTCCATAGCCTTTGACAGAGGATATAGAGAGATGGGTGGTTGTATAGTTCAGGAAAAGAAGATCCAAGAAATTGTATGGATTGGAACTCTAAGTTGTTGATAAAAAGTTGGCCAGGGGAAGAAGGTACAATGGCTTGAGTGTCAGAGGGGTGAGAGGTGGAGTCTAAGGCATGTGTGTCAGTGCGGGAGATTTCAGGGGTGGGATCAGGCTGGGGTTGAGGCTAAGGCATGTGTTTTCGTACATTAATGGTACTAAATTAAATGATCTTTGAGACAACATTACGTAGATGAAGTTCAGTTTGTACCTTCAGGCGTGGTCTGGATTCAGTAGGTCAAGTCTTCCACTTAGCATTTTGAATCCTGCTTCCTCCAGTGACTTGGTGAGAATATCTGCTCGTTGAATGTCAGTGTGGATCTTCTCGATGGAAACATCCTTCTTTTCAACATGATCTTTGATGAAGTGATGTCTGATGTCCACGTGCTTGCATCTTGTGTGGAGAACTGAGTTCTGAGTGATAATAATTGCACTGGATTTGTCACAATAAATTGCAACCTGAGTGGTAGGCACTTCATAATCCTTAAGCTGTTGCTTTAGCCATAGGATTTGAGAGCAGCAGCTTCCCGCAGCCATGTATTATGCTTCAGTAGTGGAGGTACCAATTGAGGTCTGCTTCTTGGAGAACCAACTGATTAGCTTGTTGCCCAAGAATTGACACGTCCCAGAGGTTGACTTCCTATCCAGTTTGCAACCTGCAAAATCAACATCAGAATAACTAGTTAGAATTAAGTTGACATCTGAAGGATACCATAGGAAAGGAAAAAGAAAAACCATCATCCATTGTCATTGATACAGGAAAGTTGGATATGGATGTTATTCTTAAAATGCTTAATGAAATAGATTGAATTTTGATTATCCCTTTCAAGAATGGACTTGCACTCAAGTCAAAGTCATATAGTTTTAATTGCTAATGTAGAACTTTTTTTTATATCATTTATTGGTAATCAATGTTCACATATATTTACAGATATCAATGTCGAGAAGAATGAAAATGACAAGCCACTCGAGAACTTTTTAAGTGTGAAACTATGTGGGTAATAAATACTATTAATTAGTTGATTACAAACATATTTTATTAAATAATTAATTTTGGATTTCTACAAACAGGTTCCTTGTTAAAAATGAATTCGTTAGAGAAAATGCACTAGGGGAGAATTTTGTTAAAGAGATCGATGATTCTATTAATAATGTCAGAGTTTGATAAGTGTATACTGAGTATAGTCATACTTGAATATAAAGGAAATCACTGATTGATGTATAGATATATGAAATGATCATAAACTTTTGTTGGATGACAATACTATATTGTCCTTACAAAATAAGTTTAGAAAATCATTGAACAAAATAAGCCTACACTTTACCCAAAAAGCAACGAGTCGATATTAACAGCATATCTTTAAAAATATAAGAGTCATTATTACCGGAACGATGAGAATACATAATAAATAAATTATATACTTCCTCCGTCCCCCAAAGATCTTCCCACTCTTCTATTTTGGGCCGTCCCCCATCTTTCTTCCCACTTTATTTCTATTTTTGGAAACCTTCTATTGTACCCATCTTATTTAATGTGGGTCCCATTATCCACTCACAATATCTTACACATCATACTACTTTTTGTGGGACCCATTCTCCACTAACATCACTTTACTATCACTTTACACTTTAACAACCAAAGTCAACATATATTATTAAAACCCGTACCGGGTCAAAGTGGGAAGATCTTTGGGGGACGGAAGGAGTATTTATTAATGATGATACTTGGCATCTTGAAACATTATATACTTGGCATCTTGAAACATTTATATAATGTTTCAAGATGCCAAGTATCATCATTATAAATATATAACTTATTTATTATGTATTGTCATCGTTCCGGTAATAATAACCCTTGAAAACACTAATATATATTGTTCAATTTGCTGTTAAAGTTTTCACTTCAGTGTCAGTGATTGTGAGAATGAAAAGCTAACTTTCAAGTTGGCCAAAAGACCTGAAAATATTCTTCAGAATATTCCTACTGATATAGCTTGGTAGCGTGCACACACTCCAACAGTAAAAGTGATATTTGGCCTGCTGTTTGTTGTTTGTTGCTGGATGGATACAGAGCCATAATTCCTTATTTATATTTATCAATATATATGTATGTAAATCTCAACATTGATCGTTTGAAAATCTTAGAATTTTTTATGTCATAATCTTCTGTTTTAATGATATTGGAATCATATATATTTACAGATATCAATGTCGAGAAGGATGAGAATGATAAGCCACTCGAGAAATTTGTAAGTGTGAAACTCTTTGGGTAATAAATACTATTAATAAGTTGATTACAAACATATTTTATTAAATAATTATTTTTGGATTTTTACGAACATGTTCCTTGTTAAAAATGAATTCGGTAGAGGAATTGCAGGGGGAGAATTTTGTTAAAGAGATCGATGATTCTATTAATAATGTTAGAGTTTGATAAGTGTATACTGAGAATAGTCATACTTGATTATAAAGGAAATCACTGATAAGTGTATAGATATATAAAATGATCATTAACTTTTGTTGGATGACAATACTATATTGTCCTTACAAAATAAGTTTAGACATTTATTGAACAAAATAAGCTTACACTTTACCCAAAAAGCAACGAGTTGATATTAGCAGCATATCTTTAAAAAAATAAGAGTCATTATTACCGGAACGATAAGAATACATAATAAATAAGTTATATATTTATTAATGATGATACTTGGCATTTTGAAACATTTGCCAAGTATCATCATTAATAAATATATAACTTATTTATTATGTATTCTTATCGTTCCGGTAATAATGACCCTTGAAAATCTAACTTACGAAAATCTTCATCCAGTGTCTCATATTCATTCAAGGAAATCATTTCCTCAATGGTGGTGTTTTTTTCAATATAAATCACATCAGTTTTTGAGTGAGATTCATTGTGCAATGATGTCATGGATGTGGAATTGAAAGTAGTAGTATCAATATTGCCATCTGCCATAACATGTGCATAAATTGAAAGTCAGAATGATTGCCCATCAAACAGTATTCTTCAAACAGCTCTTCTTCGTCCTCAGTGGCCATTAGTCCCAAGTCTTCATCATCTGAAAAATCTGAGAAATGCTTCTCATAGACAATTACTGAAGGTGAGTTGAGTTGATCTATATCATCTTTAACTAGCATAGCGTTCCTCTCTGCATTTCTTTGATCTCTTCGAAGTCTGAGTTCTTTCCTTTCCTTCTTACTGAGGTCTGAGCAGTCAAACTTGAAGTGATCTGGTGAACCACATTCATAACAAACTCCTTTGTTAAGTGGTCTTTCAAGCTTGGACTGAGAGATAGTCCCTTCCTGAGTGGTTGTTGTAGTGGCTTCAGTGGATGGTGGTGTAGGCCTTCTTGATCTGTTATCTCTGTACATTTTTCTATATTGACCAATCTTTAAATCTGCACGTTCAAAACGTTTAACCATTAGTACATATTGTTCCATGAGTTCAGCCTTTGACATACCTTCGATGTCAAGTCCTTCAGATTTGGACTCTTTGACTGGGCTCTTGTCAGCTTTGAAAGCTACTATGTCCTGAGAGGTGGAAGTTGGTATGGTTTCTTGAACTGGATTAGTGGATTCTAGTATCTTTTGTCGAGCTACATGGTTCTTCAGAATACTGAAGAGACCAACAGTTATGAGAGTGTTGAAATATGAACGCCCATTGATTTGTATTTAATAGGGTAGCCATTCTTCACGGCGTAGGCACCATACAATCTTCAGATTGATCTCTCTTTGCGCGTACTTCTTCGAATTCAGTGTCTTGACTGAGGTTATAATTTGCATGATCCTCAGTTCAAGTTCACTGATTGACTCTCCTGGTATTTGCAAGAAAACATCAAACTTTTGGCATTCACGTGTTAGTTTATTTTCATTGATTTCCTTAAAACCTGCACACATTTGTTCAAGTGTGTTCCACATGTCTTTTGCAGATTCACAGTGTTGGACATGAACGAGCATTGGTCGCTCAAGTGTTCCTGAGATGATGTGTTTTTCATAGTCATCTAAGCCTACAATCTTCTTCTCATCGCTTGTATATTATTGCATTGGCTTAGGAACAACACCTTCAACTGCATCATCTCTAGCTTCAGATGTCGCCTGAGGATACTTGACCAGTATCCTGATTGGTCCAGTTGTGATAACTTGCCACATCATCATATGATGTGCTTTCAAGAATGAAATGAAGATACTCTGTATCTCCAGTAGTCATAGTCTTCAATGGAAAACATCGGTAACCTAGTTGTGTTCTCCATGAACAAAGGTAGATATGCAAGTGAACAGTTAAGATTTTCTGAAAGATCTGTTTAAAAAGACTTTGGGTTCAAGAAACAGTGATCGTTAAACACACTGCTCTGATATCACTTGTTGGTCCCGTAACGAGTATACTGAGTGTATTTGGGGGGGGGGGAATACACCAGTTTAAAACTTTTCAGATTAAGACAAGTTTTCAGTGAAGTCTCAAATCTGAAGGGAGGTAGCTTTAGTAGAGTGGTTAACTTTAGATAGCAATCCTTCAGTCTACACTTAGTGTTTGACCGATGGACTAATATCTTAAATATACGTGCAGAAGTGGTGGTTTAAAAGCTTATTCGTTTATCAGAAAACTTAATGTTATAGTTTAAGTTTACACTTAATCATTATTCAATTTATGCAATAGAGTTAGAGAATAAATACTGAAAGTAAATAGAGAAGACACAAGAGTTGGTTTGCGTGGTTCGTAGATAAAAACTCATACATCCACGTGTCTCGATGTGAGTCGAGGGTTTCTAAATAATTGGAGAGGTGTCTTACAGTGATCAACCTTGAAGGTTAGATAAACAATGGTGTCTGATCATTTCTAGCTATAAACTAAATCTAGACTAGATCTATTCTTCGATTATAGAGTAGTATCGCTAAGAACACACTAGAATGTATACTGTGAGTGTTAAGGTGTTCTGAATCTGAAAGCTTGCGTGAGAGAGAAAGTTTGAACGTATGAGAGATTGGTAACCGATGTTTGAAGCAGCGGGGGATTTATAAGACACTCTCAAGAATATATCCGTTGTGAGAGAGAGCTTCATCCGTAGCATTGAAATTCTTCCGGTTGTAGTCGCCGTCCTTTTTACCATTTTTGGTATCTGCAACAAGATTTTGTTTCACCTACTGCGATCTTTTCCAAAAGTGGTAAAGTATATGGTTGTAGTATATGACTTAGTAGCAAACTTGTCTTTAGTGAAATCTTTAGTGCAGGGCTTCAGTTGGCGTTGGACTCTTGCTTCAGATAACTTCATCTTCAAAACTTCAGACCATATCTTCAGTGGCATGGTACTTCAGTTTTAGCATGTAAACTGAGTTCTTAGAGAACTTCAGTACTGGTCTTGATCTTCAGTTTTGAGTCCTTCAGATTGTGTACCTGTAAACTGAACTCCTTAACAAGTGAGTTCTAAAACAAGACTAAGAACTAGATTTCAGTTTTGATCTTAATACATCTTTCAGGGGAGGTTTTGAAATCTGAATCAAAATCATTATAAATATTTTGCAACAAAATATTTATTCAATTTTATTCATGATTTGTAATTAATTGCATATGGTAGATTATTGTAATTCAAATGAAACAAAGACAAAATGAAGTAATTCAAAGTCAAGTAGGGAATATAGTATATCACTTTTCATATTAATTTACTTGCATTATAAGGACCTATTTTCAAATTACGGCTTAGGGTCTCGTATGATTAATTTGGGTACGTCCTTGTTTGGTGCACACCTTTCACAATGTTTGTTAGATTATTTGGAATGATCTACTTCTCAATCATAGTACAATAAAACCTCTATAAATTAATATTCTTGGGACTATATAATTTTATTAATTTAGAGAGATATTAATATATCGATAAATTAATAATTTATTAATTAAAAGAGAGACTTTTTAAATTCAGTAAATTTGGTACATGTATTGAAAATAAATGAATTTATTATGTTTCAATTAATTATATTCATGTATCAACAACCAATTCATTGTGTATCTACTTTAATATATTCATGCAATTAATAATTACATACATGTATCAATTCATTGTCAATTAAATATATTTATGCATCATAAAAGAAACATATACTATATAAATCTCGATATGGAAATAAAATAATTCATAACACCCAAGTCCCAACTATGTCTTCTCATCTAAAAGGCATCACAAAATCATCCATGAATGATCAAATGCGTAAAACATTATGTGAGTATAAGAGAGATCATCCCACATGCACTCAAAAAGATTTACAAGAGTGGGTTGAAGAAAAATATCGTTTGAAAGTTAGTCAAGGTATAATATCAAACACTCTCAAGAGATCATCAGAGTACCTTTCAGCCAACTTTGAGAAGGGTGGGGATATTAAGCGACACAAATCGGCGAAATATCTCGATATGGAGGCTGAAGATGACTCAGTACCGCTGGAACCAGTCATGAGAAAGGAGGCTTTGAACGCGACAACAACTCTTCACAATTTTTTGTTGCAGCTAGAGAACTCGACACCGAAACTCATGGCAGCCATTAAAAAAGTTAGGGATGAAATCCAATTAGATTTAAATTTTAAGAAAAATCAAGTAACAATTGATTCATATTTTAGCAGATTACCATAATATTTATAATTTTTGTAATATTTATGAATTATTAATTTAGAGTTTTGATGGGACCTAATATTTATAAAGAGATTTTTCGAAAACTTATTATTTTATTATCTTATCGAAATTGATGATTTTTTACAAAGGTCCAAGTCGGAATCGAAAGATTTTATTATTTTAGAAATGTTATTAATTTATCGAGTATTAATTTATAGAGATTTTATTGTACACGTATTAGGTGGATTTGACGTCATGCGGACATTTTGATAATCCAGTTGGAAGTAGTATCCGTATAAACTCATCTGTATATATAATTATACATATTGTATGACGCAAATTTAATAATAATTTTTATCTTATGTAAAATTTTGTGCTCCATAGGATAATGTTTCTTGCCGACAACCTAACAAACAAGTCCTCTCGTGTCTCGATCGATCCTTCAGATACGCATACTAAAAAAAAATGAGTTAATTATACAAAGTAGCCAAAAAAGATAGTATAAGACAAATAATAGCCACAAACAAAGTAGTATTTAAATACTAGCCATTTTAATTTTTTCTGTACCAAAATACCCTTTTCATTGATTTATTAAAAGTATAATAAATTAATATTTAATTAGTG
>JAPKLX010001533.1:0-20215 GCA_026898415.1 Leonotis leonurus | reverse complement strand
GCATTAATGATTGCATTAAATGCATGGCAGTGTTGTTGAAGCACGCGTTGTCAAAATGAGAGTGGTTACCACCTTTCATGAGATTTCCCAATGTATTGCCATACTGGGAATGATTCACCGTACTGGAATTTTGATATTCTTGTACTTCATTCCTTAAAGCATGCTGTTGATGTGACAATACACGGAGTGGTTGACTTGTGATAAATTTAGGTATGTTGGCAGTCCACCGTAGTTACTGTGAGGAACAGCTTGAATTTGATGTTATACCAGCTCGCTGTTCTTTGTGTTGTAACTTCATCTCATATTCCATTGACTGAAGCGACCAGATCGTTTTTGGTATAAAACGATCTGCTATATGTATGGTAGAGATGATAAGATCGTTTTTGGAACAACACGATCTTGAGCTAACAGTTGGTTGATGTATTCCCTTTTGAACGAGCTGGTTCATCCTCTTATGATGACTTGAACGATCTGCTGCAGGTTAGGAGCAGCGGGCTGTTCCTCCTTTTTGGACGAGCTGCTCAAATACTTGTAGAATATAACAAGCATATTTTTGATCCTACGAAATATCTAATTTTAGTCTAGGAAACCAGATCGTTATAAGTCAACTCAAAAACTTCAAGTTACTTTTACATTTGTGATCTGTTGAAATGTGAACTACAAATAGAAACCACAAACAAGTGTCAGCGAGCTGCTTATATGGGAAGCAGATCGTTATTTAATACATAAAATGATCTTCTCCTTATATTAAGAGCTAGCTGACTTACAAGAGAGAAACTTGATATCATAGTAATCATTTTGTCCAGGATACCTTTAACTTAGAATAATACAGATCGTTATTTGTGTACTAAAACGATCTGCTTCTTTTACACTTAAGATAATCCTTAATAGATGACAATGACTACTTGGTTTCCAAAACATCAAAGTGTAGTTTCGAGGAACATCATCAAAACAAATATAAATTCATGGGGTTCCCAACAATTTCCCCCTTTTTGATGATGTCGAAACCTACACAAATATTTTCTTTTAACGAAGATTTAATGTTTGAGCAGATATTATGTATAGCAGTAAATTGACAATCATAAAACATTGCCTGGACAAAGAGATATTGTCATCAGGTTGTTTTTCAAAATAAACATTCATACTTCATTGATCAAGCAGGATTTTACAAAATACATTTATGACAGTTCGCTGCGAAATCAAAAAGAAAGTTTTTATGGTTGAGATTGTCTTCTTTGTTGTTCAGCCAGCTGCTGCCTCCTCCTTTCTACCATTTCACGCTACCTTAGTTCAGATGGCACGCCAAAACTTGCGTAAATTCCATTGAAAATCCTCCGGTAGTCTTTATTGTTGAAATCAATGGGATAACCCATTAGCTGTGCAGATCGATTGATAGCATTCAAAACAGCAGTGTGATCAACTTCTGTGGTTCCAGGGATTCTTGGATATAGCAGAGTCGTTTTCTTCGGTGCAGTGAGTGGATGATTGTGCATTGCAGATTGTCTATGTAGATATTCCACGAAGGTTTGATTCTTGTGTTGCTTTAAGAATTCTCTGAACAGTTCGTCCACATTTCCACCTTGCATGTCTTCATCCATCAGATAATAGTGTTGCATCATAAACTCTTTGATCAATTGATTCCATCTTGCTGCTTTCTTTGCGTGTAGCCAAGAGAGATTTTGAGCATCTTTAAGTTGATATTTTTCAAAAAATTTGAATACCGGATTTGTTGGCTCTTCTTCTTCTTCATCATGAGATTCATCCTTGTCATCTAAGGCACCAGTCACTCCTTACCTTTGCTTCTCGGCCCTCCATAGTTTTCTGAATTCCGAATCAGCGATCTGCTCAGCTGTGCATCCATCCAAAAACATTTCTTCATTTTTATCATCTTTAGTCATGACCTTCTTCCCTTTACGGTCTGCTGCCTTTTTGGCCTTTTCTTCATTCTCTTTTTGCAATTGCTTGGCTTCGGCAATCTGTTTAGCAGTTAGCTTCTTTTTCTTGTTGGAAGCGGGCTTCTTTTTGATTTGAGAGGGAGCAGCTGGCTGATCAATCTTCTTCCCTTCCCCCTTTTCGACATCAGCAATAAACTCTTTTGAAATGATTAGTCGAAGGGAGGAGAGTTCATCATTGAGTGCTTTAAACCTTGCTTCAGATTCTTCTTTGTATTGCAGGAATGAGGAAATATTGCCATTTACTTCATCAAACTGTTTGGAAGCATCCTTGATGTGAGACTCAAAATTGACAGCCAGTGCGCTGTGAGCAACCTTCATGTCAGTAAGTTGTTTGTTGATAAGGAAAATTTCGTTGCCAGTTGCAACATCTTTTGCTTCCAAAGCCTCTGGCAGTTGGTCTTTGAATAAAGTGGGCAGCGTGTTTTTAACCACTGCTGGAATAGTGGTTTTCTCCATATCCACGTATTGCTGTTCCACATGCTTTTTCACCTCTTCAACCATCTTTGCTCCAGCTGCATTCATCTTGTTCTCAAAAGATTTTGTCTCCTCTTGAATGGCAACAATCTTGCAGTTTGTTTCTTCCTTATATATATCAAAAACTTCACGATCACTGTCCAAATCTTTATGCAGCTCTTTGGAGAGTTTAGATTGAGCGTGCTGGACATTCTTCTCAACAGATTGAATTGCGCTTTCTGCAGTAGAGAATACGAAGTTGGCCAATGCAGCAGATCGATTATTGATCCTCTCATGAATAAGTGCGCTGAGTTGATCTGCTGACATTTGGGAACCAAGGTTTGAAGATAGCAATTCCTCCAATGTGTGAAGTTGAAACCCATCTGGTGCTGCGTTGGGAGTGTAGATTTCTTCTAAGTGTTCATCGACAGCTTGTTCTGCAGTTTGTGCGGCAGATGGTTCCAAAATTGATGATGTTTCCTCCATTATGGTAGATGGTTCTGCCTTTTCAAAATTATCAGCAGGCTGAGATGTTGGTGTGTCACCAAGCTGTTGTTTCTCAGCAGATTTTTCTTCAAAATTGAATATCGCGTCAAAGTCAGCCGACTGCAGATCGACCGCAAAGTTGTATAAATCTTTTTCCTTTTCATAGTAAAAAGTAAGATCAATTTGAAGAGAAGCGGCTTCCTCTTTCATTTTTGTCAGTACATAAGTACGAAAATACTGCCTTGCATCTGGCACATCAAGAAATCCAAAGTGTGTTTGTAATTTGTTCTCCTCAGCCTTCAGATCGCTGATGGAGAAGAGTAGTAAGATGGCCTCCAGAATGTAGAACTTGCAATCTCTGATTTCCAAATAAGTTTGGAACTTTTGAGCCATTGCAAATGTGGCTAGTGTAAGCTGGATCCCAGGCATTGATTTGAGAACAGTCTCAGTTGCCTTTTCTTGCAGCTGTTTGAAAAGTAATTGGGCTCCTTTTAAACGTTCTACAACATCATCAGCGGGCTGCTCGTGTATGTTAAGTTCCACTTCAGCTTCATTTAAGTCGGGAGCAGATGGCTCCTTAGCTTGGTTAGCAGTGGCATCCAATTCTTCCTCCAAATTTCGAGCAGTGGGTTTGCTCTTTGTTTTCCTTGGCCTTTTTGTTTCTTTGGCACCAGCAGCTGGTTTGGGGTTACCGGCTGCCTTCCTCTTGACAAGTAGTTCCTTTACCACTTCCTCTTGAGCTTGAGCAGCAACAGCTTCACCAATAGTTTCTGGCTTCTTTGTTGGTACAATCCATTCTGGATTTGATTTGCCAACACGGATAAGTTCTTGTTTCATCTTGTCATCCGTGACTTTGAGGAAAATTTGAGAAGCAATGCCCAACGACATTTCCATCTGATGTCTGGTCCTTGGTAAAATCCAGTCCTTGCTAAAATCAACTGATTTGTGCCATTTGTCCTTCTGGAAGAAACCAACTATGATTGTGCTGAGTTTGGTGGAGAGTCGAAGAGGTCGTTTGACGTTCAACCTTGTGAAATTTCCATCGCTGTCTTGGCGAATGATGATCTGCTGTTCTTCATCCACGATCAGCTTCAACAGCAATCTTGCCCAATTTACTTTTAGATTAAGTAAAATTGCAGTCATGACTTTGAGTTTTCCAGCTGTCACCGAGTCAAATGTGCCTTGATGTCCAAGAAACACCTTTTGGATGAAATCAAAGAGAAGACGATAACTGGGCAGCATCAGAGATCGGTTAAATGCTTTGCCAGTCCATTGGAAAGGTTGAGCCAGGATAATATCGAGAGCACTCTGGATTTGTGCATCCGTAACTTCTTCAATTACGATATCTCCTTCATCTTTCAAATGATATGTTTGAAGAATCATCTCAATCACAGTCGTCCTTATGTTGTCTTCCTTTGACTTTCCAACTGGTATTTTGACAGTGTATTCATCATGATCATCAACCATCCACGAACAATAAAATAGGGCTATTTGTCGTGGGAGAAAATAGTCTGGTTCTGCAGAGATGATCTTGTAGAACCCTGGATAGAAATGTATATCGATTAAGCGATGGAGGATGTATATATGAATAACAATGCTTATTTGTTGATAAATTGATGAGTTACCATAGATGGATAGATAAATTCTAAGCAAATAAACATACCATAAAAGAACACGTAGACACATATATATAAGCATCCTTGTAAGAATAATCAAAATAAGAACACTATGTGAATCAAAAAACAGACAAATAGGATGTTGAAAATAAGTGCATGCTTGATGTCTAAACCTGAGCAAGCAGTGATTTTGCTGAATAGAACATCTAGGGTACGAAACCCATGATGTTCGAGTACAGCACGAGGCTCTGGTGATAGTCTGGCCTCAATAGTGTGCAGCATCTCCGACAAAGAGATCGGAGGTGTTTGTGAAGATGATGAACTTGCTTCAGAAGCAGGCATTTCGTGTATGAGTGGAGATGTTTTTGTGAAATAAGAGTTGCAGAAAAGCTTAGTTTGAAAGAGCAACAGTCAAACATTCACATATTTATAGATACATCATGAACGAACCAGATTAAACCATGTAAAAGTAATGACTAGTAACGGTTGAGATTACTCCCTTGTTTAATGATTTGCCGCCCAAAAATGAGTGAAGTTCATACGCTATTGATTCTGCATTTATGGTAGTCACATCGTTGTCTCGATACACTAATCGAGGTTTGCATCATTAAATGATTTGTGCTTTTATTCGTCACTTTTCTGACATATAGGCGTTCGAGATTACCTAGCAATTAAAAAGTATTTATAAGCAATCATTAGAATTAAATAATCAAGGAGTTGGAGAAATAAATGAACTTGATTCCCCCCTTGATTAATGCTCTAGCAGATCGTTGTTGGGCATTAACGATCTGCTCTTCTTGATTTTGGCAGCTAGCTGCTAATTTTCACATTTGTATCTTGCTGCTGTGGTAAGCAGATCGTTTGTATTTTTGAACGATCTGTTGTTGACTGCAATTTCAAGTAAAGGAGCAGATCGTTTTCATCTTTTGAACGATCTGCTGTTCTTAATAACATCATTTGGTGGCTTTTCTTGCATGCAGCTCGCTGTTCACTGCTTTTGTTGATGATAGCAGCTTGCTACTTTCGTTGATAGATACCAAATCGTTCTGTGTACATTCAACTTAATCAGCTAGCTGCTAATACTCAAAATTAAGCAGTTTGATTTGAAATTAAGCACAGTTTAGCAGCACATTATAACTTAGTAAATAAGGAGCTAGATTTAGAGGTGTGATAAGAGATTGCTTTTTACCACCAGCTAGCTGTTATCAACACTTGTACCAATTTCAAGGTTTATTAATCCCAATTTTCCACAAAGCATTTTGAATCTGTCTTCGGGTAATGCTTTTGTGAGAACATCAGCTCGCTGCACATCCGTGTGAATTTTCTCTATCTTGATGTTCTTCTTTTCAACATGGTCACGTATAAAGTGATGATGAACATCAACATGTTTGCAGCGAGTGTGTAGTACAGGATTTTGGGTGATGGCAATTGCGCTGGAGCTATCACAAAATATTGGCACGCTGTCCATGTATACTTCATAATCTTTTAGTTGTTGTTTGATCCACAAGATTTGTGCTGTGCAACTCTCTGCAGCCATGTACTCTGCTTCTGTTGTTGAGGTTGCAACCGAGGTTTGCTTTTTAGAGAACCACGAGATGAGCTTGCTTCCAAGAAATTGACAAGTCCCAGATGTGGATTTTCTATCAAGCTTGCAACCTGCATAATCAGAATCAGAGTAACCAGTTAATTCAAAGTTATCATTACATGGATACCATAAGCCTATTTCTATGGTCCCTTTGAGATAACGCAATATTCGTTTGGCTGCTTCCAAGTGGGATTCCCTTGACTTGCTTGATACCTAGCACAAACACCAACTGCAAAAGTAATATCAGGTCGACTAGCAGTTAGATATAAGAGTGAACCGATAATACCACGATACAGTTTTACATCTATTGCCTTCCCAAGTGCATCAGGGCCAATCTGCCCATTGGTTTGCATAGGGATTTTTCCTGGTTTGCAATCTTTAACTCCAAACTTTGTGATGAGATCGTTGATGTATTTGGATTGATTAATTAGGATCCCATCAGCAGATTGCTTGACTTGCAAGCCTAGGAATAAATTCATTTCTCCAATCATTGACATCTTGTACTTGTCCTGCATTAGCTTACTAAATTTGTTACAAAGGAATTCAGGTTTTGATCCAAAAATGATGTCATCAACATAAATTTGAACTAAAAGGATATAGTCTTGACCTTTAATAGTGAATAATGTCTTGTCAACTGATCCTCGTTTGAATCCAGATTGAAGTAAGAATGTAGACAGTGTCTCATACCAAGCTCGAGGAGCTTGTTTTAGTCCATACACTGCTTTGGCTAATCTGTACACCTTGCTCTCATCTTCAGCTTCAAATCCAGGTGGTTGTTCTAAGTAGACTTCTTCCTCCAGAATCCCATTCAAAAATGCACTTTTTACATCCATCTGGAATACTTTGAAGCGTTGGAAAGCTGCATAAGCAAGAAATAATCTGATGGCTTCTAGTCTTGCAACAGGTGCAAATGTCTCATCAAAGTCTATTCCTTCTTGTTGACAATAACCTTTTGCGACTAGCCTTGCCTTGTTTCTTACTACTTCAACTGTTTCATCTCTTTTATTCTTGAATATCCATTTGACTCCAATCACGCCTTGATGATGAGGTCGATCCACTAAGTATCACACATCATTTCTCTTGAACTCGTTCAATTCTTCTTGCATGGCATTGATCCAATCTGCACTTTGTAAGGCTTCTTCGATGTCCTTAGGTTTGGTGTGAGCAAGATAGCAGCTTAGTAATGCGCTTTCTCCATGCATGCGTCTTGTTTTGACTCTATCCGTAGGGTTCCCAACAATGAGGTCAGAAGGATGGCCATCTATCCATTTTCTTCGCTTTTTCATTTTCTCCTCAGATACTTCAATTTCCATTTCATCGGGTGGATTCTCAAATTCGGGATGATCTACGGTAGACACATCAAAAATATCGTTAGTATTTAAATCAATGCTTGATACTTCGTTTACCAATTGTTGAACAGATGGATGTTGAGTTGAGGGAGAGGGAGATTGAGTGTTTTGTTCATCAACAGATGGTTGAGAATGTTCATGAGAAGTTCCCCCTTCATTTGTTCCCCCTAGATGAATGAGTTGTCCATCTGTTCCCCCTTGCTGTGGCTTTTCTCCAGCAGGTTGATTATTGGTTTCTTCTTCATCTTCATCTCTTCGTGGACTCCATAGAAGAATGTCATCGATGAGTTTATCTGAGGAATTTCTCAGGGTTAAGTGAGGGAGATCATCTTTTGAAGAAACGCTTCCTGTTCCTGAAACTTCAAAATTAACTTCATCAAAAATAACATGTGGTGTTACTTCCACAATAAGGGTTCTTTTATTAAAAACTCTATAAGCTTTACTGATCTCAGAATATCCCAAAAATATTCCTTGATCACTTTTGCTATCAAATGTTTTTAATTGGATTTTCCCATTGTTGTGAATGTAACATTTACATCCAAATGATCTAAAGTAAGAGATTCGAGGCTTCCTGTTGTTCCACAGCTCGTATGGAGTTTTCCCATGACGTTTTGTCACAACAGATCGATTTTGAGTATAGCAGGCTGTGTTGATTGCTTCTGCCCAGAATTTCTTAGGGAGGTTGATCTCATTTAGCATAGTTCGGGCAGCCTCTTTGAGAGATCGGTTGCGCCTTTCCACAATCCCATTTTGTTGTGGTGTACGAGCTGCTGAAGTTTGATGTTGAATTCCCATTTTCGAGCAGTATCCTTCGATCATGTGATTGATGAATTCGGTTCCACGATCAGATCGAATTGTGATGATGGATGACTCCTTTTGATTTGAAAGTTTGTTGAGGAGATCAGGTAGTTTCTCTAGTGTTTCCTTTTTCTTGAACATGAAAATAACCCAAGTAAATCTAGAGAAATTAACTAATAGAGAATAGATTATGATTTAAGCCTTCAACATAGGATACATTTTGAATAATTGTGTTACCAACATGAAGATCGTCATATCCTCTTGTATAACCTTTTGAGTCTCCTCCAAAGGTTACAAATGGTCCATTTCTTTCCTTGTAGTTGGTTAACATCTCTTTGTTGCACGTCATATGTTTGGAGCATCCGCTATTGAGTATCCATACTGCACCCCGAGCTGTGTGCTTTCTTCTCATCGATCTCCTATCCTGCAATGAAAATTTATTTAGCTACCCCACTGAATGAGGGTGCTTTGTTAGTAGACACCGTTCTCTTTGGAACCCAAATTTGTCTAATTATAGTAACATTCTGTGAAGGTCTGATTTGTTTCCCACTAAAGTCGATATACACAACTTTCTTCTTGGCAGGTAGTTGATTTGACACAACTTGTTTTCTAGGAGCAGATTGTTTGTGAAGGGCAAATTGTTGCCTCTGGTTGAATGACTGGGGAGCTCGCTGGTCATTAAACTGATGAGCTGTTTGGTTTGTCCTTTGAGCAGGCTGTTTCCTTGGTTGAAATCCAATCCCTTGCGTGGTGAATCTTTGTTGTCGCTAACCTTGTTCCTTGATCAAGATAGCTTGTGGCTGTCTTGAGTTGTTGTTGAGATTAACTATCTTATCTTTTCCCTTTTCTTTGACAAAGTTTCCTTTTGGTGGACCTTTGTCAACTCCATTAAATCCAAGTCCAGTACGATCTGCAGCTCTTCTTTGCATATCGTTGATGAGTTGAATCCTATCCTCCTTTTTGTGTATTGAGTGATTTACCATGGCACTCAAATCATCGACCTTTCGTTGAGCGGAAGCTTCTCGATCAATGAGATCAGAAATCTTGGCATTCAAAGTGTAATTTTCTTCGCTCTTGTCTTTGAGTTGTTTGAGTAGAGCGTTTTCCCTATCATTGAATGAGCCGCTGATTTCTTTCATTTCTTGAATAGTGTTTTCCATTCTCCCATTCTCTTTTATCGCATGTTTGAACATCTTGTTTAATCTCGCATGATCTTCCATGAGCTTGGTGAAGTCTTCAATGGACAGATCGTCTTCATCTTCTTCATCTATCTCTTCTTCTTCACCCGAGTCATATAAAGGTGAGTTAGAAATAGGAGAAGAATAATTATTTTCTACCTCATTGTTGTCGAGTCCGTTGTCATGACCCATGAGACATTCATCTCATTCTTCATCTTCTTCGGCGATAAACGCTTCGTCATTTTCGGATGAGCTGTCGATTAATGTTTTTGATGAGGATTGTTCTTAAGCGAGCATAGCTTTTCTTTGTTCTCGAAGCTTTCTATCTCTTTTGTTTCTTAGTTCCTCTCTCTCTGCCTTAGAGATATCTGGGCAGTCTGTTTTAAAGTGACCTTTCCTGCCACACTTAAAACAAGAAAATTCGGACAAGTCAGCTTTAACATAAGAAGAGTTAGGTTTTACTTCACTCTTTCTTTCGGGTCGATCTCCCAATCGATCTCTTCCTTTGAAATTTCTATTGTTGTCCTTGTAGAGACGTTTGTATCTGTTTGCCCTAAGCTCCATCTTTTGGAATCTTTGAGCCATGAGTGAGTACTCCTCGAAGTAGTTTTTGGTGGGGTAGTTTTCATCATCTGAACTAGATGAGTCTTTTACTACCACGGTTGGTGGGGACTTCTTTTCAACCTCCTTTTCTTTCTGCTTAGCTTTGAATGCAGTTTTCTTTTCTTTTGTTCCTGCGAGAGATGTTTTGCAAGAAGATGAATGACCATGAATACGATTGATTTCGTACTCATTGCCCGTTAGTAAATCGAATAAGGCATCAATAGTAAGAGAGTTGAACTCAGGCATCATGGGATGCATTGCCGAATATATTTCCCAACTGGCAGGTAGAGCGCGAATGATTTTGAGATTCTTTTCGCGTTGAGTATACTTGTCTTTGTCTATTGCATCGATCTCAATCAGGATTTCAGTGAACCTGTTCTTCATTTGGGCAATTGTTTCTCCCTGCTTCATCTTAAATTCTTCGTATTTGTTGCAAGCAATGGACAGCTTGTTTTCTTGAATCACGTCGGATCCCATGCTTATGTCTCGTAGCACATCCCACATCTCTTTGGCTGTTTTGAGACGTCGGATTTTGGCCAAGTAGATTTCTCTTACTGTGCTTGAGATTAGACCTTTAGCATAGTCGTCTAGACTTGTTTCTTTCTTTTCCTCCGTTGTGTAGTCGTCCATGTCCTTTTCTTTTTCGACCAACTCAACGGTGGGAGTGGGTCCCTTTCCATCTTTAATCTCAGCAGAATGTTTGTTCATGATTTTGATTGGTCCATTTGTGATAACGGACCACATCTTGATGTGATGAGCTCTAAGACACATTTCCAGTCTAAAGCTCCAATCTTCATATCCAGCTATAGAGAAATCCTCACAAGCTCTAGCCATTTTTCCTTCCATGATTCAAGGTAGATGGTTAAATAAATGCAAGTGCAATATGCTGTGAAAAATGTTTTTAAGATCTATCCAAGATGACCACACAGAGATAATCTCTTGTGAATTAGAAACAATGGTCAAAATGGACCACTGCTCTGATACCACTTGTTGGTCCCGAAAGAGCTAGATTGGTGTATGGGGGAGGGGGGGGGGGGAATACACCAATTCAAACTTTTTGGTTTTCTTGTTCAAAGTTTAAGTATAAGGCTTAAGCACACTTTAAAATAAAGATAGCTTAGGTTAGCTTAGGGTTTCTTCTTGTGAAGAAGAAACAACTTAGCTCAAATAAACCTTAGGTGAAAAGAAACACTTAATAAGATTAACTTTAAGAAAGTTAACCTTGATGAATGTTGTGTGCGGAATTCAGTGGTTAATGCTCTTTGTAGTTAAAAACGTTTCCTTTAGTCAATCTTTAACACAACCAAGTTAATGCAAGAGTATGAAGGATATGATAATCAAGTAAAACAGAAAGTAAGAACACAAGGTATTTAACGTGGTTCGGGATAAACTTTCCCTACGTCCACGGCTCGATCAAAACTAGATCGAAATCTACTATGTCTCCTACCTTTTTACTCGTTGAGTACGAATCTCAAGCTTTATCAAAATTAGATAACAACTTGAGATTACACTTCTTAGATTGAGGAACTACAATCTAAATCTTACAAATCTTGGATCAAAACTAGATCCTAACTTGAGTTTTGTAAACAACAAATTTCCAGAAAACTATCTTCAAAAGAATAATAAAGCACTCAGAGAATTCTAGAGCTTGAAGGAGCGCTTTTAGAGCTTTGAATATTTGAAGATATTTGAGCAGAGTTTGAGCTTTGTAATCGTGAATTCTCGTCCTCGTTCCTGGAGGTGAAGGTGGTATTTATAGCCTCTTTGTAGAAAACTATCCGTTGGAGAAGAAGATGTCCTTCTTCATCGCATTAATGATTGCATTAAATGCATGGCAGTGTTGTTGAAGCACGCGCTGTCAAAATGAGAGTGGTTACCACCTTTCATGAGATTTCCCAATGTATTGCCATACTGAGAATGATTCACCGTACTGGAATTTTGATATTCTTGTACTTCATTCCTTAAAGCATGCTGTTGATGTGACAATACACGGAGTGGTTGACTTATGACAAATTTAGGTATGTTGGCAGTCCACCGTAGTTACTGTGAAGAACAACTTGAATTTGATATTATACCAGCTCGCTGTTCTTTGTGTTGTAACTTCATCTCATATTCCATTGACTGAAGCGACCAGATCGTTTTTGGTATAAAACGATCTGCTATATGTATGGTAGAGATGATAAGATCGTTTTTGGAACAACACGATCTTGAGCTAACAGTTGGTTGATGTATTCCTTTTTGAACGAGCTGCTTCATGCTCTTATGATGACTTGAACGATCTGCTGCAGGTTAGGAGTAGCTGCAGCGGGCTGTTCCTCCTTTTTGGACGAGCTGCTCAAATACTTGTAGAATATAACAAGCATATTTTTGATCCTACGAAATATCTAATTCTAGTCTAGGGAACCAGATCGTTATAAGTCAACTCGAAAACTTCAAGTTACTTTTACATTTGTGATCTTTTGAAATGTGAACTACAAATAGAAACCACAAACAAGTGTCAGCGAGCTGCTTATATGGGAAGCAGATCGTTATTTAATACATAAAACAATCTGCTCCTTATATTAAGAGCTAGCTGACTTACAAGAGAGAAACTTGATATCATAGTAATCATTTTGTCCAGGATACCTTTAACTTAGAATAATACAGATCGTTATTTGTGTACTAAAACGATCTGCTTCTTTTACATTTAAGATAATCCTTAATAGATGACAATGACTACTTGGTTTCCAAAACATCAAAGTGTAGTTTCGAGGAACATCATCAAAACAAATATAAATTCATGGGGTTCCCAACATTTATCTTCTCCTTCACAAACACAATATCTATAATATGTATAAATAATTAAGTGACACGCAGTTAAAAGGAGCCATGTGGTTGTGACGTTCAAAAAATTAAAGAATGGATGACAACCCTTTCACATAGAAAATTATGAAATTTGATTTATTTTTAAATTAATGTATTTTGTCTTTTTATGATGACTTTTGCAATAAACTGAGTAGAATTTGAATCTAATTTTATATATTACTCTCTCCGTCCACTAATGTTGTTAACATTTTGTCATTTCAGTCCGTCCACCAATATTGTTAACACTTAAACTTTTTATTTTTGGAAATAACTTCTTACCCTTTTACCCTTAAATCAAAATCAAATAACGCACAAAAGTGGGACTCAATCTCCACTCACTATATTAAATACACTTTCCAATCTCCTCTTACTATATTAAATACACTTTCTACACAAAGTCAAATTACTACATTAAAACTCGTGTCAAGTCAAAACGTTAATAACATTCGTGGACGGAGGAAGTATTTTAAATTGGATTGTGTAGTTAGTAGAGTCTGAGTCACACTTAATATATTATTTTAAATTGACTGTGAGTAGTGAGTGTGGTGAGTCCACTTGTTATAAAAGAGAAGTTTCAAATGTAAATTATTTTCATGGACATTCCGAAATGACAAAATGTAAATCATTTTCGTGGACATATGAAGTATTTATTTCCATGGAAATCACATCGCTGGTTCAACTTGAGATTATGGATGACAATCGACCGAATCTTATTTGGTCAAGATCCAGATCCATTTTTTCCATTTTGTCAAGATTCGATCCAAATTATTTGTATCTTAAAAAATTAGACATTGGCCCAAGTCCATTGGATCTATAGGTCCATGGGTCCAAATACATTGGATCTGCATGGACATGGGTCCAGATCCAAATTCATAATTTTCTTAAACAAATATTCAAACTGAGAAAAAAATAGTATGTTGAAAATTTTCAAACATTAAATTTTTCATCATTCGACAAATATAAGTTCGTATATCATGAAAATGATAGTCATTCAAATGAGTACATTCCAAGAATCAATATTTGTAATCATCGAGTTCAAAGTCTTCAATATTACTACTAATTTTAAAATCATCAAAATTCTACACGAATTAAGAAAGAAGATTGTAAAATATACACTTCTTTTACATAAGCATAAGACTAAAGAATTAATAAAATTAAAATATCAATGAAATCAATTTGTTCTTCTTCTTCATCATAATTTTCGATAATAATGGAACAAACATGTGGGGTATTTATTATACATTTGTCAATAAAATAGAAAATATATAAATTATCATTAAAGTTAAACAAGCAAAAATAATTAAACTAATAGACAATGATACATTTTGATATATAAAAAAATAGTATAACTATTATCTTTAATGTCATCAACCATCTAATTTGGCAAAGAAAAATATTTCAAACATAAATAAATATAATATATATATATATTTACTATTTTTAATATATTAATTTCGGATATGAATTGAATATGGATCTGGAAAAAAAATTCTCACATGCAATATTTAAGAGATAATTCCAAATCCAATATTTAAGAGATAAATTCAAATCCTACCCAAATTCATAAAAGCGGACTTGAACTACCAAATCTGGAAAGGGTCCTAGACCCATTGCCATCGGTACTTGAGATTGTTGGGAACCCCATGAATTTGTATTTGTTTTGATGATGTTTCTCGAAACTACACTTAGATGTTTTTGAAACCAAGTAGTTATTGTTATCTATTAAGGATTATCTTAAGTGTAAAAGAAGGAGATCGTTTTAGTACACAAATAACGATCTGTATTATTCTAGTTAAAGGTATCCTGGACACACTACAAGAAAAATTGCATACGACAACGGTGGAACGACAAGGGTTTTTAACAAAATGCGTTGTTATAGGCATAAAAACCGTTGTCGTAATTAAAACCGTTGTCTTTGAGCGAGAAAATGCGCTCATAGACAACGGTTTTTATATACCGTTGTCGTAGGTGTGTAGTCGTATATATATGAAAACGTATTCTTTAGCCGTTGTTGCTATAGCGTTGTCTTATATTCATGCGACAACGCTTTTTCACGCCGTTGTGGTATACCCGTTGTTGCAGTACTCAATGACAACACTATTTTGAACCCTTGTCGTTAAACCATTGTCGTAGTCTAGCTTACCACCCTATAATTCATCCATTTGGGCAAACCCTAACCGACTAAGTGTACCCGTAAATGAACCGGAGCTTTGTTGCCTTGCCTTTTTGGTGCTTCAAATTGTGGACAACACAAGCACACTGCGCACACAGCACTCCCAAACTCGGTTTCTTCCACCGTTAATCGTCTGAAATGGGGCTGAGTCACCTCGCTTCTCTGACGATTTTCCGATCCGCCCGCCTCGCTGCGTCCAACCACCGCCACCAGTTGTGCCGTGCAATTGTTACCACGCCGGAGCTCCACAACTCTGCTGAATCAGCTGCGGCGGAGGCCCAGCCAGAACCAGATCTCCCGAAGAGGAGCCCTGTGGCAGGCGTGTCCATTTCCCCAAACCCACCCGGATGACGCAATCGAGGTCTTCGTCGATGGCTACCCGGTCAAAATCCCTAAGGGAATGACCGTGCTCCAGGCCTTCTTGCTTGCGGGCGTCGATGTTCCGAGGTTCTGCTACCACGACCGCCTCTCCATCGCCGGAAACTGCCGTATGTGCCTCGTCGAGGTTGAGAAATCGCCGAAGCCGGTAGCCTCCTGCGCTATGCCCGCTCTTCCAGGTGTGATGCTACTTTTTTTTTTTTCATTTTTCATTTTGTGTGTATTCAAATTTCGGAGGTTTGGGCTTTGTTGAATGTGTAATTCACTAATTCGTATTGGTGATGCTGGATTTTTTTGGGCTTCATTTTGTTTGGCTGACATGTGATAATTTGAATGATGTGAATACGAATCGATGAGCTGGTTTTCTGTTCAGTTGATGTAATTTGATATTGCTGTTTTAGAACAGCTAAAAGAATATTTTTTTCCTTGCACTGAAGCGTTCCTTTTCTTATCGGTTATTTAAATGAAAAAACTTCATCTTTATTAGGCGGATATTTAATCCGAGTTGATATGCTCATAACAAGAAGGAGAACTGCTAGGTTTGTTATTCTAATTACTGTCCAAGCATTTTGCGATGTGGATGATAAGCATAAAAAGTACAGAAATTTCTTAAAAGAGTTACTCCCTCCTTCCACCATATTCATGTGATCATGTCACAACTTTAGTGGCACAAATTTAAGATTTGCGATGAGTAAAGAGTTCATTGAGAAAGACACCCAGACACACACTGTAAAGTGTATTATCTTGTGGCACTGGGGTAAAAGAGTACGGGGATTAAGTAGGGTCCATGTCCCAAAACGGAAAGATCACATTTTTTGTGAATGTTTCGAAGTAGGATGGAGGGGGTACTTTCTTTGATTTGTGTGGTGCTTAATGCTTAGGATGGTCGGGTGTTTTTATTTTTCATTTGGGTGTGAATATTTTAATCATTTGCATTCATTCTTACATAATAAGTTCTCATATTTGCTTAACATTAATTTTTCACTACCTATCTTATAGGAATGAAAATCAAGACAGATACCCCAATTGCAAAGAAGGCGAGAGAAGGAGTGATGGAATTTGTCTTAATGAATCATCCATTAGATTGCCCAATCTGTGACCAGGGTGGAGAGTGTGATCTCCAGGATCAATCCATGGCTTTTGGTTCTGATCGTGGTCGTTTTACTGAAACAAAGAGATCAGTTGTTGATAAGAACCTAGGCCCTTTGGTTAAAACAGTGATGACGCGATGTATCCAGTGCACCAGGTGTATATTTTTTTGCTTTATCATTTCAGTTAAATTTTGTTGTGTAGAGCTGCAAATATGCAAGTTCACTATATTTGCAAGGTTTCTTTAATATTTCTCTAGTTGGAGGAGCCAAATATTCACCATCCTAAAATAAATAACTAGAACTGAGACCACTACTTAGGTGATGATGTCCTTTAATTGAAACAAATATCATCTCTTTATTTTAAATATTACCATCTTGCGCAGCCTCTTGACTTTTTGATAATGTTACATGTGAGAATCATTTTGTCCTGGAGATTATTGTTGATTGCTTTGAACCAAGAGCTTTGTTCTTATGCGGGCATCTTATGAATAGGTGTGTGAGGTTTGCATCGGAAATAGCTGGTGTTCCAGATCTTGGATTGTTGGGTCGTGGCAGTGGAGAAGAAATTGGAACTTATGTTGAGAGACTTATGACCAGTGAATTGTCAGGCAACGTGATTGATATTTGTCCTGAAGGTGCCTTGACATCAAAACCTTTTGCCTTTAAAGCCCGTAATTGGGAGCTAAAGGGAACAGAAAGCATCGATGTAATAGATGCAGTTGGTTCAAATATTCGCATTGATAGTAGAGGTCCTGAGGTTATGCAGATTGTTCCCCGGTTGAATGAGGTAAGTTGTATGTTGCTGTAAACCATCACATTTTGGCTTCATTTTGTTTTTTTTTTTTTTGGATTTTGATGATAAAAGAAAATGTGAAATACTTATCAACTTTCAACATGCATGTCTCTACATCCTCAGAATTGTGCTCGGTGTGTAAATATTATCTAAATTCAATGGTCATGGCCAATAGTATCACAAATCTTTTACCATGCTATTAGATTTGATGTCATATACCATTGGGTGCACTTGTGCAGGACATCAACGAGGAATGGATATCAGATAAGACTCGTTTTTTCTATGACGGTCTGAAGAGGCAACGACTAAATGATCCAATGATTAGGTGATGATCAGGACATCACCTACAGCGTTGTCTATAGGTGAATTTTTCACAAGACCTACGACAACGGTTTTAAGAACCGTTGTCTATGAGCGAATTTTTTTTAAATACAACAACGGTTCCAGAAACCCTTGTCTTAGCCGTTGTTGTAAATATTTACGACAACGGTTATATTACCGTTGTCTATGAGCGAGAACATACGACAACACGACTTTCGACAAGTGTCGAGGACAGGCTACGACAAGGGTTAAAAACCCTTGTCTATTAGCATTTTTGTAGTAGTGAGACAATGATTACTATAATATCAAGTTTCTCTTGTAAGTCAGCTAGCTGTTAATATAAGAAGCAGATCGTTATTTAATACAAGAAAACGATCTGCTCCTTATATTAATAACTAGCTGACTTACAAGAGAAACTTGATATTATAGTAATCATTGTGTCCAGGATACTTTTAACTAGAATAATACAGATCGTTATTTGTGTACTAAAACGATCTGCTTCTTTTACACTTAAGATAATCCTTAATAGATAACAATAACTACTTGGTTTCAAAAACATCTAAGTGTAGTTTCAAGAAACATCATCAAAACAAATACAAATTCATGGGGTTCCCAATAATTTCCCCCTTTTTGATGATGTCGAAACCTACACAAATATTATCTTTTTAAATATGAAGATTTAATATTGAGCAGTTATTATGAATAGCAATAAATTGACAATCATAAAACATTGCCTGGATAAAGAGATATTGTCATCAGGTTGTTTTTCAAAATAAACATTCATACTTTATTGATCAAGCAGGATTTTACAAAAATACATTTGTGACAGTTCGCTGCAAAATCAAAAAGAATTTTCAAGGTTGAGATTGTCTTCTTTGCTGTTCAGCCAGCTGCTGTCTCCTTCTTTCAACCATCTCCCTTTGCCTTAATTCGGAGGGCACGCCAAAACTTGCGTAAATTCCATTGAAAACCCTTCGGTAGTCTTTATTGTTGAAATCAATGGGATAATCCATCAGCTGTGCAGATCGATTGATGGCATTGAGCACAGCAGTGTGATCGACTTCAGTGGTTCCAGGAATTCTTGGATATAGAAGAGTCGTTTTCTTTGGTGCAGTGAGTGGATGATTGTGCATTGCAGATTGTCTATGTAAGTATTCCACGAAGGTTTGATTCTTGTGCTGCTTTAAGAATTCTCTGAACAGTTCATTCACATTACCACCTTGCATGTCTTCATCTAGCAGGTAGTAGTGTTGCATCACAAACTCTTTGATCAATTGATTCCATTTTGCTGCTTTCTTTGCATGTAGCCAAGTGAGATTTTGAGCATCTTTAAGTTGGTATTTTTCAAAGAATTTGAATACCGGATTTGTTGGCTCTTCTTCTTCTTGATTAGGAGATTCATCCTTGTCATCTAAGGCTCCAGTCACTCCTTGCCTTTGCTTCTCGGCCCTCCAAAGATTTCTGAATTCTGGATCAGCGATCTGCTCAGCAGTGCATCCATCCAAAAACATTTCTTCATTCTCATCATCTTCAGTCATGACCTTCTTCCCTTTCTTGACAGCAGCCTTCTTGGCCTCTTCCTCTTTCTTGCATTTTTCTTCATTTTCTTTCTGTATTTGCTTGGCTTCAGCAATCTGTTTAGCAGACAGTTTCTTCTTTTTGATGACAGCAGTGGGCTTCTTTTTGATTTGGGAGGGAGCAGCAGGCTGACCTTTCTTTACTCCTTCCCTCTTTTCGACATCAGCAATAAATTCTTTTGAAATGATTAGTCGAAGGGAGGAGAGGTCATCAGTGAGTGCTTTAAATCTTGCTTCAGATTCTTCTTCGTATTGGAGGAAGGCGGAGATGTTGCCATTAACTTCATCAAATTGTTTGGAGGCATCTTTGACGTGAGATCCAAAATTTACAGCCAGCGTGCTGTGAGCGACTTTCATGTCAGTGATGGTTTTATTAATTAAAAAGATTTCATTTCCAGTAGCAACATCTTCCTCTATTAAGGCTTTGGGCAGCTGGTCCTTAAGCAGTGTGGGCAGCGCGCTTTTAATCACAGTCGGGATTGTTGTTTTCTCCATGTCCTCGTATTTTTTCTCCACATGCTTTTTAACCTCTTCCACCATCTTTCCACCAGCTGCATTCATTTTTGTTTCAAAAGATTTTGTCTCCTCTAGAATGGCAGCAATCCTGCAGTTGGTTTCTTCTTTGAACTTGTCAAAAACCTCACGATCGCTGTCCAAATTTTTATGCAGCTCTTCGGAGAGTTTAGACTGAGTGAGCTGGACATTCTTCTCAACAGTTTGAAGAGCACTTTCTGCAGCAGAGAATACAAAGTTGGCCAATGCAGCAGATCGATTATTGATCCTCTCATGAATAATTGCGCTGAGTTGATCTACTGTCATTTGGGAGCCAAGGTTTGAAGATAGTAATTCCTCCAATGTGTGAAGTTGAAACCCATCTGGTGCTGTGTTGGGAGTATAGATTTCTTCTAAGTGTTCATCGACAGCTTGTTCTTCAGTTTGTTAGGCAGTTGGTTCCAAAATTGGTGTTGTTTCCTTCATTGTGGCAGATGGTTCTGCCTTTTCAAAATTATCAGCA
>JAPKLX010003388.1:0-11197 GCA_026898415.1 Leonotis leonurus | reverse complement strand
ATAAGAGAGTATCCTAGTAGTGGATATCTAATCCAGTTTGGATTAGATCGTGGACGTAGGGGGTTTCCCGAACCACGTAAAATAACTGTGTTATTTACTTTCTGCATTTATATTCCAGTTATTTTATTCACTATCTGTCACACTCATACAAACTGCATTCTTAATCAATTCTCTAAATTCTCGACTAAGATTTGAAAGGTTTTCTAATCAAAGAGCACCGACTAAGTCCACCATTATTCCGCACACAATACACAGTTGGAGAATAAGATTACTCTTACTTTCTGCTTTGTATTACTCACTTGAGAGATTCTGCTTGGTCAGAACAAGATCAAGTAGATAATCGATCTGGTCTGACACATTGAGCAATCTGTAATATAGAAAGCTTAAATCTCTCCTTTAATTAGTCAAGTTAACTGAAAAGTTTGTGTATTTGGTGTATTCCCCCGCCATACACCAAACCTAGCTCTTTCGGGACCAACAAGTGGTATCAGAGCAGTGGTTCAAACGACCATTGTTTTGTTTCACAGGGATAAAACCTGCGTGGTCAACTTGAATAGATCTTAGAAAATCTTTTTCATTCACTAGCATATTATCTGCTATGGAGTCATCTGTTATCAGGGCATGAGAAGAATTCTCCATCCAAGGCTACAGAGAGTGGAGTTTCAGAATCAAGATGTGTCTCAAGGCTCATCACTGCCTGATGTGGAAGGTAATTGAAGAAGGACCATTGGCCATTACTGAAGAAACAACTCGCATCACTGAAACATGAGTTGTTAAAGAGGATGTACTCAAAGATCCCAGAAAATACACGCCTGAAGAAAGAAGAGAAGCAAATCTTGATGATTTTAACAAAGGGGTTATTTCCAGTACTGTAAAAGGAATCCATCTGGCTAAGATTCAAGATCTCGATACAGCCAAAGAAATGTGGGAAGCCTTGAGAGATCTCAGTCTAGGCTCTGAAGCAATGATTGAGAACAAGCTGTCCCTAGCATGTAACAAGTTCGATGAATTCAAGATGAAACCTGGAGAAACCATTGAACAGATGAAGAACAGGTTCATTGAAGTACTACTGGAAGTTTCTGCCTTCAAAAAGAATAAGTACACACAGAGAGAGAAGAATCTCAAGATTCTTAGAGCTCTACCACCAAGCTGGGAGATTTATTCAGCTATGCAACCTCTATGTGCTGATTTTAATGACTTGTCCGTAGAAGCACTATTTGATCACCTAGCTGTCCATGAATGTGACATCAGAAGGATTCATGGACCAGATCATTCCTCCAGTAAGAAGAGTGAGAATAACTCAAAGAAGGAGAAAGAGACTGCCTTCAAAGTGAAGTGCAAAACAGATGAATCAGCAGCCTCTGCCACACCAGAAGAAGGAGGTTATGATAAGTTACTCAAAGAATTCTCAATGATTGCAAAGAAAATGGACAAAATGGTAATCAGATCAAGAAAGTACCGAAGGTTCTACAAAGACAACAAGAGCAGATACCAGAAGAACAAAGAAGCAGAACGATCTGATGACAAAACAGAAAGTAGAGGTAATGGTAAAATCACTAATCCTACTGACTATACTTGTTATGGTTGTGGGAGAACAGGCCATTTCAAAACAGATTGCCCAGATTTATCTAAAAGTCAAAGAGAAGAACTACGAGCTAAGAGGGACAGAAAACTAAAAGCTCAACGTAAAGCCATGATAGCAGAAGAAGACTTTAGCTCAAGTCACCTGTCAGATAGTTCATCAGAAGATGATGAAGCATTCTTTGCCAATGAAGAAGAAGATTGGGATGAGTGCTATGTAGGACTAGACAACGGTCTAGATGATGTAGAGGTAAACTCTTGCAACTCTAATTCTTCAAATGATATTAACCTGGAACAAGAAATAGAAGATCAAGATGAATATTCATGGGATGAAGTTAATGAGATGTTCAAGAGCTACTCAAGTATCAAGAGACTATTTAGAGAAGTTGTTGAAGAAAATGACAGATTGAAGAAATCTGAAGAGATATTGAGTAAAGCAAACACTAAATTTGTTGCTAACATCAACGATCTGGAAGAACAGATCAAAGGAAAGGACAGTGAGATTCACTCACTAAATTCAAAAGTGAAGGATCTTATCACAAGAAACAATGTAGTTGAAGAAAAGATCAAGAAAGGGAAATAAATGATCTACAAGAGTGATGAACGTGCTAAACTGCTAATTAACATGCAGCAAAAGGGAACATTTGGAGTAGGATATCCAGGTCACTCAGAGAAGCTCTCTAGTACCATAAAATTTGTACCAGAAAAGAAACATATACCTGACCAAGTGATAAATCTCATAAACAAGAAAGAACAACCTCAGAAGATGATTGTGAAACAGACTGGAAACAGACAGTACCATCAAACAAGAAAACAACCAGCAGATTACACAGGAACAGAAGGGGTACACAACAGGAATGTCAACAGGACAGTACTCACTAATAAAGGATTGAAGAATGATGGAATAGAAAGATATCATCCATCTATATTTCACTCTATGTCAAAAGTTGATAATGATGGAAATACTATCACTTGCTATATTGCTGTCCCCAACCCAAAAGTGTTCTGGATTCGAAAAGGAACATTTGCTAATAACCAAGCACCCAAATATTGAAAGGGTAGCTAAGTGTAATTAATTGCAGGACCAGAAGACTGCAAGAAGGTACAAGATAGCTAAAGGTGCAATCTGGATCATAGATAGTGGCTGTTCGAAACACATGACATGTGACAAGAACCTACTATCAGACTATATAGAGAAACCAGGTCCTCAGGTCACCTTTGGATGTAACTCAAAAGGATATACCAGAGGATATGGAAACATAAGAGTTGGCAAGACCACCATCGCAAATGTATCATACGTTGAGGGTCTTAGCCACAATCTGTTTTCTGTAAGTCAGTTCTGTGCTAATGGTAATCAGATTGTTTTTGATGCTAACAATTGTTTCGTGAAAAATAAGGAAGGAGATGAGATACTCCTTACCGGAAAGTTATAGGATAGATTGTATATTGTACAATGGGACAACCAGATTGAGACATGTCTGGTCACCAAGACAGTATCAGAAACTAGTTGGCTGTGGCATAAACGACTAAGTCATCTCAATTTTAAGTCAATCAATAAGATTGCACGAGAGAAACTGGTCGAAGGACTACCAGACCAAATATATGACAAGAATCACATCTGTGATGCATGTCAAGCTGGAAAACAAACCAGATCATCATCTACCAGAATCTTAGAGTTACTACATTTAGACTTATTTGGTCCAGTTAAACCATTAAGTATAAATGGTAGAAAATACACTCTGGTCATCATTGATGATTATTCAAGATTCACATGGGTAATCTTCTTATATATGAAGAAAGAGACATTGGAAAAGCTGCCAAACTTCCTCAACAAAATTACCAAGAAAAAGGAAGTCTCTGTTACAACCATCAGAACAGATCGTGGAACAGAATTCCTAAACCAGAAGATTGAGGATTATTGCAACCAGATGGGTATCACTCATCAAACATCTGCTGCCAGAACACCTCAACAGAATGGTGTAGTTGAAAGAAGAAACAGATCATTAAAAGAAGCAGCTCGCACTATGCTTAATGCAACCAGATTACCTAAGAAATTTTGGGCAGAAGCAATTTCTACAGCCTGCTATACACAGAATAGAGCTGTAGTTACCATCAGACATGGGAAGACACCATACAAAGTCTGGAACAACAGAAAGCCCAGGATACACTACTTTCGTACTTTTGGTTGTTTATGTTACATCCATAATAATGGGAAATTACAGTTGAAAACCTTTGATAGTAAAGCTGACCCTGGAATATTCTTAGGATATTCTGAAGTTAGTAAAGCTTATAGGGTTTACAACAAGAAGACCCATATTGTGGAAATAACACCTCATATTATTTTTGATGAATCTTTTGTCATTGACAAAGAGTTGAGTGTTGATCATATACAAGGCCAGAACAAAGAAAAGAGAACAGAAGGAATTCTGCTAGAAGATATTCTAATCTGGAATACAACAGATGACAATGATATTGATGTTCCATCTAATGCTGAAGCAATAAGCTCACAGCAAGGGGGAACAGAACATATCATTCTGGACCTTAATAGATCAATGACTCAACCAGAAGGTAATCAACCAGAAGAAGGAGATGACAATGAGCAAAATCATAATCAACCAGAAGAATCAAGAGATACAAATGGTTGGAACAATAATCAAGAAATTGAAGAACAAGATGTGGACAATCCTTTTCAAACATCTCATCTAGAATTTGAGGACCCAACAAATGAACCAGAACCTGAGATATCAGAAGAAGAAATGACCAGCAGGAGGAGATGGATACAGGACAATCATCCTCCTGAACAGATTGTTGGGAACCCAAGTGATAGAGTAAGAACCAGAAGAATGCATGGAGAAAGTGCACTTCTCAGTTGCTATCTATCACGTGTTGAACCCTCTGACATTTATGAAGCACTCAAAGATGCAGACTGGGTCATTGCTATGCAAGAAGAACTCAATGAGTTTAAAAGAAACCAAGTCTAGTATATGGTAGACAGACCAAAACATCAAGGAGTAATAGGTGTCAAATGGGTATTCAAGAATAAACGAGATGAAAATGGAGAAGTAGTCAGAAACAAAGCTAGACTTGTTGCAAAGGGATACAGTCAACAGGAATGTATCGACTTTGACGAGACTTTTGCACCAGTTGCCAGATTGGAAGCAATCAGATTATTTCTTGCATATGCAACATTCAAGAGATTCAAAGTGTACCAGATGGATGTTAAAAGTGCATTCCTAAATGGTATACTTGAAGAAGAAGTTTATGTTGAACAACCACCTGGTTTTGAAGAAGGAAATCCTGACCAGAAGGTATATAGATTAGCTAAAGCTGTCTATGGATTAAAACAGGCACCAAGAGCGTGGTATGACACGTTATCAACCTTTCTGCTGGAATCAGGTTTCAAGAGAGGTTCTGTTTACAAAACACTGTTTGTCATTAAAGTCAAAGAACATATCCTTTTGGTGCAGATATATGTAGACGACATAATTTTTGGATCTCAATCTTCCCATTTATGTGATAAATTCGCTGAACTAATGAAGAACAAATATCAAATGTCCATGATGGGCGAGATGAATTTCTTCTTAGGCTTGCAGGTAAAACAGCTACCAGATGGTATCTTTGTAAACCAAGCAAAGTACATTAACGATCTGATCAACAAGGTTGGAGTTAAAGACAGCAAGCCAGCCAAGATACCAATGCAGATAAATGGAAAGATAGATCCAGATCCCGAAGGCAAACCAACACCTATAACAAAATACAGAGGCATAATTGGCTCACTACTATACCTTACTGCAAGTCGACCAGATATCACGTTTGCAGTAGGAGTATGTGCCAGATATCAAGCCAATCCCAAAGAATCACATATGGAAGCTGTCAAAAAGATACTTAGATATCTTAAAGGAACAGCTCACGTTGGTCTCTGGTATCCACATGACGACAACTTTGAACTAACAAGCTATTCTGACTCAGATTATGCAGGATGCAAACTGGACAAAAAGTCTACCTCTGGCACATGTCAGTTTCTAGGAAACAAGTTGATATCTTGGTTTTCAAAGAAACAGACATCTATTGCCACATCAACAACAGAAGCAGAATATATGGCTGCTGGAAGCTGTTGTGCACAAATCTTATGGTTAAAACAGCAACTAAGGGATTACGAGATTGAAGTAAAAGAGATACCAATATTCTGTGACAGTTCAAGTGCAATAGCTATAACACAGAATCCGGTACTTCATACAAGGTGCAAACATGTTGATGTGAGACATCATTTTATTAGAGATCATGTGGAGAGAAATCACATCCAGATCGAGAAGATTCATACAGATATCCAACGTGCTGACATCTTGACTAAAGCTCTGCCAGAAGAAAGATTTAAGATGCTGTGTGGAAAGCTTGGATTACTAAGTCTGGATGATAAAATAGCAGAAGGTTAGCAGAATGTTAACAACAGAAGGTTACAAGAACGTTAACAACAGAAGGTTACCAGAACGTTAACAACAGAAGGTTACCAGAACGTTAACAACAGAAGGTTACCAGAACGTTAACAACAGAAGGTTACCAGAATGTTAACAGCAGAGAATCGCCAGAATGTTAACAACAGAAGGGTTCCAAAATATTATCAACAGAATACTCTCAAGAATCACAGAATGACAAGAAAGAAATAATGATTTCACGTGTTATAATTTAACCAAATTAGAGTATCACGTGAAAATTGAAGCGACCGAGATAAAAGACGTCACTTTCCATAATCAATCTACGAGATTACAGTCTGGAAAGTTATTTCTTTTCCTAGATTGTCTAAATCTTCTATTTTCGTGATGATTAGCACAACTTTGGAAACTGTGATCGAGAAAATCTCTGCAAGAAATAGAAAAAGGGAAGTTACTGAAAAGACTGAGATACGCACACGCTCGCCTACAAACCCTAGGATCTAGAGCGTATATCTCACGCAAGGAAAGGCGGCAAAACAAAGACTAAAGCGGGAAAATCTAAAAAGTGAGATTCTCATCCAACCCTTCATTTTCTATGCTCTTCATCCATGCCATTGATTATTTTGTTATATATATGCGATATATATCTCTGAACTGTTCACCTTCACTTCATCGCACTGAGCACTACTTTTCTTAAGCACTTAAGATTTTTCTCGACTTGATTTCTTTGCAAAACTCTTCCAAAAACATCTTACGTTTGATCATGGCTCCCCAAACTTCATTATTTCTTCAACATGTGTCCGAGGTTCAGAAGTTTCTTTCACCTGAACCATATGCTGTGTTTGAATCTCACGGATTTCGTAAATTGGAAGAAATTTTTGCCATTGTTACACGCTGCAAAGGTTTTTGAGTTTAATAATATTCCTTATATCTGCATCTTGCTCTCATTATTGCTCTCTTATGAACTGCTTAGATGTGGCCATTCATACTTGTTCATATAAACTGATGTATATACATATATCTGCTTTGTATGATATTAGGTTTCTGCAATATTGTCACCTCTCATCCCAACACATTTTTGGTAAAACAAGTGGCTTCATTCTATCTAACATGGCAGAATGATAAACATGGCTTTGAAGCAAATGTGTTGATGCCAATCGGTGATAGAACTAGCAAAACGCCATACAATGTTATTGAAATGATCAACCAGACTTATCGGTTGAAAGATGAAGGTTTAACATTGGATGATATCACTCCTGCGCAACTGCAAGAAGTAGTGGAAATAGTGATGGTGATACCGATCAAATATACTGGAAAAATGTTTCAACGATCCCTACTTCAACCAGGGTTCAAGCTGTTACTCGAACTGGTTCAAAGGATATTCCTGAACCACAGTGGATCGTATGATCAGGTGACTCCTGAGAAATTTCAAATTCTCACGGCAGTTGTCCTAAATCTCCGAATAAACTGGAGCAGAATACTGTTTGAATTAATGGCTAAGGAAGCAAAATTGGTCACATATACCAAGGATAGCAGAGGCAGAGGAACTTCAGTGGAAGTTAGAAGAAATCTACGACACTCCACCAAGATCAGTCTGATGGTGGAACGATTTTTTAAGCAGAAAGTCTGGGAAGATGCTGTGGAATTCAACACCAGTCTCTCCATACCCAAAGATCAACATCAGCTTGAGATGTCTTTGGGACTCTCACCACAATTTTTCAACAAAATAACTGATGAGGTGCACCGGGTAGCAGCTCTGGAAATGGGCAAATCTAATCCTACATGGATGCCACCTTCCAAAGGAGTGGAAAAGCAGAAGGGTAAGACCACACAAGAGAAAGTGGTGAAGGAAAAGATGGCACGCAAGCCCTCACTCAAACGAGGAAGTTTTGTTGAGACAGAAACATCTGCCTCACAGCCTAAACAGAAGAAGCGCAGATTAAGGAAAGTAGAGTCTCCACCACCACCAGAAACAGCAGAACTGGAAGAAGAAGATATCCAAACAGAAGCTCCACAAACAGAGGCTCCAGCAGGTGATGTGGAACCAGAAACAAGCCATAATCCACATCAGGAGAAAGATTTTTCTCCTGCTAGAACAGCTACACCCTCACCACACAGAATGGAGAAAATAAGTGAGGATGAGGAGGAAGAGGAAGGAGAATCCACAGACGAGGAGGAAGAGAGGAAACGTCAGGCAGAGAGTGTTATCAATCTGCTAGAAAATGAGGCAGAACACTCTGTACTTCAAGAGTTCCCTGACATTCATCTGCTTCCAGAGAGCTCGGAAGTAGCAAGACGCGTCAAATTCTACTTGCTGGTAAAGGACAGCGAGTATTATGTCTTTGATGCATTACTCCAGATTAAATCAATTGATGACTTAAAGAAGGAAGAAGCCACACTACTCAATCTACTCCAAGTCACCACAGTCCAAGAAGTCAGAGCAGAATACAAACAACTCATTTCTGGGCTCATGAAACGTGAGGCAGAAACCTTGAAGATCAATCTGGAGACACCACACAAAGAACCTGCACCAACAGAACAACCACCATCCAAACCAGAACAAGAAGCAGATCAACCCAAGAAGCCTACCAAGAAAACACCAATCATCAATCTCGACTCTGGTGATGATGAACCTGTCGGACAGAACGTTGGTGGCGAGCCAAGCAATGACATATACACACAAGGTGTTGCACAGAAGCTGAAGAAACATGTCAACTTCTACACCATGGAAGAGATTCTGGAAAGAGAACCCAAAACCTTCAATAACTATCAACTTGACAATCTGATCACTCTTCGCGTTGAAGATCAGATGACTGATATTTGCAACACTCTCCAAGACAAAGCAACCCAGATTCTTTCTGACTTCAACCAACATCAGAAAGACTATGTCAACGACATGGATCGTTACATCAGAGGCAAGCTCAGAACAATCAGGAAGGAGCAGGATAAAAAGATAGATGATGACCGTCTACAGAATGAAGCAGAGCAGGCCAAAATTACTCTTCGTCTCAACAACATGGAAGAGAAGGCAGAAAAGACAACAACTCTGGTAACTGACCTTTTAGCTAAACAACAAGAAACAATTGATGCTGCTGTAGCACAGAAAGGATCTCAACTCGCTGCTCAGTTGAAAGAAGATACTGACTTATCCATCCATTCTCAATTCGCCCGATTTGAAAATGAGAAATTTGCTGAGCTGATGCAGAAACACCAAATGGATGTGTTAAATAATCTTCTCTATCTGAACCCAGAAGAATTTGAGACCCAGAACAACCGCCTTACTGCTGTCGAAGAGTTACAAGAAACTTACGACAAAACTCTGTCCACAATGAACAGCAGGCTCGAGCAGAAACTTCATGCAACTGACCTGACAGTTAATCTATTGCTCGGGTACAAGGCTGACGCTGAAGATAAAATGGAGAAGATGACAGAAGAGATTGCCTCTCTGCGTACACTTATCACTACCCTCTTTGATGATGTCAAAAAGGGGGAAATCTCAGAAAGAAAAGGAAGCAAAGACAGCAAGAATGTAAGGAAAGAAATTGACTTGGACACAGAAGAAGTGGGAACTGAAACAGGAACACTAGCACCAGTTCAATCCAGACCTACCACACCGCCAAGACCTGACCCTACACTTCTTGGGACAGAACAAGCTCAACAAGACCTACCAGCTCAAGCCTCTGAGACACAACGAATTCTCAGTGATAAAGGGAAGAAACCAGTGGATGAGGGAGACCAAATTGCTGAACTGTTGCTGTTCGGCGTGAGCATGGATCAAGCATGTGATCCAGTGTTCAGAGCGCAGTTCTACAAAGAACAGGCAGAGAGAGAGAGAAAGCTAGCTGCTCAGGAGGCCAAAGAAAAACTTTTTCAAACTCCTTTCTCCTCGCCTTCATCTACAGAACGCTCACAGCAACAGTCATCACAATCAACCACCCAGTCCAAGAAGAAGAAAAAGAAACCATTCTCTTGGAATCTGTCCTTGCAAAAGAAGACACCTAATGATACATGGGTTCCAGAGAATGATGAAAGTGATTGGGAGAAAGTAAAGAAAGGTTTTATCTTGAACAAATACTTTTTGAAAGAGCCTACATACTCAGAATCTATTCCAGATGAGGACTTCAATAGATATCTGGACAACTTCAGTGACCAGGGGCTAGTACAGAGGATCAGAACAGCAGCATCTGATGCCAAGATACAGATCAAAGCCCCGGAGAAAGAGTTTATGGTGTGCCCAACCATACCAGGCAGCAACATCCCTGATAAGACATACATTTTGAACTACATCAACCAGCTGGCCAAGATTAAAGGTTACAAAATCGACAATCACGACCCAAACTATGCCAGAGTAAGGGATGGGATTTACGAGAGCATTCAGTTAATTTCTGATGCACAGAGAGAAAAGATGAAGAAAGGCGGAGCTGCCAGATGGTTCTCTTAGATAGATCTTTCTTCTTATTTTCTGCTTTTGCTCTCTGTTATTTCTGGTGTCCACCGGTACTTATCAATTCATATATATATTGATGTGGAGCTTTCTGAAGACAAAATCCCATTGTCATGTTATCTCTTTGATTATTTATTATTATTTAACTTAAATAACAATTAGTTAATCTATCCAGAACATGATACATGTTAATGTGGTTTCGCTGATTAAGTGTGGTTTTGACATCATCAAAAAGGGGGAAATTGTTGGGAACCCCACAGATAATTTAAGTTTTGATGATGTTATCTCGAAAACACACTTGATATTATTCATGTTCTGTATTATTTCTATTTTGTCTCCTTGTAACAGAAAGCTGAAGCAAGTCTAAGTACCAGAAAGTTGGAGCACGACAACTTTAACAGAAAGTTGAATCAGTTGAACCAGCAAACCTTAGACAGAAAGTTGAACCAGCTAGTTTTAGACAGAAAGTTGAACCAGCAAGTCTAAATACCAGAAAGTTGGAGCACGACAACTTTAACAGAAAGTTGAATCAGTGAAACCAGCAAACCTTAGACAGAAAGTTGAACCAGCAAGTCTCAGACAGAAAGTTGAATCAGCAAGTCTTAGACAAAAAGTTGAACCAGCAAGTCTCAAACAGAAAGTTGGAGCAAATCAACTTTAACAGAAAGTTGTTCAACCAGAAAGTACTGAACCAATGTTCAACCAGATATGCACTTAAAACCAGAAAGAGCCTAACCAGAAG
>JAPKLX010000333.1:195472-246029 GCA_026898415.1 Leonotis leonurus | reverse complement strand
TTTAAAATAAAATCTCCACTAAAGTGTTTGGATTTTTTTTTTCTTTAGTAATATCTTCATCTTTGTTTTGTTATGGGAAAATCTCCAAAAGTTGCTTATTAAGTATACTATTTGTTTTGTTATGGGAAAATCATATTGTAAGCATCAAATTTTGAAAATCGTTCTTAGAAAGCTCAAAATAAGTATTTTAATTTATTCCAAAATAACCCTAAAAGCTAAAATATTTAAGTTTATGCTTAGCACCTATAATTATAAATATAAATATTATATATTCAACGTTTTTATTTTTTATTTAAAAACCCGGACGGAATTTTATTAAACCCGGACGTTATGTAATAAAACCCGGTCGGTTTGTGACGCCCACACGAACCGACCGGGTTTTGGATTTTTCACCTTTTTAATACACTTTTATACATAATTATACATAATTAACATACAATTCATATAATTTATATATTTTATTAAGTTATTCACCATATAAGTTATTATAACTATGCCCAATTATATTTTTTTTATTTTTGCACACATCTTATTTGTTCAAGCTTTTAATTTTTGCTTAAATACTTTATTTATTTTTTTCAATTTATGCTTGGATACTTTATTTATTTATTTTTAGAAAATAACCCTCCTATATTTAACAACAATAAAATATTCTAACATATTATGATATAGTAATAGGGAAGAGGTTCAAAATTATATTTATTTCTCATGTGTTATTTAATAAATGAAATGAAATTACTAGGAAAAAATTTCAAAAATCCGGTCGCTAAAATGTAAAACCCGGACGGTTTTAATCTTCCACCCAAACCGTCCGGGTTTTTCTATTATTCCACACTTTTAATTTTATTTTTACAACATAACTTTATTATATTTATTTAACAACTTCATTAATCAAATGACGACTAAATTAAATAAATAACATATTAACAAATAACATATAATAACAAGATAATCAACACTAAACATGTATTTTTCGTACACAAATTAAATTAAATAAGTAAATTTTAATGAAATAAACAAAAAACATACATAATCAAATATGCTTTAAAATAATGTGAAACATAGTCATACAATTTTATATAAAATTGTTAATTGTGTTTTAATCATAATCACTTATAAATCACAATAAATATCTCTATTATCAAATATAATTCATAATTAACAGTTTTAAGAAAATACCTCTTCTGCCATTGTTTTCCACGAAAAAAATCGTTGCTCTCCCGCTTCTCCGGCCTAAATATTTAGATCAAACTCAAGTTTCTAAATAAAAAAAAATTAAATTAATGATTTTTACAATTATTATTAAGAATTTTGCGAACCTCGTTGAATTTGAACAATTCTTTCGAAAAAGTTCTCTCTCGAACTTAATAACTCCACGAACAAAATCTGGAGAAACAATGAATTAAAAAAATAATTAGGTCAGCATGGATTTAAAAAAAAATCAAACTACTAGAATTGATTGATGAAATAAATTTTATTTACCTGGAGAATTGAAAAAAAATTAGCAAAACCCGGCGAAAATAACTCCAACCCGGCGAAAATCACCCCAACCCGGCGAAAACTTCTCCCTCTCTCTGTATTTGCAAAACCCGGCTATAGCATATTCAAGAATGAAAACACTCTCACCATCTCTTTATACATGCATGCTATATCTCTTTCCTTATAAAAATAAGTGCATTTTTGACCAGAAATGCATGTAGCAGCGCATGAGGCGGGGGAGAATAGTTGGGTGGGCGACACATCACTGGTATGACATAAAGCTGGCTGACGCGAGGACCCCACGCATGAGTTGGCGAAGAGTTGGAGTCATGGCACAGATTACGAGACAGACATCTACCCTATTTTGGCTGCCACATACACGTAAATTATATAAATGGATATATACGTAAATATATAGACTTATATATCATGCCAATTGGGTGCAGTGCACGGATTAAGAGGTACAATTGGGTGCCTTTTAGTGTGAGGTAGTGGGGGTATTATAGTCATTTTGAGTATTTTTGACCTAACTTTTACACTTAGAGTATTTTGTGGATAGAAGTTAGCTAATAGGGTAGTTATGGTATATCTACCATAATTTATATCCTTTTGCATTGTTAGACGATGCAAATGAGCCTTTAAATTTAAAAAATAAATTCATAAATATTAACGTTCATTGGATAAATACAAATCAAATATCCAGATGGATTCCTATTTTTTACATAATGCATACTTTGCACCGGATATAAAACTTGGGAATTCATATTATGGTAAAATACGTCACTATTTTACCATTTTCTCATTAAAACAAAAATGCATGCACTTTTTTTTTTGTTTGGTACGAAATTTGACCATACAAATTTTATAAATTTTAAAGATCAATGATTATTATTCATTCTTATTTCTCATCATAAGACTCAATCTTATGTTATTTTCATTCTTATTTAAATTTCAAATATTACTCCATTTATTTCATAAAATATGACGACAAATTAATGAGGTGCTCAAATATTAAGAAAATACTAATTTCTCCTCACTAGTTAGATTTGATTTTTCAAACATTAAGAAATACTAGTAATATACTTTGAGAAACAAAATTTATATGCAATAGTCCTATCTTGCCCTTATGTATTACTTAATTTTTATAAACATTAAATAAGGTTATTTTAGGAAAAAATAATAAGTTCCAACATTGTTCACGATGAGACAATTGAACTATAATTGAGAGGTGAAAATGAAAGACAAGGATTAGAATGGTGGGAAGTAGTATATGTTTATATGAATGCTAGATTAAAGTCATAAAACCTGAGTTTTTATAATTCAAGTTATCGTCAAAAGTTTAGACGATAAAACTACATTTTGCGATTTGAAATACTGGATTCGAAAGGTCTTCAAGATACAGAAAATTATCTCCGACACAACAAAATAGATCATCATCAAATGTCTTCACTGGAAATTCTAGTGCAGGATTAACTAGCCATGCACATCATGATCATCATCAAATGAGTCATCACCTGATAGGAAACATCAGATATGATGATGATTAACATCAAAAGGGTAGTAGATGCTATGGTAATAATAACATGCAGAGTTGAAAGAAAGAAAACCTAGAACGGCTCCTGCTACGGCTCTGGCTGGGGCTCTTGCTCTGGCTGCGGCTTCTACTCAAACTGCGTTTTTTTGGGCTGACACTTGCGTCGCGCTTTTTTGGGCTCATACTCGCGTTGTGTTTATTTGGACTCATACTCGCATGTTTCTGGGTATTACGATTATCAATCGAAGACAGACATAATGGGGATAGTAATGCATTGCCCATACATAAAAATGAAAGATGAAAATAACTGCAATCTATACTCATTGAGAAGGGTAAAAAATAACAGGTCAACAATTGATTTAAGAGTATGAGTGAACTTACAGCTAGTTTCGGGGATCTGGCTCTTGAAGGAGATCTGCAAAAGGTCCAGAAACAATCCAATTTAATATCCACTAGTCCCTCTTAACAACTTTGATCCAAGAGCCTTGTTTCGAGTCCCACGTCATAGTGACCGTGACCATATTGGGCAAGAGGAAACTCACAAATATTTAGAATACATATGAGAAAAAACAAAAACGAAAAATTATTAATTTCCCCAAGCAAGCAACCAAAAGATGAATGACCTTGGCACAAAAGCGGAATTTGTTATTAGCAAAGATACCAAAAGAATTAATAAATGATCAGACTGAAGGAGTTGATAGCTTAGCACCATTGGAGATAGTTTAAACGTTTCCACAACAAAAAGGTGTACTCTTATTCAAATGGCAATTAGTCCAATATCCAGCTTCACCATAGTTTTCCATGATCTTCGTGTTCCTGATCTAGCACCCATTGGGACATTCCGATGCTCATTAGAACAGAGACATCGAGAAGGATTCCAAAGTTTACCATCTAGAAAACATCGTACCTCCACAACCAAAAGAGTTGCAGTCCACTGAACCAATTTTACCCAACAAGATCCTAATATGCAATCCCCAGATCTCGCATATATCCATATCTAAAAACAAGAAATAAGTAATTCTAAGTTTGCAAAGGATAAAAAAAAAGTGATCCTTCGATAGTCGACACATTTTCTATAACTAAACAAGGATTAATGCATAAGTGGTACGGCAGGGGTTAGACAAGAGAAGTAGGCTCAAGCAAAACGTACCAAAGAAATTATGTTTTGCTTCTTTAAACAATTCAAATAAGTGAAAAGATAATACTAGCATCAACTGCTGGCTATAGAAAAAAAAATAAAATATATGGTCATTACTTTGCACTATTAGCTGCTATGATTGGGGTTCTATTGTTGAACAATAAAACAAATAAAAATCATTGTATCAATCAGAGTTTTGAGTCTTGTTTTAGGAAAATATCAGGTTAGTTATGTTATGAAATATGAATGATAAAACAGATAATTAAAAGGAAAAAAAAACTAAATATATTGGTTTGAGCTTGTTATCAAATGGGGTTAGCAATTAAAACTTGTTCAGCCTAACCTTGCATTCTACATTTATGTTCTTAATTTTGGATGCAAAGTGGTCATCCACAGTATGTAACATTGTAACAATCCCGGTGGTAAGATATTGAAATTTGCAACTTCTGCCAAACAACAGAGAGTAAAAGTGTACACGCTCTAGTAAAAAAGAAAATTAAGAACAATAAAATACCTTGATAAGGAGCGTGGTTTAGAGCCAGAACGAGAACGAGAAGATACAGATCTTGAACGGCGGGACGGTTTCCTTTTAGGCGACTTGCTGCAAGTAGATTCATTTAAGTTACAAGTCTCAGAATTAGATACTTATAAACCAGTAAAAAGAACAAGAATAGTTTCATAGTAACATCTCACCTTCTGCTCCTGCTTCGGCTATTACTTGGACTTTTGCTCCTACTTCGACCATTGCTCCTTCCTTTTGCGTAAGGGCTGTGGCTGCGGCTGCGGCTGCGGCTGCGGCTCCGACTTCTGGAGCGGCTCGAATCATATTCCTTAACCTAATAGAAATGAATAGGTGCTAAATATGATGACCTGATCCGAATCTTTGAGTAAAGAAAAACCATCGAGTCATACATGTACTCTAGACCGTGAGAAAGCATTACGGAACTCAGAACCATCAAGCTTCTTGATCTACATCAGAAAAAAAGAAAATCATAATGGAATGTGTGAGGTAGAAAGGGATGATACATATTACTCAAACAGCAAATCAGATTGAGGGAGTTGTACATGTTTCAGTTTCAAGAAAAATAAAAAATATGGATGAGAAGGAATATGACTCACAGCATATTTCATGTCCTCAAAATTTGTGTAGTCCACCATCCCTGTCTTTCCTGAAAAATAGAATTGCACTCAATGTAAGAATACTATGAACTATCACAACCTAAGAAGCACCAATACGAATGCAAATACAAATACGATACGGGAATGAAAATATGTACATTTCCAAAAGCATATGATATTAATATGTTCAAAATACGTTTATTTTTTTATTATATTTTATTGTTATTAATATTATAAATTATTAAATAAATATAAATAATTGAAAGTTACATAATTATTTAAATCTGATCCTAATTTGAGCCTATATATTTTAAAGCTCAATATGTTACTCCCTTCGTCCCACTAAGCATGACACTTTTTTACGGCAAGGTTATTAAGAAGAGTGTATAAAGTAGTGTGTAAGAGTGATAAAGGTGGTAGGGTCCACATCTTTTTGAAGAGATAACTTTTACTATTTATGAAATGTATCAAGCTTAGTGTGACGTCCCAATAAGGAAAGTGTGTCATATTTAATGGGACAGAGGGAGTATTATCTTAGATAAATATAAATAATTTAAATTTACATGTTTATTTAAATTTGGGTCTAATTTGAGCCATACAATTTAAAGCCCAATATTTATTCATTAATTAATAAATCTTAGTTAGTATATAATAAATAAGTAAAAAAGTTTCGACCCTAATCCTAGTAGCCGTCCCTCCCCACCCCCACCAGTCCACCACTTGGAGTGTGCATGATGCAGCATCTGTGCAGAGAGCGCGCGAGGCAGTGCCTGCGCGGAGTGTGTGCGATGCAGTAGTGGATGGTGCGAAGTCAACGCGACGCAGGTAGAGGTTGCGTAGGTGTGAGCCGCAGAATGCAAAATTAGAGTTTGAAGGGGAAGGAGGCGCAGAATGTAGTATTAGGGTTTGAAAGGTGAGCAGTCGATACGTATCTTACGGAACATAAATACGTATTTTCAAGAATTATTTTTTTATTATTTTATTATTTAAAAAATACGTTTTAAATACGTAGTTTGGACGCATTTTTACGTATACATACTTAATACGTACGGGCACGAGTACGGCCGGCCATTTTGGCGTACTTGTGCTTCTTAGATCACAACTATGAACTATGAGACATGGGAGTCCCAACTTTTGGACTTCAATACAAGCAGCCAGCATAGACTGAAACAAAATGCACATCAATAACTGTAATGGAGGTTGTAAAGTGCAGTCAAAGTTTAACTACTCACTCTTCTCCTCATGAAATATACTCCCTCCGTCCCAGTAAACATCACACAATTTCCTTATTGGAACGTCTCATTAATAATGGAACATTCCAAAAATAATAAAAGTTATCCTTTCCAAAAAGTGTGAACCCTACCACCTTTATCACTCTTACACTACTTTATACACTCTTCTTAATAACTGTGCCCAAAAGTTTTATGTCATCCTTATTGGGACGGAGGGATTACAACTCTATAATGCATTTGATGAAAATTCGCTTTAATGTGTGATATTTATATTTATCAGTGTATTTGGAAAGAATATAAATAAAAATCATGCATATGCACTTTTATAGATTTAGTCTTAGGTGGTGAGTACTTTGCATGATAGGATTGATTAATAAAATAATCCAAGTTCATCTAATGTTTACTTTGAGGTATAAATGATGGATTACTCAGTTTTGAATTAATTTATAATCCTATCCATCAAATAATCAATCATCTATTTTATCAATCTAGCTAATCACTCAAAGTACTACCTTCAAAAAAAAATCTGAAAGTCCTTCAGAAAAAAAAAAATCTGGTAAGACCAGATGCCCAGAATATAGTTAAATATGGTAGGCTAATAGCAGCAAAACTGCTTCAAAATAAATTGATGCCCAAAGAAAAACCGTCCTAAACATTATCCCAAATTATCAAATCCATCCCCAATATGCTATCAATACTGCCAAGACACACAAAATGACTAAAACCTCAAAGAATTTTCTGGAGAACATATGGACACATACTATGATTGGTTATTCTACCACTGCCAACAACAAAATGCACATATTGATATAAAACTTACCACTTCCCTCGTGGAAAACTTGTGAGAAGCAAACATCTCCAGCTCGACGCATGTGATCCTAGATTGTAATTATTGATTAATAGGACATAAAACCAGCTATGTGTTTTTATGAGACGAGAATGAGGCCACCAAGAAAATGTAAAATTACCTTTAGATCTTGCCATGAAGCAGAATGAGGCAAGCCAGTGACTAGAACTGTAAAATAAGGCATTGGAGAAAAATTGAAAAAAAAAATACAAAATCTGCAAATTTAAATCACATTTACAAATGAACTCATGTATCCACCTCTGTATTCTGAGCGCCTAGAAACTCCACCGCGGGGACCTCGACTTCCGGTGTGGCGATCTGTCGATGAAGAGTTACCGCGCCCACCATGTGCTAGCTCAACCTGTGTTACCACATATTACATAAGTTAACCTAAGCCAACAGATGCTAGCAAAAGGTAACAGTTACAAATAATACCCACCCGTAGGCGATGCCCATCAAAATCATAGCCATCACGCCCTCGTATGGCATCTTCAGCATCACGAGACTCTTCAAACTGTCGTGACAAGTGGAAATTAGAAGCTCCAATGCATTAAAAACACATGAATAAATCAAATGTTACCTCAACAAAAGCATAGCCAGGAGGCCTGGGTGGAATTTTAAGATCGATATGCACAATTTCTCCGTACTGCCAATAAATGAAATTGAATAGTGTAAAAATATGAAAATTAAGATGCAAGTGAAAATATATTTATGTGCAACTTCACAAATATTAAAGGTAGATTTCATATATTACTGACTCAACCTTTGTGTCAACTTTAATTAATTTATGATTTCACATGCAATCCAAACACTCACTGAACAAAAATTACACCCTTAGCAAGTTAACAACTATCACATTAACTGATAACATGTACTCACGTGGACAGTTTCAAAAGGCTATCTTGAGGCCCGCTTTGGGCAGCCTCAATTAAAAAGGCTATCTTGAGGCCCGCTTCGGGCAGCCTCGATTAAATTTAAAACCTGCCTTTAAGATGCCGCCTCATAAATTTGGTTGAGGCTTGCACCTCAATTTAGTCAAGGCAGTCGAGGTACGTGAGGTAGCGTCAAGGCTACCATCTCGTGATATGTGGTTCAAAATTGATTTTTTTTTCTTTTCATTTTTCGGGCAGTGTTGTAAAAATCGATCGAGGTGTACGCCTCGAGGCGCGCCTCGATTCGATTCATGTCAAAAACGCTCTGAGGCTATAGCCTCAATCGCATTCTGCGAGGCTTGCGCCTCAATTAAATAAGGCGTACGCCTCGAGGCTTAAAGGCGCTGAGGCGCATCGAGGCGCAATTGAGGCGTTTATACCATATTTTTCAAAATATAACATCTTTTGGGCTAAAATTAAAGGCCCAATCTTAATTATTTATTAAGCCCATAAACCCATCTTAAAATTAAATACTAAAACTAACAAGAAAAGAAACAAAACCCTAAAACTAATGTGAAAAAAAGAAAGCGCTCCTCTTCTGTTTCTGCCGCTCCTCTTGCATAATTATATTGTTTATGAATTATAATTTATGTCAAAATAAAAGGGGAAAGCAAACAAGACATGTTCCGATGTTGATTGATGAACAAGAGGAGGAAGAAGACGAATTTGAGGAAGGGGAAGAAGAGGAGGAAGAGGAATACGAGGAAGAAGAGGAGGAAGAAGAGGAGAATGAGAATGATGAGTTTGATGATTAAATTAAAGTTTAAAACTTTTGATTGATCATTGATCAATGGCCATTAAAACTTTAAATTAATGCCTTTAAGACTTTGGATATTATATTTGATGCTTTTAAGACTTTATGATGCTTTAATTTGATGATTTTTAGACTTTGTGGATGTGTTTTTATTATTGCATAATTTTTGTGAATTGTTTTTTCGCCTTTTTACTGAGGCTTACGCCTCGATTCACAAAGGCAAAACGCCTCAAAAGCGCCTTAGGAACTTTACAACATTATTTTCGGGTTTAAAATATCATTGCTTTTGCATAATTGAATAAAATATTCGTTGATGTTTTTTTCAAATTAACTCAATTACGGCTAAAGTCACTCAATTATGAGTAAATTGACACAAATAGGATTAAAATTACACATATGCATCACCAATTCTATCAAAAATTACATATCTCCTGCTCTCTCCTCCGACGTAACCTTCCACTCCACTCCCTTTCTGATGCAAGAGCGGCTACATGAGCTCTTTTCGTCAATTAGGAGATGGAAGTGGAGATGGTGTAGGAATTTCTTGCACTTTTGATTTATGAATATTTGATATTAGGAAGTTATTTTGGATATTGTTTTTGGAATTATAACTCAGTTGTGATTTTTTTTTTTTGTTTTATGATATTGATATAATTTTATGTGCTTTATAATATTTGGTATAATTTTATGACTTTAGTCTCGAGGCTTGGGCCTCGGTTCGCCCCAAGGCTTATATGCCTCATGCCTCCATAGAAACTCCCCGAGGCGAAAAAATGCATTTTGAAACCTCATGATATGCTTTGTTGAAACAACATGTGGGAATTAATCAAGCTGTCTTACATGCATACAAGGGATATGCCTAAGCTGGATAGTGTATCTAGAGCGTAAATTGGTCAAACTATAGTGATTCCCTTATTTTTTGGCTTGAAATTGCAGCGATAGTGTTTCTAGACATGAAACCATCAGAAGTGCATACATTGATTGAAGTTGAATCACCAAGAAAAGAGAAGATGTGATGGAATTAAATATTCCGCGCTTTAATTTACACTCCTTCCAACTTGACTATTTGTATACCAAGTACTATGTCTCTAAACGGTGAAGCTTAAAACTACACGTGTTTGAAGCCTAATTTCAAAATTCGACTATGATCCTGTAATTAAAATCTAACAAAAAACTTTTCAACCAAAAAAATGCTCTCTGCAATTGTGAAATTTCTGAAGTAAATTCTAGTACTCTTTCAGCATAGGTGATCTAAGGCTAGATTGCAAATTTGCCAATGTTCAACAGTGCTTGACAGAGCTCTTTCCAATTTTTGCATGACATTAGTGAAGATTGTCAAATAGCTGTTAATTTATAATTTGGTTGATAAATAGTTGTTTGATTTCCACTTGTCATGCAGAAATTTAAAAGTTATTTGTGAAAACACTTGTGAATATTGTAAAATTTGCAATCTAACTTTACATCATCTGCACTGACAGAGTACAGTTCATATTTAGCTGCAGAGAACAGGTTTTAGTTTAAAAGTTATATATTAGGTATAGGACCATAGTCAAATTTGAAATTTAGATTTCAAGCAATGGTGCAATTTAAAATTTCGACGTTGAGACACAAAGTTGACAATACTGGTACACAATAGTCAACTTGGAAAATGAAGTGCTCTCGTACTTACCATATAATTTTGTAGTGTTGTATTGTTAAGTTGACTAAATTACATGGGTTCTCACACCATACGATTCTTAAAACACAAGTATTTTAAATAAATATATCTAAACATTTAAATTCAAAATTTACATTCAAAATAATATGTATCTTATTTAATTTAATTTCAAAATATCAAGGTGCATTTGACCATTTCAAGGAAACTCTAAAGTTAAACATGCTTAGCTTGGGAATAAAAGTGGATGAGTTGACATCTTGAAAAGTTTTCGAGGATGCATGCAAATAAAGATAATATACTATAGAAAATGTGGACAAAACATGCTAGAAAAGATTATGGTAGTTTATGTGTCGGCCACCAATCCGAGAGTCAAGTCGTTACAAATGGTATCAAAGCCGAACCTATCCTAGTGCGGTGTGGTGTCATCACACTTTACATTGATAGGCATTAGTGAAAGCCCAAATTCACAAACTTAACAAACAACCCATTTCCTTAAGAAATAGTTTAAGCAGAACTAGCCACACACATGCTTGAGGTGAATTTGAAATCGCGGATAAAAGAAATTAAGTCAGCATTAAAGTTAAAAACCTTGTAGAAAAGATCTTCCACTTCACGCTCGCGAACGTCCCCAGGAAGGTTGCCAACATAGAGAGTTCTACTCGAGCGGCTCATTTTTGCTATAAAATATATCAACATAACATCAAATTATTAGAACATTTATAATCCGGACAAAGAGATATTTACATTTATATATATGACCTCCATGAATTCCCAAAAAAATACTGTTGACATAATTTCACAAAATAAGTCTTTGTGAGACAATGAAGGAAACATAATATTAAGTTATTAACAAATATAAAAAATTTATAAAAAAAGAACATATCTAAATTAAAGAATGAAAAGCATAAAGTCATGGCAAATTGGATCGATTTAGGCATAACTACAACAATAAAAAAAAAAGGACATTGGAACTCATCCCTTCGCTCTAGAAACCAGAGAGACCCCAAATTGTATGGCCTACTCTATTAATCTTCTTGCAATTTCTCTCTCCCTCAAGAAACATCTTAATGGTGTGCTCCATAAGTGGATTGAATTTGGGTGAAAGAGAATACACATTTGAATTGCGGAAAATTCATTTAGGGTTTATAAATAAAGAAGGGATTGTTGCAGTCAGTGCAAATGAAATCATGTTTATGGGTTTGGAAATTAAAAGGGGAGGACTTGCCTTTGCCTGCTACCTCCTGCAGAGTCGAAACGAATTGAATTGAATGGATGCAGTAGTGTTTTCTTGATAAAAGAAGGGAAATTGGAGACGGCGTAGACGATGTATTTATATGAACGATAATAGAGGTCTGTGAGTTATGATAATGGGCTCTCTAGTGTAATTAATGGGCTCAAAAAATCCAAAACCCATAACATTTCCAGGGATAAAAATTAAAATTTTAAAATTTTTATTTAAAAATAAACGATAAAAACATTTATTTACATGATTACATGAAAAAATTGATCATGTATTTATATATTTTATTTTAAATTAATTTGAATTACATGACCCATATCAATTTACTTGAAATATATCAAAAATGTACTCCCTCCATGCCAATTAAGACGAGACGTATATTCCTTTTTGAGTTATCTCAACTAAGTTGAGACGTTCCCTTTTTAGTACACATTTTTTTACTCACATAATTATAAATAATATAATATTTATATCATTACTTTACACTACTTTTCAATTTTTCTAAGAAGTTGTGCCCAAAAGTAACGCCACATTTTAATTGGGAGAGATGGAGTATTAATACTTGAAATTAGAGTTGTTCAAAGGAACCGAAACCGCCGTATTGAACAGTAACCGGCAGTTTCAGGAACCATAACCATACCCGGTGGTTCAATTTCAAACCGTAATCGTGTAGATGATAATTCGGTGACGGTTATAAAAATTTGGAACCATGAACCGACGGTTCGGAACTATAACCGTCCATTTGGAACCGTATCCATTTATATACTCTAATTCAATTTATTTCTTATATTATAATGGTTCATTATATTTTTTAAAATTTATAATAACACATTAAAACTTATGAGTACATTAATAAAATAAAATTTAATTACATGATAACCTAATTAAACCCTAATATTATAAATCAAAATAATTAACTTTTTATTAGTGTTCATTTTATTTTGCAATATTTGTAGATTAGTTTTTATTTCATTTCATTAATTTATTCATGTATGTTATTTAATTAATGTATTATTAGATAATAAAATATTAAAAAAATTATTGAATTTTTATTAATATATCATTATATGGGATTATATAATTAATATTAAATTAAAATAAATATTTACGTAATTATTCTAGTACCACATTAAAAATTTAATTATATGATAGAAATTAAATGATGATATGCATAAGTATGTAATTAAAATAATTAAAATTTTCAAAATTTTTAAATATATTATATTAATTTTTTGAACGATTCAACCATAACCGACGGTTTAGAACCGTAATTGAAACCGCCCTACACGGTTTGATTCCAAACCGTGAACCGCCGCAACAACGATTTAGTTCGCGGTTTCAAAAATTTCGAAACCGTGAACCGACGGGTTCGGAACTCAAAATAGAAGATGATGATATAAAGGAATACCTTTATTTTTAAAATATTATCCCAGACAAATATATCAAAAATATTGTATTTCAATGCATTAATAATCAACTTTTATATAATATCAACAGAAAAGTTGATGTATCTCTTTATCTATCAAAATTTTTAGTTTATTTTCATGAATTTAATTCTTGGCTGAAAAGTGCACAATTTTATTACTTTTAATTTAGAGTTGTGAAATATTACGATAACTTATACATACTACTTAAAACCTGGATGGTGACTTTCGCAAATTATTTAGCTATGCATTAAATTAAAGTTAGTAATTACCTAAGGTAACTTTATCAAGTTATTTAGCTAAATATTAAATTAAAGTTAGTAACTACCTAACCATTAGATTTACCTAACCAAACCTTCTAATTAATCAGCGTAATAATTCTCTATTTTTGCAACTATCATATCATTGATCTCCAATTCTCCTTTTATGATCAAAAGATAAACTAGCTAGTATCTTATACTCTATCTGTCCCAATAAGCATGACATAAAATTTTTGGGCACAATTATTAATGAGAGTGTTAGGGTCCACACCTTTTTAAAGGGATAAATTTTACTATTTTAGGAATGTGTCAAGCTTAGTGGGACGTCCAAATAAGGGAATTGTGTCAAGCTTAGTGAAACGGAGGGAGTAATAAATAAATAAGTTATTCACCTCCTGTTAGGTTTATAAGTTCATATAGTCATGCCTAAGAGAATAATATTAGATCAAATTTGATATGGAAATTGTTATGAGTGAATGCATTAAACACTAGCTATGTGGTTTAAGCTATTAATTCTCATACTTAAAGGACTTGTCAGCAAATATGAATTGGCTGTTAGTTTGTTTTATTAGTTTTGGTACAACTCAATCGAACAACAGTTGCATACTGGAAGAGAAAAAATCTTGAGCGTCAAAGTGTGTGGTTCAGATTTCTCTTAGTTGAGAGCTTGTATATAATGTTGTGTGTGCTGTGTTTTTTAACATATCATTCATTCATTCATTGAATTTGTACGAGAGTGAGATTTATTCAAGAAAAACACTGAGTGTGGGAGAGAGATACACAAGTGTATGAGAGCTATTCAATCAATGTTGTATCTGTAATTCTTCTCAATTGTGATTCAATAAAGACTACTGATATTCTCTCGTGGAAGTAGGTCAATCATTGGCCGAACCACGAAATTCTCGAGTGCATCATTTGGTATTGTTGAAATATTATACCGCATTCTTGATATGTTCTTCGTAGAGATCTTTTTGGCTTCACATTGGGCGTCGTTTGTGGGAATCACGTGGAAGAGAAAGATCTGGACGAGGAACAAGCTCGCAAGAGAGAGCTATGGCGACGGCTAAGTTCGATACAAAAAAATTCACCGGCAAGAATGATTTTGGCTCTGAAGGTTAAAAATGAAAGCACTCCTAACGCAACAAGGACTGGCAGAGGCTTTTATTTAGTATGTTTTTGTTATGTTTTTTTATCTTCGTTTTATCGTGTCTAGTCTTTAGGTTTGTCATTTTCGTTCTTTTTCTTGTTCGTTTTTACGCCGATAATGTGCTTTTCGTGTTTTGATGTAGGATGGTAGAATGAGGAGAGATTGGAGCTAACTGCGGAGCATTTGTCGTTGTGCGTTTCAAGCCAAGTGATGCGGGTCAAGCCGAGGAAAATACGAAAAGAAAAACCAAGACGAATGAGTAAAGAAGGGCCTAGCGGCCACTAGCACCCCAGCGCCTGCTGGGGTGCACCTGCAGAAAATCTTCAGAGGCTAGAGCCCAACGACCGCTGGCCCTGCGTGAACTGTGTGCCAGTGAGGCCAAGCCAGGGACCACTGGCTCCCCAGCGGCCGCAAGCTGACAGTTATGCGCGGGTTTTAAAACCCTTTGGACACCATTTTCTTAGAGGCCCAACCTATGTAACTGAAGATTTAGACTCTCAAACACTTTTTACTTGCTTTCTTAGATAGATTTAAGTGAATTCCAATGGTTTGAAGTGGCTTCCAACTTGAGATACTTACGTTTCACTTAGCAAGTTTTCTTTTGATGATTTCCTTTTGCAATTCTACCATGTGTATTATGCTTGGCTAGATTCTCACTAGGGTTGGATGTTAATGCTCTTGTTTGATGTTTGATTGATCCATGCTTGTTGATTAACTTGTTTTGATTGGAATATAATTTGCTAAGCAACCTCTCGAATTCCTAACCAAGTATGAACACATGATCAATTTGATATCAAATAGGAGATAGAATATCCAATCCTAGACTTCAATCCTTTGGAATTCGTATTTAGTTGCTTTTGATCTTTAATTTGTTATTGAACACATCTAAATCGCTATAGAATGTTTAGGATTTCCTTATTTGTATTGCAGTACTAGTAATCAATAACCATGCATAGTCTTCCGTGAGATACGACATTATGGTCAACTTGGCATGTATTACAATACTCATTTTATGGCGAGGAATTGAGATACGTTTTAGGTTGAACAAAATTTGGCGTCGTTGTCGGGGAAGGCTATAGGCATATTGATTTAGTACTTGTGTGACAAGTTTCTATTGTTTTATGTTATTTGTGTAGTTTTAGTAATTGTGTTTTTCGTTTTTCATTTTGTAAGGTGTTTCCAACCACAAGTTGCATTTGACTTCTCTATTGTGGTGTTAGGTTGTGCATGCATGGACGCTGAAGTCTAAATAGAAGATTGGCACCTGTACTTTCTAATGTGCATCTTTTGGAATTGGGATATCAGTCAAATCATTCGGGAAGCACACCTCTACAGGATTCAGACACCGATTGGAGTGAATCAAGTTCACGAACAGTGATGGCGGCCCTACAGATGAGAGAGTTGGCTAGACCAGTGATCGGAGCTTCGATATCACCGATCATGTTAGGGGAAGCAGCTCGGAACTATGAGCTGAAAAATATTCACTTCAACCAGCTACCATCCTTTTACGGCATGCCGGCGGAGGATAGCATTGAACTTCATCAGGGAGTTCTATGACATAGTTCAAACCTTCCCTCTTGGAGGTTTGAACGAAGACCAGTTGAAGATGAGATGTTTTCCCTACACACTAAAGGACCGAGTTAAGACATGGTTTATGTCTTTAGCCCCTAATTCCCTTCGGAATTGAAATCGGGTGTCCGAGAAGTTTATGTCAAAGTGGTATCCCAACCAAAAGACCCAAGAGGTGAGGTCACAACTGGTGACCTTTACGCAGATGGATGGAGAGCCTCTTCATGAGGCCTGGGAACGGTTTAAAGGTTTACAGATGCAGTGCCCCAACCACAATTTATCTCTGGAGCTGCTCAACCAATTCTTGTATGAGAGCCTCCATCAAAATTTCCAATACATGGTGAACAACGTAGCCGGATGAGATATCGAGAATAGGACTGCAAAGGAGCTGACCGAAATCTTTGAGAAAATGGCTGGAAACTCTCAACAAAGGAGCTCAAGAGGCCAGAAGAAGAAAATTAATGAAGCAACATCGAACAATGATATGGTGAGGCAGCTGGCGGAGCTCACTAGACAAGATTAGGCTATCCGGACTGCGGATGAGCAGCCAAGGAAGGGTAATTTGAATGAGACATGTGGGATCTGTGGAGAGTTTGGGCATGGTGCTAATCTCTGTGCACGTGGAGTTTATTCCAGTATGGAATATGAGGAGCAAGTGAATGCTCAGGTGAATGCTCTTCAAAGATTTCAACAACGACCAAAGTTCGATCTTACTCGAACACGTACAATCCTGGATACCATTATCACCCCAATCTCTCATGGAGGCAACCAGCACTACAAGGGCAACAAATGTCGCCTCAACAAGGGTTCCAGTAGTTTGCACCACCACCACAGCAACAACCTCAAGTCTTTCAAATGGTTTCGGTGGAAGAGACCTTGAATAGGGTAATTGAGGCGCATAACAAGAGATTTGAAACCGTTGAAGCTTCGATAAAAAGAATTGAAACTCAAGTTGGTCAGTTAGACGAAACTGTGGGAGAATTAGTGCAAAAAAGTAGGAAGGACAAGCTTTCTAGCCAGGCTAAGTGAAGATGTTTGGAAGGTGTCGAGCTCACGACGTTAAACGAGCGCTTTTTGGGAGGCAACCCACGTTAAACATTTTAGTTTTATTTCTTTGTTTTTGTTGTTTGAACTTAGTTTATTTTCTTAAGTTTCGTGTGTTAATAGTCTCATTGGAGTGTTGCTAGGGTGAGACGGAGAAATGGAAGTCGAAAGGAAGTGATTAGATGAGACGAAGAAATGGAAGTCGAAAGGAAGTGAGAAACGGGCGAAAAAGGGGCTGCAAAGCATAGCCAGCGGCTGCTGGCACAAGCTTTCAGAAATTTTCAGAGACAGATGGTCAGCGACCGCTTGGAACCCAGCGGCCGCTGGCCCAACCCTCCGTAAACTGCAGACAGTAGGGGTCAGCGACTGCTGGGAACCCAACGGCCGTTGGACCTGAACCCCTTTGGCGATTTAAACACTTTCTCCCCCTTTTTCTTCCACATTTTCACTCTTCCCTCCTTATTTCTTTTTCCCAACCGAAACCCTACTCCAAAATTCACCAAAATCCATCACTCAACCTTAACAATTCACTCTCAAAATCCCAAATTCTTGCTATACATCTCAATTCCTATCTTTTCACCCAAAAATCTTCTCATTCCATCCATTAAATCCAAAATTCTCAAAACCTCACATTCTTCAAATTTCTCCACAATTCCTCCATCCTTTTTCCACCATATTCTAACTACCTTATCACCAAGAACTTCCTATCTCAAAATGTCAAGGAATATTCGGCGCCAAGTTGAAGAGCCTGAAGACAATGTGGACGAGCAACTCGAGGCCCCAAGAGAAACATCCAAAGGACTTACCACAATTGCAAATTCCTGGTTTTTGAACCGATTGAAGGTCAAATTTACCTACGCTTACGTGCTTTACCTTTCAATTTGGGTTATCACTATGATTGGGATTTGCTAGCTAGGGTGCATATTCATTCACAATTGCGTGGTTATTTAAAAACCTTAGGCCTTTTGAAGCTTGCCAATAGTGGGGACTTAGATAGATATGTAGACTTATCATATGAATTGTTTTCCACTTTCGCATTTGGAGATGGACATAATTCTTTCCATTGTAGACTTCTAGGCAATGAGGTTACTGTCACACGCTCTATCATGCATATTGTCTTTGGTTTTTCTTCGTCTAGGGGAGCAGCTACGCAAACCCCTAAGGGGTTTAACTCTGTAGCTGCTTGGTACGAACTTATCGAGCTCTATAATTGGAACTCGAGTGGCACCCCTAGTGGATTCATTAGGGATAACGCCATTTCCCTGTTGCACAAATTTATTGCATTTAACGTGTCGGGAAAGGCGGAAGCCAACAAAGTGAGTACCAATGAGTGTTTCCTCCTATCTGCTGCTGCGAAAGGGCAGAAAGTGTGTATTTCTTACTTTGTCTAGACACAGCTTGAAGGAATCAAATATAGGAAGAAAACTCATCCCGCCTTAGCATACATACATTTCGCTTGGCTCGTCCTTTTGGTTTTTCAGGTTTCCAATAACTATAGCTGGAGAGAAAGCATATGCTTGAGTGCTACAGTTTTGAAGCACAACGACCTTCTGGCGGCCTCTGAGACCTCCTTTGTTCCCTACGAACAAAGAGAGCGTGTGCGCCACTTTCTAGAGCGCGAGGCGGCACTCGAGCGAGCTGAAGGAGCTGGGCCATCCACTGAGACCGTTCCACCTACTGATGAGGCTCCCACCGGCACAAATGCCGAGATGGAGGAGAGAACCTATGAGGGTGACCAGTCTGGCGAGTTCCTAGGAGGGTACCAAGGCGCCTACGAGCAAGGAGGCTTCACTAGTGGGTCCGGTAGCGGATACGGATCCGACTACTTCATGAGGGATGACTTCCAAAGGTTCCAAACCGACCTCTTGAGGAGCAATGAGCTCGATGGATGGGACTCCATCCTCAACCTCCTCCTACATTCGATTATCAGGATCCACAGGATCCTTCGGCGTATTAGTTTTCTTTCTTTTCTTTTTTGTTTATGTTTTCATTTTTATTTCTTTATTTGTTCTGTTTTATGTTTTGTTTGTTTTGTCCTTGTATGCATGTACCAACTCTAGGAATCACCTGACTTTTGGGCTTGTTGTCGGCTCTTTGTTATCAGGGAAGTCCTCATTACCCTGCTTCTTTAATTCCTACTACGAGGGCGTAGTAGGATTTAAATGTGGAGGGATTTATGTTTGCTTTCTTGCATGTGTTAGTACTTTTCATTATGTTTTTGTTTTTAGTCTATGTTTGTCCTCATCTTAATGATTTGTACGTCTACTTGCTTATTCAATCACTATGTGTTGATAAATGTTGATTGTTGATATGTGAGTCGTGTATGTGACATGAATGGTGGTAGACTTAGCTTAGATTCGGTTCTTGATTGGGCTAGGTTGTATGGTTGAGATGTTACGTGGGGCATGTTGCTTTGCCAGTTGGTGTGTATAGTGACATGATTTGGATTATGAGTGACTATTCTCTAGAGTCTATGTGTCCGGTTCCCTTGAATAAAAAAAAGAAGAGAAAATAAAGAGTTTTAACTCTTCAAAAAAAAAGAATAATAAACGCTAGAAGGGCGTAATTGAGTAAGACGAGTCGAGTTCATGGGTTCTACTCCGCTTATCATAGATAATGAGTATGGAAAACTACATCGAGGCACTTAATGTGATCCATTGATGTTTAGACCCGATGATTACACCCTTATGCGGACTTGCTTGTTTTACTTTATGTTTAGGGAAACCGGATGTGTGGATAATAGGGAGATGTGAGATTGTGTGTATATCGTGATCATGTGCATATCGATGAACTTAGTAACTGGTAACACTACATCTTGATTGAGTGACCGAATACAATTAGGAATTGAATTTAGTCTAACTCTTGGTGTGAAGGTATGAATGGTGGTCGGGCTTACATGTTGACTATTGATACGAATTGATACATTGTTATTGGATTTTGCTTGAGCACAAGTAAATGACTAGTGTGGGGGAGTTTTTTAGTATGTTTTTGTTATATTTTTTATCTTCATTTTATCGTGTCTAGTCTTTAGGTTTGTCATTTTCGTTCTTTTTCTTGTTCGTTTTTACGCCGATAGTGTGCTTTTCGTTTTTTTATGTAGGAGATGGAATGAGGAGACATTGGAGCTAAGTGCGGAGCATTTATGGTTGTGCGTGTGAAGCCAAGTGAAGCGGGTCAAGCTGAGAAAAACACGAGAAGAAAAACCAAGACGAAGGAGTAAAGAAGGGCCTAGCGGCCGCTAGGACCCCAGCGCCCGTTGGGGTGCACCTGCAGAAAATCTTCAGAGGCCAAGGCCCCGCAACCGCTGGCCCTGCGTGAACTGTGTGCTAGAGAGGTCAAGCCAGCGACCGTTGGCTCCCCAGTTATGCGCGGGTTTTAAAACCTTTTGGACGCCATTTTTTTAGAGGCCCAACCTATGTAACTGAAGATTTAGACTCTCAAACACTTTTTACTTACTTTCTTAGATAGATTTTAGTGAATTACATTGGTTTGAAGTGGATTCCGACTTGAGATTCTTACATTTCACTTAGTAAGTTTTCTTTTGATAGTTTCCTTTTGTAATTCTACCATGTATATTATGCTTGGCTAGATTCTCACTAGGGTTAGATGTTAATGCTCTTGTTTGATGTTTGATTGATCCATGGTTGTTGATTAACTTGTTTTAATTGGAATTTAATGCTTGATCACCATTGAATTCATGTATATGTGTTTAAGTAGATTGACGAATTGCTTTTACATGTGGAATCGGGGTTAATCAACATTATTCTTTGATCGGAAATATTGAATAAGAGTTTGTGCAAGGTTAAGTAATTACTAGAGGTGTGAGATTGATACGAAAGTGAATAACACGGCTTAGTATATAAAAACAAAAGTAATTTGCTAAGCAACCTCTCGTATTCCTAACCAAGTATGAACGCATGGTCAATTTGATATCAAATAGGAGCTAGAATATTCAATCCTAGACTTCAATCCTTTGGAATTCGTATTTAGTTGCTTTTGATCTTTAATTTGTTATTGAACACATCTAAATCGTTATACAATGTTTAGGATTTCCTTATTTATATTGTAGTACTAGTAATGAATAGCCATGCATAGTCTTCCGTGAGATACGACATTAAGATCAACTTGACATGTATTACAACACTCGTTTTATGGCGAGGAATTGAGATACGTTTTAGGTTGAACAACTTTGAAGAGTGAAAAAAGCAATGGCTGAATCCGTGACAAAAGAGAAAAGGTAGGAGATTCTTCAAAAGGCTCATAGTGTTATCATTCTTTGTCTTGGAGACAAGGTTTTGAGGGAGGTAGCATGGGAGAAAACTGCCGCAGGGATATGGATCAATCTTGAAAGTCTCTACATGGCAAAGTCACTTGCTAATAGACTTTACATGAAGCAAAGGCTATACTCCTTTAAGATTCTTGATGAAAGGAGTGTAGAAGACCAATTGGAAGAGTTCAACAAAATAATAGATGACCTTGAAAATATTGAGGTCAAGTTAAATGATGAGGACAAGGCAATAATATTGCTCAATGCCTTGCCCAAATCGTATGAACACCTCAAGGATGCCATGTTGTATGGCAGGGAGAACACCATTTCTATGGAGGAGGTTCAGTAAGCCTTAAAGGTAAAAGAACTGCAAAAATTATCAAAAGGCAAACATAATAATGCCGACACAGAAGGTCTTTCCATAAAGTCCAAATTCAAGAAAGGAAAATTATCAAAGAAACCTACAGATTCCCAGAAGAAAATGTAAAAACCAAAGGAGAAAGAATCTGATGACAAGGAGTCTAAAAGGTGTTTTCACTGCAAGGAAACTGGACACATAAGGAAAGATTGCTACGCATGGAAGAGGAAGAATGCTCAAAAGGAAGAGACCCAAAATTCTGCTGAATTTGCTGAGCACATTTAAGAAGCAGAAACATTGAATGTGTTAAGAGACTAGGTGGAGGATTAGTGGATTCTTGACTTGGGTTGTTCCTTCCACATGTGGTTCAACACTGTGGAGCACAGAAAGTTGGGGTCTGTCCTCCTAGGAAATGACCAACACTGTTATGTTGAAGGAATTGGATCAATCACCCTTATGTTGCATGATGGAACTCTTGAACCTTGACTGAAGTAAGGTACATTCCTAATCTCAAAAGAAATCTTGTTTCTTTAGGAATGTTGGGATCTAAAGGTTTTGAGTTTAAATCTAAAGAAGGGGTTTTGTATATTGTTAAAAACTCTAAGACTGTTCTAAATTAGGAATAATAATTTGTATTATCTTCTTGCTGAGATTGTAATTGGGGAATCAGAGGTTAATATTGATTGTGATGCATACATTTGGCACAAGCGTTTGGGGCATGTTAGTCTAAAAGGCTTAGAAGAGTTAAAGAAACAAGAAGTTATATCCTTTAATGGTGATGTTGGTGCTGAAAATTGTGAAGATTGCATTATGGGAAAGAATAAGAAATTAAAATACCTTAGAAGTGTAAATAAGGCCTCCACACATCTTGAATATGTTCATGCTGATCTCTGGGGCCCTTCAAGGGTAGAATCGATTAGTGGGGGGAGGTATTTCTTATTCTTAATTGATGATTTCTGTTTCACTTAAATAAGTACGTGGCGTTGTTTAGACCAGACCCACTGTCCGATAAAGGGAATCAGTAACGGGCACGAGGAATATTTCCAGCCGATATACTTATTTCACTCAATTATACCCTTAAGTACGTGGCGTTGTTGAGTCCAGACCCACTGTCCGATAAAGGGAATCAGTATTGGGCACGAGGAATGTTTCCAGCCGATATACTTAAAAGGATGTGTTGTGCTTAATGAACTATACTACTCGCAATTTGGACGAGATCATTGTTATTAGTGTGATTAAGCATAACCCAAGTCGTACTCTCAAGGAAGGCTAAACAGGGCTTCATTCACGTTGAAGAACAGAAAATGATTAAAAAGAGGGTTTTGGAATCTATCTAGGCGAATTAAAATAAAGAATTTTAAATACGAATTACCTAGGCAAGAATTAAGAAAGCAATTGAATCTTATTTCTAAGAATGAATAATTAACGAAATGAAATCTAGGCATGCCTTACACTGATTGATTAACATGATTGAAAGGTTTGTATTAATGGTTTGATAATTAATCAGAATTAAGGCAAGGAAATAAGAACACATAAAGGAAAATAAGAAAGCAATAAAGAAAGCAGTAAAGAAAGCAATAAAGAACTCACTGGATTGAAAAGAAGTACTGAATTAAAATAAATCTCCGGGTTTGAATCACGAACGAATCCACAACTTGAATTGAAAGGAACGAATAATGAAATCAAAACTAGACTAACAGTGTTTTCTCTCGTGGTCTAAACCCTAGACTAGAAAATAAAACTTGAAGTAAAACTGGTGGAAGAGTGTCCATCTGAAAATCACGCGGAGGAGGTTTAAATAGAGGAAGAAAAATCCGTCGGGCTAGCGAGCGCTAGGGGCTAGCGCTCGCTAGCCTGACTCTCTGGGAATTCATCCAGCGCCAAGGGGTAGCGCTCGCTAGGGGGTAGCGAGCGCTACCCCATCGTTCTGTTTGGGAAAAATACGCAGGGCCAGCGACCGCTAGGGGCCAGCGGTCGCTGGGCTCCTGTTCTGTCCCACACCCAGCGCTCGCTAGGGGGCTAGCGACCGCTAGCCCCCAGCTCTGTCTTGGTCAGCGGCCGCTGAGGGGGGGCCAGCGACCGCTGACCCCCAGCGCGACTCCTTCCGTGCCTTTTCTTCAACTTTTCGTCTCATTTCTCTTCTCAAGCCTTGTTAACTCCTTTATATCGATCTTCACCTACAATGTAACATAAAGAGGACCCAAGCATCAACTTGATCGATAAATACTAATCCAAAACACGAGAGAAAAGAGACCAAAAATGTATAAAACAATTTCTCTAGAAAGTTATGGGTCTACATTCTAAAAACCAAATCAGAAGCATACCTAAGGTTCAAGGAATGGAGTGCGTAAGTTGAAAATGAAAGGGGAACAAAGATCAAGTATCTTAGAACAGATAATGGTCTTAAGTTCTTATCTGAAGAGTTCACATCACATTGCAAAAGGAAAGGGATAAAAAGACATAGGACTGTCCGTGCAAATCCTCAGCAAAACGGTGTGGTCGAGAGGATGAACATGACCATATTGGAGAGAGTTAGGTGCATCCTTCATGGGTTAGGTGCACCTAAACGATTCTGGGGAGAGGTCGTATCCAATGCTTGCTACTTGATTAATAGATGTCATTCGTCCGTCATAGATTTTAAGGCACCTGAAGAGCTATGGTCTAAAAAATCAAATACTCATATTTTAGACCATTTGGTTGTCTTGCGTTTGCTCATATAAAGCAAGAAAAATAAGAACCATGGGCATTAAAATGTATAATGCTTGGATACCAGCAATGAGTTAAAGATAATAGATTATGGTGTATTGAGAAAGGAAGACAAAAGCTCCTAATCAGCAGAGATGTGGTATTTTCAGAAAGTAAAATGTCATTCCTTGAAGAAAGTTCTAGCAAAACAGGTCTTAATAATGGTGATCAAGTCCAGGTGGAGCTAAGACAAGGAAAAGAGGAGTCTTCAAGTGGAAGTGGGTCAAGAGAACAAGAAGATGTGGAAATCCAAGAAGATGACAACTTGAATGATTATCTTCTTGCAAGAGATAGGGTGAGAAGATCATCTCATCCACCAGAAAGATATGGCCATGTTGATCTCATCTCTTATGCTTTGAATGTGGCAGAAGAGATTGACTATGAGGAGCCCAAGAACTACAAAGAAGCAACACGTTTTGCAGAAAGTCAGAATTGGATGCAAGCCATGATGGAGGAACTGGAATCCTTCAAGAAGAACAATGCATGGATCTTGGTTGACAAACCACCTACAAAGAAGTGTGTTTGAAGCAAATGGATATTCAAAAAGAAAATAGAATCTATAAATGGGGAGAAGAGGATAAGATTCAAGGCAAGGTTGGTAGCAAATGGATTTACACAACAAGAAGGGGTAGACTTTAATGAATTCTTCTCTTCGGTGGTAAAACACAGCTCAATAAGAATTCTCTTAGCCATCACTGCTTAGCAAGATTTAGAGCTTCATCAACTAGATGTAAAGACTACATTTCTTCATGGAGAATAGGAGGAAAACATTCACATATTACAACCGAAGGAGTTCATATTGCCTGGAAATTAAACTAAGGTTTGTTTGCTTAAAAGATCTTTATATGGATTAAAGCAAAGTAGCAGACAATGGTATAAGAGATTTGATGAATATATGTCAAATATTGGCTTTGTGAAGTCAAGGTATGACAGTTGCGTGTACATTAAAGATGTGGGAAAGCAGACTGTCACTTACTTATTGTTATATGTTGATGATATGCTCGTTGCAAGTAGAAACATGAGGGAGATAAATGTGGTGAAGAAACATCTTCATTCTGAGTTTGAAATGAAAGATCTAGGAAATGCAAGGAAGATATTGGGGATGTACATCATTAGATAAAGGGATAATGGAATAATTTGGCTCATACAATAGGATTACATCCATAAAATACTAAAAAAGTTCAAGATGTCTGATGCGAGAGAAGTAAAAATATCCATGGGCCAACACTTCAAACTCAGCAATGATCAAAGCCCCAAGACAAGAGAAGAAAAATCAAAGATGGCGAGGATCCCGTATGTTAACATCATGGGGAGTATCATGTACACAATGATATGCACCAGACCTGATTTAGCCTACCCCATCAGCGTAACGAGCAGGTTCATGTCAGACCCCGGTGTTACTCATTGGGAAGCATTAAAGTGGATCATGAGGTATCTAAAAGGTTCTTCGAACTTTGGAATACTATCTGAGAAATTAGAAGTTGAGGTGGAACCAATTGAAGGCTTTGTAGACTCAGATTTTGTTGCCAACTTGGATTCCAAGAAGTCAAAATCAGGTTATGTATTCACTATGTTTGGTGCAATAATAAGTTGAAAGTCCATGCTCCAATCTGTGGTGGCTCTATCAACAATTGAAGCTGAATATCTTGCCATGACAGAAGCCGTTAAAGAAGCTCTTTGGTTGAAGGGTATGGTTGGAAAATTTGGAATAAAACAGCCAATTGTAAAGGTTTATTGTGAAAAAAAAAGTGCTACACACTTGGTCAAACATCAAGTGTATCATGAAAGGTCTAAACATATAGATGTTAGACACCACTTTGTCAGGAATATCATTGAAAAATGTTTGATAAAGGTGATCAAGGTCAGTACAGAAGTGAATTCGGCTGATATCTTAACAAAGGGATTGCCAACAACTAAGTTCAAATATTGTATGTTGCTGGTGAAGTTGTTATCCATGAACTAAAGCAGAAATCTTGTGATCCCAAGTCTTTGGGTTTTACAAGAGAAAAAGTGCTAAGTAAAATACTTAGCATCAGTTGAGATTCCTATTCAAGTTTGTTTAATCCATTCAAGGTGGAGAGTGTTATGCAATGAATGCATTAAACACTATTAGTTAGCATGGCTATGTGGTTTAAGCTGTTAATTCTCATGCTTAAAGGACTTGTCAGCAAATATGCATTAGCTGTTAGTTTGTTTCAGTAGTTTTGGTATAGCTCAACCGAACATCAGTTGCATACTGGAAAGGAAACAATCTTGAGTTTCAAAGTGTGTGGTTCGGATTTCTTCTAGTTGATAGCTTGTATATAGTGTTGTGTGTGTTGTGCTTTTCAGCAGATCATTCATTCGTTCATTGAGTTCGTATGAGAGTGAGAATTATTCAAGAAAAACACAGAGTGTGGGAGAGTTATACAAAAGTGTATGATAGATATTCAATCATTGTATCTGTAATTCTTCTCAATTGTGATTCAATAAAGACTGTTGATATTCTCCCGTGGACGTAGGTCAATCATTGGCCGAACCACATAATTCTCGTGTGCATCATTTGGTATTGTTGAAACATTATACCGCATTCTTGATCTGTTTCTTCGTAGAGGTCTTCTTGGTTTCACAGAATAATATCAGCAGACCGCCTCAATTAAATAAAATGTCATGTAGCAGCATGCGTTATTAAAGAGGAGACGGTAAAAGATGTTATCGAAACTAACAATGGAATGAGTAAGAGTACACCATAGGAGAAAATCACCAAAGACTGTTAGCATCTTAGAGGCATGAGGACACAAGGTGACTGCTGACCAGAGGTTAGGGGCTATTGTTTGGTTGACAAGATTCCACGAAGGGATCAGAGACACTATTAACAAGTTATAATCTCCAAGTGATTTGAAGGTTTTACTTCTTTATTTTATTGTTAGATTGATTGTCAACCCAACAAAATTATAGTAATGTCTAACAAAAGCATTTTTACTATATGATCGCACTATTTTAAACACAAAAATAGGTATAAAATAGAGCAAGCAGAGTATCGTATCCACGAAGACTGATAAACGAAAACACACTGAATAATTCGCACATAAATCCAATTATTGTCTAGGCAAACAAAAATATGAATGGGATCGAATCAATACGAAACAATAATAGAATAAACAAGTAATGAAAAGAAGATTCCAAGGATAATGTATCGACACTAAATCAATTAACAGATTCAACAATTAAATCTAATTACCATATTTTAATCCTAATACATGTGAAGGTTCACATAAATAACCACATACTCCCAGATAGGACAATCTTTGATAGTGGGCTAATTTAATCTCTATCTCCGCTAGGTCTCAAGAGAATTAAATCAGTTACAAATAGCACACAAAGAATATCCTCCTACAATTCTCTTATCTCCTCTAGGTCTCAAGGGGAAATATGTATTGTTATATATGGGATCGACTATGAATTCAATTCCGGATAAGACATCAAAATCATAACTTGCATACAATAATAGTGATCAATTATCAAAGCATGAGAATTAAAATCATAAATCACAAACAAGCATAGGAAGACGAATTAGGAATTAAAATGAATTCATCAATCAAAATAGTTCTTACAAAATCCCTAGAATTCTTGATCTTCGGGTTGTCAATCCTTGATCACGATATCTCCTCCGAGATGTAGAAAACTAATCTATAATTTGAATCTAAGTGAAAACAATTGTATGGAATTGAAAAGAAGAAGTAAAAGGACTTTTTCTAGGGTTCTATAATGATGTGTATTTATAGGTCCATGGATAGAGTAAAAATCTCGCAAAATATAACAAATTCGTGCAGGTCCCGCGCGGAATTTTTTACGTCCTGCACACCAATTTTGTTTTGACTCGTTCTCATTCGTTTCAACTCTGATTTTGGATCCGTTTGCGGCTACAGACTCCTATCGAGACGAGCTTCAATCTCATACTTTCCAATTTACCCATTTCCTAACCATAAAAACACGAAAAATACAAGAAAATAAAGAAATTAAACGTAAACAAGAAATTAATAGTATAAAACTAAAAACGATTCAAAATGACTCAAAACAAATGATAAAACCAATTAATAAATAATAATAAGACTACTAAAATATACTTAAAATGAGTATCACTATATAAAAATCTCCTTATAAATACGGCCATATTTCATAAAAATAAAACACAACTTGAATTCTGTATATCGTATAATAAATTTCAAATAAAGTATGATGGGAGGAGTACTATTAACATTGTGTTATTTTTATTATGATGATATTCATCAGCGAGAAGTATTATGTTGCGAGTCGTCAATTGCCGGAACGACGCTTGTCCAACCTCGACCTCGACCTCAATGATATAGGCCGCGGCGTAGTTAATTTGATCATCCCACTACTACAAAAATCATCATACACTACGGTTTTAAACCGTAGTATATGACATCTAAAAACCGTAGTCTATACTACCGTAGTGTATACCAACGAGTATAGACTACGGTTTTAAACCGTAGTCTATTGTTGGAATAGACTACGGTTTAAAACTGTAGTCTATACTCGTTGGTATACACTACGGTAGTATAGACTACGGTTTTAAACCGTAGTCTATGTTGAGAAAAGCGTAGTTAATACTTTTTGTACACTACAGTTTTAACATGAAAGCGTAGTGTATTAATATTATAGACTACAGTTTTTTGTGAAACCGTAGTATATGTCACATTATAGACTACAGTTTTATCCAATAACCGTAGTGTATAATACAATATAGACTACAGTTTTATTAATAACCGTAGTATATGATAAATTATCTACTACGGTTTTGTGAGAAAACCGTAGTGTATTATTACATATAGACTACAGTTTATAAGAAAACCGTAGTGTTTGAACTAATATAGACTACGGTTTTTTATGAGAAAACTGTAGTGTATGCTTTAATATACACTACTGTTGTCATTTTGCACGGTAGTCTATACTATGATATTTTAAAAAATTATAATTTAATCTAAATTAAAATATTAAAAGCATATAAAATAAATATGTATTCATTACATCAAAAATAGATTGATAACATTGATTATTTTAAGTTTACAACGTAATATATTACAAAACACAACAATTTATTTACCCATTATCTTTATAACATCATCTTTCTACAAGCTAAAATAGCAAAACTATGAAACTATATATTTGTAACACTTCCGTGCTAACTCCACCTATTTGCATTCGATCATCCCACCTGTTCTTAACCTGAAAAGAATAAACTTTTATATATAAATATTAAGACAATAAAATATACTAATGAACTATATGTTGTTATCAACATCAAGATTAAAGCATCCACAATAGATTATAGATACATACATGTATAGACAAGAATGTATACAATAAAATAGATATATGCATAAGGTATATAAGATCATCGAGTTACCAATATAATAAACGATATTAAGCCTGCAACATATAAACTCCATCTTTGAAGCAAATAATATTCTTTCTTCCTACTTATGGCAATGGCATAACTCATAATCTCTTTTCACCATTGGATGAATTGGAAAGCATGCATACAAGTTAAATAGAATCCTATGACACTAATGCAAATAAATGAAATCATAACACAAAGCGACTATAACCAAGCTTTTAGTGTGATCCATCATAGGTTGGTAGAGCAATATAAACCAAAATAGGGGAACTGTGGAATACAACAAAAGCTGCATTGTGGTACTCCACAAATAATTCTCAGTAGACGATAGATAACGTATACAATGACAGCAATAAGGATCAACTAAACTATGAATAAAACAACATAGGAAAAAGAAAAGTGATTTACAGTCGCACAACATGCACTGTGTTAAAAATATAATTAGCCATCTGCAATTCTACATATTTCATAGTCCAATATGTCACATAGAATGGAATCACTAAAGATTACCTCAGATAAATGTGGATAGAGGCCATTAATGCATCCCTCTCCTATGGCACCAAGTGCTAACACGGCAGCTTCCCTATCTTTCCAAGCCTCATCGCCAGTAGCAGACAACTTTTTCTGCAAGAAAGCCAAGCACATGTACTACAATATTGAGCTACTTATCTAAAGCAAATACATGATTGGCTAAACATCCTTTGGATAGAAAAAAGCAGAAGGTAAAGTATCCATCAATATGGATACAAATTATTTTTTTTTTCTCATTTAGTATAAGATTTGTGCACCCAGGGATATTAATTTATGAAGTTCAGAGTGAGTCCACCTCTGTGTACTATTAACTACTTGATTTGGATAATCATGTGTCATTAATTCTCACAGTTTTATACAGTAGAGAACATATATATAGTCAGTCTATCAGTAAAAATTTTCAGTCAGCACAGAGAATGTCGTTTTATCGAACTAAGCATAAAGAAAGAAGATAAGAAAAAAATCAATAGATTGGAAGATAAAACACCTATATATAGTATGGTAAAACGGCCATACTTGCAAACCACATGTCGACAAGGTCAACGGTTATCATAAAAGGGCACTTGCTCAAATTTAGCAAATTGAGAGCAAGAGTTATAGCTTGTGCGCTTACTATTTTATCAGCTGGATCATACTTCAGACTCATTAATAAATGGAAGTCGCTCACATAAGCATCAAATCCAGGCTACAATGAACAAATTGCAACGATAATATCAGCATGGAAACATTAAATTAGGGAATTGGATGTGAGAAAGTAAGGGGAAAAACTACCTTTACTTCAAGAAAAATAAAGATATCACCCATTCTCAATCTTGGATAGAATCTGCATACATACTCACAACCCAATTCTGTCAATTGAAAGGAAGGAAATGACTCAAAATCAAACTAGAGAGCATTGCTAACAAGGGAAACCTAGAAAACCAAGATAATGAAAGCAAGAACTATGTATTATCACATAATGTAGAAATAGTTAAATTTTCATCCAAACCAAGAGCAAGTTCATACATTATTAATTTGCATGTTCTTATCATATGAAAAACCAAGATAATGAAATGTTCAATATGCAAAATCAGCATAAATAATTTACTGAACACCCTGCATAAGATGACATGGTTCGCCACTACTAAGGATAGAGAGTCAACACATACTACAGATGGCATGTGTCATTCATGATAGAGCAACATAGGACGCCTTAACCAAAATACCTTAGTGGAATGCTCTTTCTTTTTTGATGACTCGGATTCCTTATTCACTTTCTTCCCGAAGAAAGAATGAAAACCAAAAGGCCCTCCTGGTCCAAATGCTGACATACTGATAGATGCAGCTTTTGATTCTAAATGATTGAATTCCAACACTGCCCCAGCTTCCATTTTCTCAAAGTCCGGTGAAGAGTTCTCCGAGAGAGGAAGAACTCCATCTTTCCCATGAAAAAGCTTGAAGGCCAAGTTAAAATTGGGGCCATCCTCAAAAATTGGGCCTTTGGCTCCTTTAGGCTGAAAAAAATAGTGAAATTTAAATTTTGATTTGAACCGATACTGCTGACATAAATTCTACCACTAGAGAAACTAAGGTTAGCTCAGATTATTAAATGAGGGAAAGAGGAAAAAACTTATAGGAACTGATAAATTCAGAGGAGCAAAAGAGAGGTTGGTTGGTTTATTGATATTCCTCAAGAATGGGCATCTATTAAGATCCTGCTCAACTGATGAGCAATCACAAGCTTCCAAATTCAGTGCCATGCAAAGGGGATCCATATATCTCCCTGGAGCAAGTTATCTGCAGGTAGAAAAAAATTTACAGGATTTAGAACACAAAAAACATACTGCAGGGACGTATCAATTAATGATCGAGTAATATGAAAAAATCGAGTATAACCATAGAAAATAAAATTAGGTTCACCAGCACTAGCTATCAGAGACTTTAAGTTGCTAAGAGGAGCAACTATTAGGCCAGCCAATCGGTTCTTGGTCATTCCACATAGAATCAATTATATGGAAACTATGACAAATAAGATGAAAGTATAGTATAAACAAGTCAGTTTATAAACTTTGACAGATATGTAAGTTATTTTCTTAGTCAAATGTACATGGAGATGATCAAAACTTGTTGAGCGTATTTGCTCTCTAGTTATCCCTCTGTTCTCTATTTCCTGAATTGTGCCCCTCAGTTAGTTATCAGATGTTACAATTAATTGACTTTCCATTCCTAGTTCTTTACTTTTCTGCATATATTGATAATTTGCACTTGATGTTCTTACTTCCCCACCCAAACAAAACTACAAAAGCTTATATATCAAAAAATTTAGCCGTAATCTTGCTCTAGCAGCAGACGGCCACACATACAGCAAAATCTCAACAACCTTATATCAGTGAGCAAATAACACGAGCTATACCAATATTAGAATCATCTACTTTTAAAAGACTCAATCCCAACGATCGAAACAAGTTCAAAGCATAATCTCGCACTCACTGTCACATTGACACGTATACTCGATAAAATAAACAAGATAAAGCAATATATATGAGATGAGAGGCGATCCTGAACTAGGAGACAAGCCCAGCGTCCAAGTACAGGAAGTCGTAAGGATCATTGCAGTAAAATGAGCAACGAAACAAATCGCAATTGAAAACAAAACTGCACTATTAATTCATCTCCAAATTCACTATACACAACCGAATTACCAAATCTAAAATTGCAGAAGAAACCGGAAAAAGAAAGAAATTCACAGATTTGAAGAAAAAATTACCTGAGGGACTTGAGGAAGAACATCCCAGCCCAAACGCGGCCTCTTTCTTGGCCGGCGATCCATCGTCAGCTCCGTCACGCGTTCCATCTCCATGTAATACGATGAAAACTTTGGAGGAAAAGGGATTTCACAGGGAACGATCTCGCCGACGGACGATTGGATCTACTGGGAGTTGGGGAGTGAGGAAAAGGGAAGTTAGGGTTCGGCGCTGTTTCAAAATGAAATAACTTGGGGAAGAAATTGGGTTTTAGTAAATGCACGCACATACACTACGGTTCTTAAAACCGTAGTGTATGTATTAAAAATACACGCACATATACTACGGTTCTTAAAACCGTAGTGTATGTATTAAAAATACACGCACATAGACTACGATTTTTAAAAACCGTAGTGTATGTATTAAAATTACACGCACATAGACTACGGTTTTTAAAAAAACCGTAGTCTATGTATGAAAATACACGCACATAGACTACAGTTTTTTAAAAACCGTAGTCTATTATTTACATACACTACGGATTTTTTATAAAGCGTAGTCTTTAACAAAAAAAACGCACATACACTACGGTAGATGAAAAAATCGTAGTGTATGCACCGTAGTGTATGATAAAATTTGTACTAGTGTCCCCTATTATCGGACCTAATGAGGTTCCTATTGATGTTCAGGTTCCGCCGCCTTCTAATTAACTAAACCAATTTGATAGTGCATCAATCACATTACTGCATATATGAATATGAATAAGATGGTTTTGACCCATGAATTATATTAATAAATAAGCAATCCGTTGAGATTGCATGCTCTATATGTATAAATTTCTGGTTTTTATATGTATTAATATTTATTTATGTCAAAATATACATATATATAGATTAATATTTTTATTATCATGGTTTGTTCTTATTCTAATTTATATTGCAAGTTAGTTCATTTGGTTGTTGAGACACTTTGAAACTTTGTAGAATTGTGAAGTGACTCAGGGGTGGGGCTAACGAAATGAGGTTCTTGTGCAAATTATTTACATGGGTATTTTTCATAATTTTTTATAAATTATATTCCCTCCGTTTCGCTAAAAGTGGTCACGTTTCCTTTTTGGGTTGTCCCATTAAAAGTGGCCCCTTTTCTAAAAAGGAAACAATTTTACTTTTAAAATATCTCTCTCCTACTTTTTAACACACAAAACTTTACTTTCTTAATCTCCGTGTCCACTCACTTATGGCCGCTTTTAGCGGGACGGAGGGAGTAATTAATAAAAAATTACACTACATGAAAAATGTTACTCTACTAGCAAGTTTTGAAATAAAGATAAGAAAAAGATTGATGAGAAACAAATAGTTTGATGAGAAGGATAGAGTTTGAGAACATACATTATATAAGTATTTAATAGAGACGTTACAGATCCATAAATCAATAATAAGTAAATGCTAACAAGGATCACTTCAAGCGTTGCCTTTACCTCTCGATTTTCGTTGTCGTTGTTGTTCTTGTTGTTTTTTTGTTGCTGCATTTTCTTCTTCCCAAGAATCAAACCACTTATTACCTTAATTAGTGAAATTGGTTATTTTCTCCATGTTATAATTATATAAATGTCCTTATCATAATATTTATGAAATATTTTAATATATCTAAAAATTAATAAATTCGGATAAATCATAATTGTTGATCTACTAAAATTAAACGGTTGAGATCGTTTCTGATTTCCTATTAAAACTGTTAATTTTAATAGATCAACGATTATTATTAATTCGGATTTATTATTTTTTAAATACATTAAAATATTCCATAAATATGATGAGAAGGGTATTTATGTAATTATATCATGATAGGGAAAATCTTATTTTTATTTTTATTTGTTTAATATACTATTTTTTCTCCATCTTCCTCTCTCATCTGTCTCACACGTCATTTCTCATATCTTCTCTCTTCTGTTTTCTCTCTCCTCAATGGCTCCATCATCATCACCGTCCTTTCTCATATCTCCTCTCTTCTCTCTTCTATCCCCTATATCCTCTCTTTCTCAGTCTCCCACTTCATCATTCCCTCCATCAAAGCCATGCCAACGCACCGACACTAATCAACTGTCTCGCGGTCCCTAGCAAAATACTGTACGCCATTGTTGTCATCCTCACTGACCAAGCGGAAACACCAGTTGATATGGACGCTTCTCACATGAAAAACTACGTCCAAGACATGAGACATGAACTTCAAGACATGGAAAAACATCATCGGACATGTAGTGCATCGAATCTGTCACCACATCGCACTTCGACGCCGTCAATGTCATTTGCATTGTAACATATTGTAGTTTGCATTATATGTATATTAAATTGGCATTGTGTTCATCGTGTATGCATATATCAGACTTGAGATAGTTAGGTGTTTTCCGTTTACTTGCATTGTAATATGTTAAATTTGCAGCATGATCATTATGTCGATTTCACCATTTTTCTACGAATTTTTTGAATCAAGTTGTAATTCGAAATGCAATTAATGCACTTTCAAATTAATATTCTCGTAATTCAAAATTAAGGGAAACTTTCAAATATTTTAGAAGATTATGATATCTTATAAATTTCTCCGAGTACTAAAAATTAAATGGTGCTGGGCTTGGAACTATATCCACAGGTCTCAGTTTAGACGCTCTAACTATCTGTTGAATTGATGTCGGATTCTGATCCCTTTCTTTGAAGCTTGGTTGTTAACCAAAGTGTAATTCCAAGACCTAGTTTATTAGAAGTCAAAGGTGTTGTGAGTGAGCTTTCGAAGAAAATATCCTTTCCAGTAATTAAATATATATATATATATATGTGTGTGTGTGTGTCTAATATTGTATAATGCAACATTACATATATGTCTAATACAAATTACGTGACTATATAGTAAAACAATAAACAAATGATAGTTCTGGATTTGAGTTGTGAGATAATATTTGGACAGATAGTGAGTCGTAATTAATGCATTTCCTAATTAAAACTCTTTAATTTCGAAATTAGGGGAAGTATGAATTTTTGACATATCCCACTAAAACATCCCAGAAGAATAATTACCATAATAATACCCTTGTTGCATTTTAATCGACAATACAACAGACGTTTTATATCATATTCATTGGATCCATATTAATTGACGTACTGAATCAATTCATATTTTTTTATTTTATTATTTTCTCTCTTTTTCTATGAAATTACTCACATATATATATATAGTAAAGAGATAAAATAACAAAGTTTATGTATGAGTTACCTAAAAATAAATATTGACTATTAAGTTATTTGGATTAATAGGACATTAAAATATAATTTTGGTATATATATTATTTAAAATATTTCATAATGAAAATAGATCTACTTGTGTTAACTTAAAATAAAGATGAATCATCCATTTTTTCATCTAATGAATATAATTAAACTATACCATAATCAATAAACCCTAATAAGAAAGAATAAAAAAATTCCTATTTTTAGGGATAAAATATTTTAAAAAAGATATATACTAAAATTATCTTTTAATTTGATTTAAATAATTTAACAATTAAAATTATTCTTAAGTAACTCATATAAAATCATTTTTATTGGCTTTCGTGTATATATATATTAAACTTTCAAATATTACTCCATTTATTTCACAAAACATGCGAAACATGCCAACAAATTAATGAGTACAAATATTAGAAAATACCACATCATCAACACTAGTTAGATTTGACTTTTTCACACATTACATTAAAAAAATACATATAATATATTTTGAAAAACATAATCTATATGCAATAGTCCTATCTAGCCCTAATTTATTAGTGTAAACTTTTTTATAAACATTGTTCAGAATGAGAAATGAACTATAATTGAGACGTGAAAATGAAAGATGGATTGGCATGGTGGAACGGAAGGAGTATATGTTTACATGAATGCTAGATTAGAGTCATAAAACCTTAGGCAATTTGAAAGATGGATTCGCATGGTGGAACAAAAGGAGTACATGTTTGCATGAATGCTAGATTAGAGTCATAAAACCTGAGGCAATTTGAAATACTGGATTCGAAAGGTCTTCAAGATACAGAAAATTATCTCCAGATGACACAACAAAATAGATTTAGAATATCGATAGTCACTCAGAACACATTCGAGTTTCTCCGATTTCACTGGAAATTCTAGTGCAGGATTAACTAGCCATGCACATCATCATCATCACCTGATTGAAAACATCAGAAATGGTGATGATTAGCATCAAAAGAGTAGTAGATCCTATGGTAATAATAACATGCAAAGTTGAAAGAGAAAAAACCTGGAATGGCTCCTGCTACGGCTCTGGCTGGGGCTCTTGCTCCGGCTACGGCTTCTACTCAAACTGCGTTTTTTTGGGCTGACACTTGCGTTGCACTTTTTTGGGCTCATACTAGCGTCGTGTTTATTTGGACTCATACTCGCATGTTTCTGGGTATTACGATTATCAATAGAAGACAAAGACATGATGGGGTATTGCATGAATTGCCCATAAGGAAAAATTAAAGATAAAAATAACTGCAATCTATACTCATCCAGAAGGGTGAAAAAACAACAGGTCAACAATTGATTTAAGAGTATGACTGAACTTACAGCTGGTTTCGGGGATCTGGCTCTTGAAGGAGATCTGCAAAAGGTCCAGAAACAATCCAATTTAATATCCACTAGTCCCTCTTAACAACTTTGATCCAAGAGCCTTGTTTCGAGTCCCACGTCATAGTGACCGTGACCATATTGGGCAAGAGGAAACTCACAAATATTTAGAATACACATGAGAAAAAACAAAAATGAAAAAATATTAATTTTACTCAAGCAAACAACCAAATGATGAAACACGACCTTTGCACAAAGGCGAGATGTATTAAGTATTAGCAAAGATACCAAAGAATTAATAAATGCTCTGGCTGAAGGAGTTGATAGCTTAGCACCATTGGAGATAGTTTAAACGTTTCCACAGCTAAAAGGTGTACTCTTATTCAAACAGCAATTAGTCCAATATCCAGCTTCACCATAGTATTCCATGATCTTCATGATCCTTATCTAGCACCCATTGGACATTTCGATGCTCATTAGAACAGAGACATCGAGACATCGAGAAGGATTCCAAAGTTCACCATCTAGAAAACATCATACCTCCACAACCAAAAGAGTTGCAGTCCACTGAACCAATTTTACCCAACAAGATCCTAATATGCAATCCCCAGATCTCGCATATATCCATATCTAAAAACAAGAAATAAGTAATTCTAAGTTTGCAAAGGATAAAAAAAATGATCCTTCGATAGTCGACACATTTTCTATAACTAAACAAGGATTAATGCAGAAGTGGTAGGGCAGGGGTGGAAAGGGACAGGAACAAGAGAAGTAGGCTCAACCAACAGCTGAAAACGTTCCAAAGAAATTGTGTTTTGCTTCTTTAAACAATTCAAATAAGTGAAAAGATAATACTAGCATCAACTGCTGGCTATAGAAAAAAAATAAAATATATGGTCATTACTTTGCACTATTAGCTGCTATGATTGGGGTTCTATTGTTGAACAATAAAACAAATAAAAATCATTGTATCAATCAGAGTTTTGAGTCTTGTTTTAGGAAAATATCAGGTTAGTTATGTTATGAAATATGAATGATAAAACAGATAATTAAAAGGAAAAAAAAAACTAACTATATTGGTTTGAGCTTGTTATCAAATGGGGTTAGCAATTAAAACTTGTTCAGCCTAACCTTGCATTCTACATTTATGTTCTTAATTTTGGATGCAAAGTGGTCATCCACAGTATGTAACATTGTAACAATCCCGGTGGTAAGATATTGAAATTTGCAACTTCTGCCAAACAACAGAGAGTAAAAGTGTACACGCTCTAGTAAAAAAGAAAATTAAGAACAATAAAATACCTTGATAAGGAGCGTGGTTTAGAGCCAGAACGAGAACGAGAAGATACAGATCTTGAACGGCGGGACGGTTTCCTTTTAGGCGACTTGCTGCAAGTAGATTCATTTAAGTTACAAGTCTCAGAATTAGATACTTATAAACCAGTAAAAAGAACAAGAATAGTTTCATAGTAACATCTCACCTTCTGCTCCTGCTTCGGCTATTACTTGGACTTTTGCTCCTACTTCGACCATTGCTCCTTCCTTTTGCGTAAGGGCTGTGGCTGCGGCTGCGGCTCCGACTTCTGGAGCGGCTCGAATCATATTCCTTAACCTAATAGAAATGAATAGGTGCTAAATATGATGATCTGATCCGAATCTTTGAGTAAAGAAAAACCATCGAGTCATACATGTACTCTAGACCGTGAGAAAGCATTACGGAACTCAGAACCATCAAGCTTCTTGATCTACATCAGAAAAAAAGAAAATCATAATGGAATGTGTGAGGTAGAAAGGGATGATACATATTACTCAAACAGCAAATCAGATTGAGGGAGTTGTCATTTACATGTTTCAGTTTCAAGAAAAATAAAACATATGGATGAGAAGGAATATGACTCACAGCATATTTCATGTCCTCTAAATTTGTGTAGTCCACCATCCCTGTCTTCCCTGAAAAATAGAAATTGCACTCAATGTAAGAATACTATCATAACTATGAGACACGGGAGTCCCAACTTTTGGACTTCAATAAAAGCAGCCAGCATAGACTGCGAAACAAAATGCACATCAATAACTGTAATGGAGGTTGTAAAGTGCAGTTGAAGTTTAACTACTCACTTTTCTCTTGATGAAATCTACAACTCTATAATGCTTTTGATGAAAATTCGCTTTAATGTGTTATATTATCTATCAGAGTGTATTTGGCATGAAAATAAATAAAAAACCATTCATATGCACTTTATAGATTTACTCTTAAAATACTTCTGAAAAAAAATCTGGTAAGATCAGATGCCCAAAATATAGTTAAATATGGTAGGCATTAAGCAGCAAAACTTCTTCAAAATAAATTGATGCCCAAACACAAACCCTCAACATTATCCCAAATTATCAAATCCATCCCCGAGGAAATAAACAAAGGGAAATTTTATTGAAATAATATGAACGGGAAAACGAAAAGAACTCAGAACCGAAGTTCTGCCCAAGCCGAAGCCGTCAAACAAAGTAATTAGGGTTCATAATCCCTAGACTCTAAACAAGGATATATAAATACTAATAATTCAACCCTAAGCCCACGGACAAGCCCGTAGAGTACTAAACCCAATAATTGAATAACAATACTACTAACAGAAATACTTAATTTAAATATTTAATTAAAGGTGTGCGCCGCTGCTCTATCACGAATCACGATATGCTATCAATACTGCCAAGACACAAAATGACTAAAACCTCAAAAATAATTTTCAGGAGAACATATTGGTTATTCTGCCACTGCCAACAATAAAATGCACATAGTGATATATAACTTACCACTTCCCTCGTGGAAAACTTGTGAGAAGCAAACATCTCCAGCTCGACGCATGTGATCCTAGATTGTAATCATTGATTAATAGGACATAAATCAGCTATGTAGTGTCATGAGACAAGAATGAGGCCATTATTAAGCACCAAGAAACTGTACACTTACCTTTAGATCTTGCCATGAAGCAGAATGAGGCAAACCAGTGACTAGAACTGTAAAATAAGGCATTGGAGAAAAATTGAAAAAAAGTTACAAAATCTGCAAATGTTATATCACATTTACAAATGAACTCATGTATCCACCTCTGAATTCTGAGCGCCTAGAAACTCCACCGCGCGGACCTCGGCTACCAGTGTGGCGATCTGTCGATGAAGAGTTGCCGCGCCCACCATGTGCTAGCTCAACCTGTGTTACCGCATATTACATAAGTTAACCCAGCCAACAGATGTTAGCAAGAGGTAACAGTTACAAATAATACCCACCCGTAGGCGATGCCCATCAAAATCATAGCCATCACGCCCTCGTATGGCATCTTCAGCATCACGAGACTCTTCAAACTGTCGTGACAAGTGGAATTTAGAAGCTCCAACACATTGAAAACACATGAATAAATCAAACCTTACCTCAACAAAAGCATAGCCAGGAGGTCTGGGAGGAATTTTAAGATCGATATGCACAATTTGTCCGTACTGCCAATAAATGATGAATAGTGTAAAAATATGAAAATTAAGGTGCAAGTGAAAATATATTTATGAGATCCGTAACTTCACAAATATTAAAGATAGATTTCATATATTACTGACTCAACCTTTGTGTCAACTTCAATTAATTTATGATTTCACATGCAATCCATACACTCACTGAACAAAAATTACACCCTTAGCAAGTCAACAACTATCACATTAACTGATAATATGTACTCACATGCACAGTTTCAAAAGGCTATCATGAGGCTCGCTCCGGGAAGCCTCAATTAAAACCCGCATTTGAGGTGCTGCCTCGTAAATTTGGTAGAGGCTTGCGCCTCAATTCAGTCAATGCGGTCGAGGTACATGAGGCAGCAGCAAGGCTACCATCTCGTGATATGTGGTTCAAAATTGATTTTTTTTTTTCATTTTCCGGGCTTAAAATATCATGGCTTTTGCAAAATCGAATAAAATATTTGTTGGTTTTGTTTTCTTTCAAATTAACCCAATTACGGCTAAATTCACTCAATTATGGGTAAATTGACACAAATAGGATAAAATTACACATACATCACCAAATATATCACAAATTACATATCTCCTGCTCTCTCTCTCTCTCATCCGACGTAACCTTCCACTCCATTCCTTTCCGAGGCAATAGCGGCTGCATGAGCTCTTTCGGTCAATTAGTAGATGGAAGTGGAGATGGTGTATGAATTTTTTGCACTTTTGATTTATGAACATTTGATATTAGGAAGTTAATTTGGAATTTTTTGGAATTATAACTAGTTGCGAGTTTTATTTTTTGTTTGTTTTGTGATATTGGTATAATTTTATGTGTTTTATAATATTTGGTATAATTTTATGACTTTATTATTTGCGCCTTGGTTCGTCCCAAGGCTTATATGCCTCACACCTCGCTAGAAAGTAGAAACACTCCTCGAGGCGAAAATGGCATTTAGAAACCGCATGCTAAGCATTGTTTAAACAACATGTGGGTATTAATCAAGACATCTTACATGCATATAAGGTACATGCCCTAAGCTGGATTATGAATCTAGACAGTACATTGGTCAGACTTTAGTAATTCCCTTATATTTTAGCTTCAAATTGCAACAACAGTGTTTCTAGACATGAAACCATCAAAAGTGCATACATTGATTGAATCACCAAGAAAAGAGAAGATGTGATGGGATTAAATATTCCACACTTTAAATTTGTCATGCAGGTTGATCACACAGATCAACCATGTACAGATCAACTATGCAGATTGTCTTACCATGCACAAATCATCCATGCACTGATGCAGATCATCTTGTTGATCTGTGTTGAACAACACAGTTCAACTGTGACTACAAAAATTTTATTCTTGTTTGCAGGATATTAATTTTGATGTTGCGTGCTTACACGTGACTTAGCTGCCAAGCTAGTTACTAATGATAGCAATATTAGTATAAAATCATTTGGATTGTACTAGAACAAAAATATCTACTCAAATGTATATACAATAATATTCTCTCTCTCTCTAACTTCATAGATCTACAACTTTCAATTCATAGCACGTTTCTACATAAAGTACTTATGTGTTTCAAAAAACATATGGTGAATATATGTGCACTCTAATCAACTTAAAAACACGACGCCACAAAATTATATAGTGAGTACCAGAACGCCTCGCCTCGTCGTGACAAAACGCCACATGTACGCCTTCGTTTTTTACAACACATAGAAATCTTAAATCTTGCAATTAGTGTCATTACATTTTCAAAATAAATATGATGAGACTAAATTTAAATACTTAATTAAGTGTCATACATCATAATACCATCTAATCTAAATCGAATTCATCGTCAACACCCTTAGACCCTTCAACATCCTCATTGTTCTCATCCTCCCAATCAGGTTTTTTCTCCTCACCAATCAAATTCATGACTCTTTTTGCGTAAATTCTGTGTGCACCCCCAACTTTCGCTTATGTCTAATGTTCTTATTTAAGTTAATAGGTATAAGTTTGTTTTATGTTTTTATTCAATTAAGGTTGAGCTTTAATGGGTTTATATTTAATTGTTCATGGACTTTATTAATTTAAATTGTTTTAAATGGAAAAAGTCCAAAAAATAGAATTTGAAGCCCAATAAAACTGATTTCGAGACTTAAGCCTCGGCTGCCTTGAGGTGTGGCGCCTCGAGGTGCACGCCTCAAACCCAAAAGGTGAAGCCTCGTTTAGAGCTGCTAGTGCTTAGGCCTTGAGCCTCTTTTTTGGCGAGGCAGACCTCAAAAACGTTTTTTACAACAATGGGTGAAGCTTAAAACTAAACATGTGTTTGAAGCCTAATTTTAAAATTCGACGGTGACTATGATGTAATTAAAATCTAACTAAAAAATTTTCAACCAAAAAATGCTCTCTACAACTGTAAAACTTCTGAAGTGAATCCTAGTACTCAGTCAGCATAGGAGGTCTAAGACTATATTGCAATTTTGACAATATTCAATAGTGCTTGACAAAGCACTTTCAAATTTCCACATGACACGAGTGAAGATTGCCAAATAGCTGTTAATTTATAATTTGGTTGATAAATAGTTGTTTGATTTGTCAATCAGAAATTTAAAAGTGCTTCATGGAATCACTAGTGAAGATTATCAAAATTGCAATCTAACCTTACACCATCTGTGCTGACAGAGTACAGCTAATATTTAGCTGCAGAGAACAGGCTTGTTAAAATGTTATATAATATGTATAGTTAGGACCATAGTCAAATTTGAAATTTAGATTTCAAGCAATGGTGCAATTTAAAACTTCACATAGTTGAGAGTACTGTTACACAATAGTCAACATGGAAAAAATATGTTTTGAAAAGCTTAAGGCGTAGTTAAGACGTTTTGCCTAAATGAGGCGAGGCGTAAGCCTCAAACTTAAGATAAAGAAAAAATTATTAAAATACAAATATTTAAAATAGAGAAATAAGAAAAAAGACATCAAATTTAATAGTATTAGAAGTTTAAAACATCAAATTAAAAGCGCAAATAATTAATTTGATCTTAAATCTTAATATTGTTTTAATTTTAATATATCAAAGTCATCACTCCCTCACTAGTACTCATCCTCCTCATCAACACTAACAACATTCTTAAAATTTTATATTTCACACGTTGAGTTTTCAAATATTGCATTGTCTAATAATAAAAAATGATAAATTAATTACCAAATAATTTAAGATGACCCGTAGCCGCTGGTACAACAGTGGGAACAAGAAGAATAGAGGTGGAGTGTGTTTGACTGAGTGTTTCTTTTTTGTTTTCTACTTGTGTTATTTTAATCTTTTAATGTTACAACTTATGATTAGAAATAAATGTGTAGAGCTTTTAACTTTAATTGAAATTTGAGCTTTAAAATTCACAAGGCCAAAAAAAATCTACTCAAATATGAATTAATTTTTCTAATTGAGGCCGTCGTGACGAGGCGTAAGCCTCACATAAATGATGCGCCCGCCTCAATTTGAGTCAGTGAGGCTTAAGCCTTGAGGCTTTTTCCTTCCAAGGCGTTTTGAGGCGAGCATCAAGGTGTAAGCCTCAATCAGTCCTCTCGTACTCATCATATAATTTTGTAACGTTGTATTGTTAAGTTGACTAAATTACACGGGTTCTCATACCATATGATTTTTAAAACATACAAGTATTTTAAATAAATATATCCAAGGATTTAAATTCAAAATAACATGTATCTTATTTCATGTAATTTCAAAATATCAAAATGCATTTGATCATTTCAAGGAAATTATAAAGTTAAGCGTGTTTATCTTGGAAGTAGAAGTGGATTAGTTGACATCTCGGAAAGTTTTCTCGGATGCATGCAAGTGAAGATAGGGGTGTCACGGTACGGTATATACCTTACTAAAATCATTATACTTTATACATTCGGTATGAAAAATCTCATACCGTTACTTTACCATAGTTTTCGGTATACCTCAAGTTCGGTATGATATTTTTGCATATATATACCTTACCTTATTTTCGGTATACATTACCTTACTTCGTTAAACTTTTCTTTCACGCTATACTAAAAATTTATTTATTTAAAAAATATGTGCATGCATAAAACATAATGAACGGCACCTTAAGTAACATCCACCATATAAAAAAATATTAAGTATTATTTTTATAATATATTTTTTTTAGATTAACACTTATATCAGATAATTCATTACTAGAAGATTAATTAATTATAATATTATATAACTATATATCTACTGGATTTAAATATATGAATCATAATCTTATTGTTATAATTAAAATTGAATATATATGAACATATAATTATATATATATATATGAAAACAACAATATATACCAATTTACTACGGTTTGGTTCGATATTTGGAAAATTTATACATTTACCTTATTAAAAATTTCGGTATACCTTATATTTGGTATTTTACGGTATATTTCAGTACGATATGTACGGTATACCGTTTATTCGATAAATTTTGACAGCCCTATGTGAAGATAATATTCTATAGAAAATGAGGATAAAACATGCTAGAAAAGATTATGGTAGTTTATGTGACGGCCACCAATCCTAGAGTCAAGTCATTACAAGTGGTATCAAAACCGAACCTATCCTAGTGCGATGTGGTGTCATCACATCAATTATATGTGACACTTTACATTGATAAGCAATTAGGGCAAGCCCAAATTCACAAACTTTACAAAAAAACCCATTTCCTTAACAAATTGTTTATGCAGAACTAGCCACACACATGCTTGAGTCGAATTTGAATTTGAAAACGCGGATAAAAGAAATTATATCAGCATTAAGATTAAAAACCTTGTAGAAAAGATCTTCCACTTCACGCTCGCGAACGTCCCCAGGAAGGTTGCCAACATAGAGAGTTCTACTAGAGCGGCTCATTTTTGCTATAAAATATATCAATATAACACCAAATTATTAGAACATTTATTACCCGGACAAAGAGATATTTACATTTATATATATGACCTCCATGAATTCCCAAAAAAATACTGTTGACATAATTTCACAAAATAAGTCTGTGAGACAACGAAGGAAACATATTAAGTTATTAACAAATATATAAAAAAAAAACATATCTAAATTAAATAATTAAAAGCACAAAGTCATGGAAAATTGGATCGATTTAGGCATCACTACAACAACAACAAAAAAGGACATTGGAACTCATTCCTTCGCTCTAGAAACCAGAGAGACCCCAAATTGTATGGCCTACTCTATTAATCTTCTTGCAATTTCTATCTCCCTCAATAAACATCTTAATGGTGTGCTCCATAAGCGGATTGAATTTGGGTGAAAGAGAATACACGTTTGAATTGCGGAAAATTCATTTAGGGTTTATAAATAAAGAAAGGATTGTTGCAGTCAGTGCAAATGAAATCATGTTTATGGGTTTGGAAATTAAAAGGGGAGGACTTGCCTTTGCCTGCTGCCGCCTGCAGAATCGAAACGAATTGAATTGAATGGATGCAGTAGTGTCGCAGACTTAATTTCTCTGATAAAAGAAGAACTGGAGACGGCGGAGACGATGTATTTATATGAACGATAATAAAGGGCTGAGTGACATGATAAATGATAATGGGCTCTTTAGTGTAATTAATGGGCTGAAACATTTCTCAATTCATAAAATTTTCAGTTAAAATATTCATTTTAAAAATTATAAAAAATGAAGATACTCATTTAAAAAAAAAATCAATTTATATATTACAAAATAATTACATAACGGAATTTCTCATATCATCATTACATGTTGGTATTTTTATCTTTTGCTTTTAAGTTATCATTTTTTTTATCCTAGTTTTATGAAAGTGGTAATTTTACCCAATAACCCAAATTTCTAATGTATTTATACTCTCTTCATCTACAAATGTCTTGACATTTTGACTCTATATATATTTTAACTAGATTGTTGCTCGTCGAAATTCGACGGGATTAATATTTTATAAAATTTATAAAAGTTTTTGACACTATTTTCTTTATTACTATTTGTTGTCACGGATATATGAACTACTTATTGATACACTCCCTCCGTCCCAATAGACATGACACAATTTTATTCATCAAGTTGTGTCAAGCTAATTAATAGGACAGAGGTAGTACTAAATATATATAATAAAAAACCGTTAATTTTGACTTGCTAATAATTAACTTGCAATCGTTCTAAAATTAATGAAAAAATAAATTTACAACTTGTTATATATATATATATATCATAAATATTAAATCTTCGTAAACTTGTCTATCAGTAGACTCGTACTAACAACTTAATATTTTTTTTTGAATATCTTTAAATTTAATTTATATACTCACATTCATTCTAAAATAAAGTAAAAATAATTATAATACTCATTATTATTAGAGGTGTTCAAAAAAATCGTAATCGGTAGTTTTAGGAACCGAATCGTCAAAAATTATTAAAATTCTGAATCGTAACTGTATAGGAAGCGGTTCGATTTCGGTTTCGGATTCAAATGTTCTAAATCGTGAACCAATTGATTTCGTCTTACGCCCATATAATAATACTGGGTTATAAATTCAAATATATAAAATATATATAAATAAATATTATTGATGAAAATAAACTATATTTTAATATTTATAAAATATAATCAATTTATTTTAATTTTATGTATATGTATTAATCTCAAAATTGATAAATGTCTTGTTACATATCTTTATTTATTAATTACTCATACATGTCCAAGCCCATACGAAAATAAACTCAGATTATATAAATTCATTTATTTATATGTATATATGCATTGACAATCTGATTAAAAATTAAATATATATACTCGTGTTTGCTACAAAATTAAATATATATAATTTGTATTGAGTGTGAATAATTTATTTAAATTATTTATTTTTAATTACAATGCACACATTTTCTCATGTGCTCATATAATTTAAATTATTTTTTGAAATGAATGAAATACATAAACACATAATCAATTTTCTAATATGTTCATATATGTGAATATTTCTATCTCTTATTTTTAAATGTGTATTATTTATCTTTTAATTATTAAAGTGAATATTTAAATTTTTAAATAACATGAACCATTTAATATCTACCCACTGATAGAAAAGTTAGTACGTAGGTAATAATGAAGTTGAGTGTCAATATCTAATAATGATGTACGACCAAAAATCATTAATTTGATTGAAAAATCAAATAGATATAAAAATATAATCATTAAATATTTTTTATAATAATGAAAATAAACTCAAATTATATGAACTTATTTATTTATTTATATATTTATATATATATATATAGGGAATAGATCAAACAAAAATGGTTATGTATGAGTTAACTAAAAATAAATATTGATTGTTAAATTATTTAGATCAATGGTACAGATTAAAAGATAATTTTGATAAGTATCTTATTTAAAATATTTGATCCCTAAAAGTAGGGAATTTGTTATTTTTTTCTGATTATGGTTTATTGATTCGGGTATAGTTTAATTATATTCATTGGATGAAAAATATGGATGATTCAGATTTATTTTTAGTTAACACAAGCAGATCTATTTTCATTATAAATATATATATATATAATCATGATCTGATTACAAATTAAATATATATACTCGTTTTTTATTTAAAAATTATATATATAAAATGAGAAAATTTGAAGTGATGTATTAATTTTAGGTATAATGGTCTGTAAATACATAAATTATCCACAAATTCTGTTATTGTACATGAACTACAAAATTTGCCACAAAATACATAAACGACCTATTCTTCACTTTTTTGAACCTCGGGCTTATTTTGGTCAAAATAGTGATTACATAGATCCGAATTAATGACGTTGAAGTCCACCTAAGCCTTAATTCGGGTCGTTTGTTTTTTTATCCTATTTGTTTTAATGAAAAACGACATCGTTTAGGCTTAGGTGGACTTCCACTTCATTAATTTGGGTCCATGTCATCACTATTTTGACCTGAATAAGCCCGAAGTTCAAAAAAACGAAGAATAGGTAATTTATGTATTGTGCGGTAGAATTTTTTAGTTCATGTGCAATACCAGAATTCGTGGATAGTTTATGTATTTACATGTCATTATCCCTTAATTTTATATAGTGTAAAGTAGAAAATAAATTTAAAAAAATTGTGTATATTTAGGTGTCTAAATTCATGGCCTAATTGTGGAATAGAGAATAAAATGACATGAATTGAATTCATCACTTTCCCGAACAAAAAATATATAAGTTTATATATCTTTAATTATTATAATAAATTATTAGAAATGTTAATTTTTGATTAAAGATTAAATAAAATACATGTAAAGTGTAATAATAAAAACTTTTAAAATATATACCAGCTAATATATAACTTAATATGTTGGGAAATAATGAAACTCAATTTCATTATCTAATGATGATATACGGTCAAAAATCGTCAATTTGACTTAATTTTAAAAAATGCATCGAAATATTATAGTAATGAAAATGATACATAAATATGAAATAATATACAATTAATATAGGATATATAAATAAATAAGAAAATTATATACTTCCTTTTATTTATATATTACTCCCTTCCTCCCAGGTGAATTGTCCAACTTTCTACTTTGGGGTGTCCCATATAAATTGTTTCATTTCCTAAAGTAGGGTGTAGTGGAGGGAGTTAATGGTAATAAAGTAGGTGAAAGATGTAGGTGAAAGAAGAAAAAATGTGAAAGAAGTAGGTGAAAGAGGATAATAAAGTGAATATTGGTATGCGAGCCAAAAACATTTGGGATAATTGAGGTGGGACAGAGGAAGTATTATTTTAATAAAAAATACGATTCTTAAATTTTTATTATCAATATTGAGAAATATATGTGGATTGTTCGAACACTAAGATAATTAAAGTTATGTTATAATCATCACATGTAATAAATTATATATATTAAAAAATATTTTCAAATAATGTGAACTCTATCAATTTTTATGTACGATTTGTATATTCTCATTAGATTTGAAATAAGCTGCGGATAAATACGAGCCTTGATTTTCAAAGGCTGTAAGACTA